>JADLZL010002188.1:0-159507 GCA_015844335.1 Chrysopogon serrulatus
TAAATTCCATCATTAAATTAGAGTAGTTAGAATTTGTCTTTAAATTCTGAAGTTACTTATTTAAAAAAACTTGGAAAAATAATTAAAAAAGCTGCAATTACTTAGTATCTGAAATTAAAATCCTTCTTTGAATTATATGAAGTTTATCTACCACGAGAATTTATTCTGAAACGATATCTGTGGGTAGCATAAAACTTTTGATTGATCTAAGTAATTGGCAGATATGATATAAACAGGTTGAGCTAGTATAAGTTTCATTCTCGAGTAATAGCTCACTCGGATATTTTGCAAGAAATTAATTAAGCAAATCTGATAATTTATCTTACTACTATGATTTGAGTAGGCTATTACGTTATGCATTCATGATTGAATCCACATGCACAAAAAAGGGTTTTTGCTCTATCTAACAAATTCTCTCTTAGAAATCTAAAAGAAAGTGTGGGTTATAAAATGAAAAGATGTCATACCAAAGAAGTATGAGCCCAAAAGATGCCATATCAAAAGGGTATGAGCCAAATTAAAAGAAAGAGAGTAAAACAATGGGTGCAAAGACACTCGCCTGAGAGGGAAAAATGGGTACAAAAAGTATCCGCTGGGGAGATAGCCCACACTTATCAAAATGCAGAAAAGAGAGAATATTGCATAAGAGCTGGAAATAAAGTTTTTATCACCAGCACATTCAGTCATGATGCATAGCTTAAGTAGTCCACTCCAATCTTATTAGCAGACTCTTATGGTTTTCAAGATAATAATCCATACATGTTCAAAATAAAAAGAGAGAACCTCTGGAGTAGTGCTTGAGCAAAGAATGAAATATATACAGTGCTTGCTTGATTATTCTATCTTTTAATCACCCAAGATTTAATTAAAAGTTTGATAAGCTCCACAGTTAAAAGGGTTAAGGATAAGTTTGAAAGATAGATTAATGAATTATAATCCGGAGGAGAATTTTAAAAATTCAATGATCAAGTATTTGTTTAAATAACATGAGATACCCTGGAAGCATTATTTCAAGTCAACTTTGCAAAGTGACTAGCAAAGACTTAGCTTGGGGGTAATTGTTGACGGCCACTAAGTGTAAATTTTATACCGTCAACAATCGCTCTTGAAGAAGCAATAGAAGACTGATAGGGGTTATATCGACAAATTCCACGAGTTTTGGTGATTTGTGAAATTTCTAGGTGATTTTCCAGAAAAGGCTAAAAGAAGGATTTTAGTGCAAATTTACCACAAAACTTAACCGCGACGCAACTACATCGCCAGAGGGTTCGGGGAAGGATCCGAAGATGCCCGGCGGCGGGGCCCCCTTGGCCGCCACCAGTGGGGCCGGCCGGCCCCACCCATGGCCGGCCCTAGGGTTGCCGGGCGGCGCCCCCCTTCCGAAGCTTCCTCCCGACGCCTAGGGTTTTCATCTCCACCGTTGGCTACGTCGGTTTGATCCTACGGTAGCGTGCACTCCCTTAGGGCTATAAAGGAGGGGTAGACCCCCCCCTCAACACACCAATTCATTTCTCTGCTTCATTCGTCAAGAGTAGTCGGAAGTTAGGGTTTCAGAGATTAGAAGTAGAGTTCTAGTTCTTAGTTTAGTCGTCTAGCAAGATTCAAGTAGAGATCGGGCGCTCCGCTCGGGATTCCAGATCTGTCTTCTAGAATTTGATAATTTTATCTTGTATTTCATTATGACTTTGCTCTACTTTAATATATTGCTACTTATTCAGTTCTTAGTTTATTCTAGTTGCACATTCGATATAGTTGTAGTTTATGATGATTATTGTTATATGATCGTAAAAGCGCTGATTCAATACTCGAGTGGGTCGGGGTGGTGCGCATTATGTAGGCGTGGTGTCTAGATATATTGTGTACCTATGGAGGCACCCGATGTGCCGGGTCGTGTGGTAGTCCGCGCAGGTGACAGCTGCGTTGGTTCTTCTGTAGTCCATCCCCCGTACGTAGGACTAGCCGAGCACGGTCGCGAAGGAGGTGACCTTTGTGTCTTAATATCCTCATTAGTTGATGCTCCTTATGATACCTTCTGAGTTTATTGCACTATAGATGAAAATATGTAGCATGCGTAGGCTGTAGACTTTATATTAGTAATTGTAATTACATAGGTTTTCTTATTTCTAATTGAGCCTCTAGATTACTTTACTACATTAGAGAGTCTCTATTTTCTAGCTCTGGAATACTATTTATCTTAATTACTCGTTTATCATTTATCGTTACTGTTGACTAGTTATTGCTAAAGCATTAGTGTAATAGGTTATGACAGGGTTTATTCATCTATCCTTAAAAGTTCCCCCTCCTAATAAATAGAATGCTGCTTTATCCTTTTGGCATAAAAATAAATCAACGATACTCGGAATACTTCCTCTGGGTGAAATGCTACAACGGGAAAATTATCTGTGCGCTTGCGGATATATTCTATTTAGAGTTATTGCGTGTAGATTATTTTTATCCTTGGTTTTTGGCATCATGTTAGGGATGACAACTTAACTTGAAGTGATGTTAAAAATACCAACACTCTCTTACCTCCATGCATCCGGAGGGAGGACAACGGTGCGGCTCCGACGAGGTAGGTCGAAGGGATTTAAATCTGAGGCCTCCTCTTCCTCCTTTGGATCTGGATCTGAGCTCTCCTTCCTTCTCCTCCTCTGGATCTGGCCCTCCCCCTCCTCGTGCTTCTCCTTTTCCTCCCCCCTCTGGATCTATGGGATGTGGTGGTGGCTAGGGTTCCGGTGAGCTCTCGGGGTTTCAGCTCTCACCATATTGCAACGGTTCTTTTTCAATGCTGCAACAGATGGTTTGGAATGTTGCAACGTTATTTTTTAGATTGTTACAACAGGCGTTTTCTGATGTTGCAGTAGTAGTGCGTGAGATGTTGCAACATTTGTTTTTGTTTGTTGCGATAGATTTTTTTCCGATGTTGCAGTGCATGTTTTTGAAAGTTGCAACAGATATTTTTTTATGTTGCAGTTCATATCTTTTGTTTTGTTGCATTAGTTGTTCTTTCCAATGTTGCAAAATAGCTTCTCCCTGTTGTTGCAACTAATTGGCAGGCTATGGGGGCGAGTTCGCATCGGGCGGAGGTGCTGGGAGCCAACGCGGTTGGGGCGGGCAGATCCCGTGCACGTAGGGGGGCGGGGCGGGTTCCTTCTTGTGGGGGAGCAGAGGAAGGGCGAGGGAGTGGAGGAAGAGCAGACGGTGTTCCTTAGGGGTCACGGGATGCAAAGGCGCGGAGGGATGGAGGGTAGTGCGGGCGTCCGGACATGGGCGTGAGTCCAGGCGTCTATATTTAATGAAAAATTATTAAAAGTAATTTAATAATGTTTTATACGCTGGTAGATTTTTTTCCCATAAAATCAGTCAACTTAAAAGTTTGCTTGAAGCCCTGAATACAGATAAAGCGAACTAGTATAATTTAAAATGGGGGTACTACTCTATCTTAAATTATAAGAATTGTCAACTAGATATTTAGATATATACTATATTAAAATATATAATAAATGTATAAAAAATTAAAATATTTATAATTTAGAACTAAAGAGTATTAGTTAATTTCTTTTTAGCCTACAGTAGAGCAGTAGAGTAAGTACGATAATAATCATAATCTTTTTATCCACGAGAAGCGCGTGTTTACTAGCTATATCGATATCCATGTGGAGAGCCACAGACAAATGGTCAAACCTCTCCTTAAGCGTCGGTCACGTGGGGCTTTATTTTTCGAAACGCAATGCCAATGCAGAGGGAGTCAGGGATATCCTTTGCACGCACACCATGACTGGTCACTGACTTTAGACCCATCAGCCTCACAAATGTTGCTTACAGACTCATTGCAAAATCTTTAGCAAATAGGCTGAAAGAAGAGCTCCTAGATACATCCACCAATCCCAGCATGCTTTCATTCTGGGTAGGAGAATTACCGACAACATCATTATTGCTCAAGAAATTGTGCATTCTTTTAATCTCAAATCTTTTAACCAATATGCTTTTATGTTAAAAATTGATCTAGCAAAAGCCTTTGATAGAATTGAATGGCCCTTTATTCTTAATGCTTTGCGACGTAAAGGGTTCTGTGGTCACTTCATCAAACTTGTGTATGCATGCATTTCATCCACTTGCTTTTCAGTCAACGTCAATGGAGGAACATATGGGAACTTCCAAGCGACAAGAGGAATCAGACAAGGATGTCCCCTTTCACCATACTTGTTTGTTATTGCTATAAATGAGTTGTCTTTGAAATTGCAGGAAGCTTTGGACAATGCAAATCTTACAGGTGTCACATTAGGACCAGGATGCCCCCTATCCACTCTATTCTCTTTGCTGACGATCTTATCATCTGTGGCAAAGCTGATTTGCAGGAAATACATGCAATCAATAACATCCTTCATAACTTTTGTGCGATGTCAGGTCAAATTCCGAACTGGTCCAAATCTTCTATTCTTTTCAGCAAAAAGGTGAATCAAGCTATTAGAGCTCAGATCAAGGCTGTTTTCCTGTTGCTGATTTCAACCACACTGCTATGCACCTAGGACATCCTTTGCTGATGAGCCACAGAGACAAAAATAAAGTCTATGATTTTATTTATCAAAAATTTAAATCCAGGCTCACTCTCACTAAAGCAAACACTTTGAGCCATGCTGGGCGTTTAACTTTAATACAATCAGTTTTTGCTTCTATTCCAATTTATTATATGGCTAATATATTGTTCTCTAAGAATTTTTTAGCCAAGCTCACAGCAATTATCAGGACCTTTTGGTGGCAAGGGGTACAGAAAGAGCAACAAACCAAGCCCATCCACTACAGATCGTGGGAGACTATTTGCAAGCCAAAGAATGAAGGTGGATTGGGAATCAGAAATTTGGAATTAGTAAACAAAGGTATGCTCATCAATACAGCTTGGAGGCTAATCCATAATCCTGACTCAACTGTGGCCAAGATCATTAAAGCAAAATATTTCCCTTATGGCTCTCTTTGGACTGCTCCTTCCTATTTTCCAAAATCTACTTTCTGGTCCTCTATCCTAAACATTAGACACCACCTTGAGCAAAATGTCACTATCCAAATAGTTAATGGCAATACCTCTATTTGGTCTCAACCATGGTGCCCTATTTGGAAGGAGACGCATGATCGCTTAAACCTTGAACAATCTGATTACCAAATTCCAGATAAGATCTCTGACCTTTGGCTCCCAAACTCCAAAAAATGGGATGAAAATAAGATTATAGCGCTCTTCGGTCAACATACATTGCAGGTTCTTTTGCAGATTCCTCTCGTGATAGGTGATGAGCTTGATATTTTGTGTTGGAAGCCGGTCTCAAGTGGCATATGCTCAAAAAAGAGCGCCTACAAAATGCTAGCGGCTGAGGAGCCAGCAAGATTTCCACCACCTAACATTCCTGTGCAGGTGTTGCAGATTCTTAAAAACGTTTGGGCAGATAAAACAATTCAACCTCGTGTCAAAACGTTTGCGTGGCGGCTTCTCAGACTCACCCTCGGGACAGCTTGTAGGATCCACAGGATTATTTCGAGAATTGATGAAAATTGCTCCCGTTGTGGGAGGCCTAAAGACGACAAACATCTTTTCTTTCATTGCAGCTTTGCTCGGGCGGTATGGTTCGCTTCACCTATTGGCCTTAGAGTTGATGCCTTACCCCAGGCAAGCCATGGACTTCACTCTCAGATTGCTGCCATCTTGCAGCAAGGGCCATCTCAAGCTACTACAGGTATAATTTTTTTTCCATCATGTGGTGTCTATGGAAAGCTCGTAATGACCACAGGTTCAATAACTTCAATTGGTTGGTTGAAAGAGTGTTGCATGAGGCAAAAGCCATTGATGGAGCTTACGGTATTGCATTTCAAGACGATACTATGTCTCAATCTGCTCCGCATCCTACTACAGCACCTACTATTGCACATGCTTCTCAATTTGCTACCTTGCAGGTTCATGACGGCCCAAAATTTTTTTGTGATGCTTCTGTTGACTCTCAAAATCTAGTTGCAGGGAATCAAATGGGAATTGGAGTTGTCATCCTCACTCAACCTGTTAGAAGTATTTCCCACGCTTCTTTTTTCCAGGTACTTATTGCGCAGGCCTTGGAACCCTTGGAGGCTGAAGCTCACGCCCTCCTTCTTGGTGCCAAGCTAGCTGCTGTGCTTGATCTTCGGAATGCAGCTTTATTAACTGACAATCAGGTGGTGGCTTCCGCCGTGCTTGTTGGATCGCCACGTACCCATCCTGGACATTGGTCGCTGCGTCCTCTTATTGCTGAAATACACGACATCAAGCAAAGAAAAAGCTACTCCGTAATCAAGATTGATAGACAAAAAAAATAAGATAGCTGATGCTTTGGCAAAAAGGGCAAGACGTGCCAGCATCCCGACCTCATGCTTTTTCTCTTGTCAGGCACTTGCTCATTTCCCAACATGTAATATCAAGAATGTAATAGATAGCTTTAAAAATTGGGGTAACATGACCCCAACCCCAATATCTGTAACCTGTCTGTAACCTATTTGGTTGCAATGGAAGAAAATTTTTCAAAAGAAAAAAAAAGGACTGGCATCTCTATGGACTTCCTTTATTAGAACGTGCCCACAGAAAAATGCACCTGCTTTCTTTTTAGTATCAAGACAAGGCACACTGTTAGGGACATAACAAAGTCTCGTATCATTATCTTTTTTAGATAAAGGAAAATATATTTCCGGCTTCAGCCATCCGAGGATGCATCAGGCCATAATTATTACAGCAGAAAGGCAGTATTACAGGTAAGACCAAAGGTCACCCGAGAACACTGTGCACCTAAAAATAAAAGTAAACGACGAAAAAATTACATCCCCAATGGAAAATCTAGTAGTCTCACAGACACCGACCGCCATTGGAGACTCCGGATCTTGTAATCTGGCAATAGCACAAGGCACCAGATGTATGTGCAATGGAACCACCATCTCAATGCCGGCACCAGCCGACAATCCAAGGGATCTTCCAAAGCGACGTCTCCAACGAGAAAATGCCATCCAAAGACGTCATCGTCGCCCAACCAGATACTGGTGTTGGTTTTCACCCGGAGAGATCCACTTGAAGAACGAGACGACGCCTCCAGCGAGGAAATGGCGCCCACAGGCGTCACCGCCGTCGAAACATGGTGGTGAACGACCATTGCCACATCCCACCTAGGACCATGCCGTTACGCCAAACACCAGCGACGTGCACCATCGCTGAAACCGACCACACAAAGGCCAACAACTCTCAGATCCGGAAAACTGTTGCCGGCTCTAGCTGACGCCGACGTCGTCGTTGCCGTTCCTCCGCCGGCAGCAACGAGGTGAGAACCTTGCCGCCCCCTGCCCTAGGGACCTAGGATCCAGCCGTAAGGCCACAGACCCGAAGCCCCATGCCGACGCCTCCGTCTTGACGATCTGCGGCGGCTCCAGCCATTGCCGGCCACCGGGGCTCGGATTCGATCGCCTAGGCGCCGGATTGCCGCTAGGCCCCGATCACGGCCGCCCGGCCCCGCTGCCCGCCGTCGCCGCCCTTAATCCGGAGGGCCGCATCCACCATCCTCGCCCTCACGCCTCGCGGATCCGCCACGCCGCCCGGCTGTCCCTTGACGCGCCCGCGCACGGCTGATCCGCCCCGCCGCCCGGCCGCCAATCCCGCCCACGGACGCGCCCGCGAGGCTTCGCTGGAAGATCCTCGCCGCGCCTTCTTCATGGGGAACCGCGGGCTTCCGGCGGCGCCCGGGCGGCGGCAAGGAGAGGGAGGGGGTGGAGGGCGCCCGGCGGCGGCTAGGGTTTGGTGCCGCCCGAGCCGTCCGTGCGGGAGGACGACGCTCGTCTCGTATCATTATCTAGAAAAACAAAGTCCTATATGTTAAGGGAGAGAGCCAAAGAAGAAATATCACTTGTAATTCGTAATACCATAACGTCAAAGCATGGTCGATTTTTTGTTACGCCTCCACTACAACCATATACTTGGGAAGGATCGGATATCCAAATTAAGGGCATTTGTTTCTAGCGTGTAGCATGCCCATCTCAATGTTTAATTTCACACACTGGTACGACGACGGTAACTATAAGCATATACTCAGGGTTTTTGGCTTAAAAAAAATAAATATACACCAATCTATGTGGTTTGAAAAAGATCAAGTTAACTTCATTCCTCTTAGATCATATAGAGTTAGGTGTATTGTATGCAGCCAAAAAAAATCCTCAAGGAAGGAAAAAAGATTCATAACGACGACAGGGCCAGGGGATATGGAGGTGTCACCTGGTGCAGCTAAGGCCGACGTTGGCCTTGTAAACGTTGCCGTGGCCATGGACGGCGTCGATGCCGTAGAGGCGTAGAGCATGGGGATCCCGAGCGGCGTGGACATGGCCGCCCGCTGCATCCTGTTGACCATCTCGACCCATGCCTCCGCCGGAGCCTGGGGCGCCGGCACGCGCGCTGCCTCCGCCGCTGAGCACGCTCCCTGCACGCAACCCACGACGCAATGCAATATTGCTCTCCACAGACCACAGGGCAGGCATGCACAGGCCAGGCGCCGGAGAACTACACGATAGCTGCGCCTGCGCATGATGCGCTCTCGTACCTACGAAGTAGCCGCAGACGACGTCGGCGGTGGCGTTCTCGCGCTCGATCTGCGACATCTGCCCGATATTCTCGGCGAGCGTCATGCGCCCCAGCAGGTCATTGATCCGCCGGTTCAGCAAGGACGACACCATCTGCTGGGACCCTCATAGCTCAGCTCAGCTTAGCTGCGACTGGCTACTTGTTCACCTGCAGTAATGCAAACTGCGACTGGCTACCTGCACAAGAATAACAGCAACTTGATCTCGTTATGCGTACACTACGAAATTCACGTGCCTGAAGCACCCCACATTACTATATTTTGATCCGTCTCTGTTCATCAGATCAACATTTGAATACTATCCTGTCCGTATAGCTAGCCGTTTGCTGTTCAGAGCAACAGGCTAACAGTTGCATACTCCTACTGACTACTATCCTAGCTTCGTTTAAATTTGCTTACCAGTTACAACCAGTAGTAAATTAATAATTTGATCTCAAGTACACCTTAATTACTCTTTTCTGGCTAGTTCTTAAAGACAGATTATTTTACTATGCACTGACTTCTTGGAAACATATCTAAGCTTCGCCTTCAACAGATTTCCCATGAGCATCTAGATTTCATCCTTTTTGAGCTTTCTCGACAGACCCCCAACTTGTGAAGGAAAACTCAAAATTCGTGGAGAAGTTTTGATCTTTTGATTAAGATATCTTGGGAATGTATCTTCCCAATGGGGTAGAAAAGTTTTGTGCAAAATTTCATGATTTTCAGGAGTTCATTTGCTTAGGCTTTTACTTTTTTTCTATGGAAGTTCATAGGCTGAAAACTGAAAAAACAGAGTGGTGTTTGGATCCTTCAGCTAATAAAAATTAGCTAGGGTCACATTAGATGTTTGAATACAAATTAGAAGGATTAAACATGAGTTAATTATAAAACTAATTGCACAAGCCGTGGCTGATTCGTGAGACGAATCTATTAAACCAAATTAATCTATGATTAGCATATGTTTACTGTAACACCATATTGGCAAAAAAAATTTAGCCGTGGGGAGGTTTGGCCTGAGTTAAAAAAGGCCTACTCGTGTTTGGAATAAGGCTAGGCTAAACCGAGTTTCAAAAATAGGTTAGCCAGGTTTCATAGAGGATTTGCCATTTGTGTCACTATTCATTTGTTTGGCTTCAACATCACCCTAGCTGCCTTCTTCTTAATTAAGGTCAATAGGTCCATTGTGACTACGTTATCTTGGCAAGGGCTAAAAGAGAGGGTCTTGTTGGTTGTTGGGACACGCCTACATTTCACTTAGATGTGTGTGCATTATATTTAGCATCCATAAAAATTTTTTATGTTGTTTTGAACCCTTTTTAAATCTGTTTTCACTTTAAAACCTAACTTTGAGCATTTGCTTTGTTAAAGAACTTCATATTTCACTTGAACACGTATGCTGAAAAGTTACATGACATCATATTAATTTCTAAACCAAGAATTTAGAATTCTCAGCTTTTTTGGAAACCATTTTTTAGGCTAAACATCTTAACCAAAATCTCAAATGTAGCGTTCTAGGAAGAATCTTAATTTCAAAACTACAAAAGCTATGTTGTTATAACAAAAAAAAGGGGGGGGGGGGGGGGGGGTCCTGCTTGGTTTTAGCGTCTAAATGACAAACTATAAGAGGTTCTAGGCCCTTCTTCATTTTGGAAAGAGTTTTAGTTTCAAAATTACAAAGATATAGATTCAAACAAAGTGAATAGTAAAAAAATATAAGATGTTTAGAGATCCTTAGATTCCCTTTGGATTGACAAGATAAGCATGAACCAGGATCGCCTAACCGTATATCAGATTATTGGTGCGATTCAGCTACCAAGTCAATGATACATGTGGAAAATACTCAACAACACCGACACAATCGCTCAAATACATGTAGCGTGAGTGTAGTGGTCTTTGGCACAACCAAGAAAAATGCTCGGTATGGCTCCTCCATGCGCACTCCGTTGCCAGAGCTAGAGCCCTTTGGGCGAAGCCACTTTTCACGGTTCTGTGTGCATACGTAAAACAACTCTGCCTTTGTATTTTTGGTAGCTAGAAGCGCTCCTCTGCGAGGACATTTGGTGTAGCTCTTCTCGCTTCAGCGTATTGTTGGTGTCAGAGCAACATTAAACAACCTTAAAATAGCTACTTAGTAAAAAAAAAAAATCTAGCTATGACATACCATTTTAAAACCTTTATTAATTTTTTTTGTTTAAAATAAAAAATCTGTAACAAAACAAAAACACAGGGAATGGATAAGGTACCCACTTGGCTTCTAGAAGGCTGCTTTTCTAGAAGTGCAGCAGCCAGCTACATATTGGTGTCCTGCAAATAGTTGAGGAAGGAAGTAATGTTAGGTCTTATTTTAATCATAAAGCTAATAGTCAACTGCTAGTAATTCTTTTTTTTGACCCAAATAGATATAACCCTTCGATTTGAAGTACTGTAGCATTTTTTGTTTTATTTGGCAATTATTATCCAATCATAGACCAACTAGGTTTAAAGATTCATCTCGTGATTTACAACTAAACTGTGCAATTAGTTATTTTTTTTACTTATATTTAATGTTCCATGCATGCGGCTAAAAATTGATGTGATGAAAAGAGAGTGAAAAAATATGGAATTTGGAGGGAAAGAGAACAAGGGCCTAGTTAATAGTTTAACTAATTATTTGTTGAATAGTCAACTAATAGCTATTTCACTGGTTAGATCCAACTAGCTAATAGCAGTTAATATTAATTAGTTATTGCCTATTATCTAGCTAACTATTAGTATCTATTAGATCCAAAGAGGATCTTATTGTAATTGATCTTTTTTGTAATTTAAGTAGCATCTTGACTGTTGCACATGTTACCTTTTGTGCAACTACAGTATGAGTACAATTTATTGGCCTCGCTTGACTTCGCCAGCTTTGGGTTGCGTCCAAGCACACCTTTGCTGACTTCACTCCATTCAACCGTGTCAAAATCATAAAAGGCGTCAAAGAATATCACTAGCAGGTGGTATCCTTTGTTGTTTTAAAAACAAAAAGGGAATTGTTAAACAAACAAGTGCCTGGAGCAAACAGTTCATTGATCAGCGATCACCGTGCCTTCCAGCTTCTGCTGCGTTGCTGATTGTCCGCTCCGGAATTCGTCTTTGCCGGGCGCAGCGGTTGGCCCGCCGGCTGCAGCGGCAGCGCAGCCAGCAACCCCTCCGGCCCGGCGGTCCCACCCCACCCCCCCCCCCCCCCCCCCCCACGCCGTATATAACAATTCAATCCGGCCCGGCGCTCCTCTCCTCACTTCAGCTCGATCGATCGCATCCCAATTCCCAAACCGCGGCCCCCCACGCACGCTACACGACACCGCCGCTCGCCACCACACCGCGCTCGCCGCCTCCAGGAGTCCCGTCCCACTCCCACCAAACCAATCCGATCGAATAGTACGCCCCACATGGAGGCGGCGGCGGAGCTGGCGCTGCGCCTCCGGGCGGCCGCCAACGACCGCCTCGCGAGCTACGAGCCGCTGGCGCTCGTCGCCGCGCCGCTCCTCGCGCTCCTCGTCGCGCGGACGCTCCACGCCGCCGCCAACGCCGTTGCCGACCGGGGATCGTCGCCATCGCCATCGCCGCCGTCAAGTCAGCGCCCCACCGTCCTTGTTGCTTGATTCCCTATGCCCGCTGTCCCGTTGACTGTGTATAAGCGGCACGTACTAGCGTTTGCTCATCTAAGCTCTGTTGTGCTCTCCGCAGGATGCTGCCGGGAGTCTCCGGCTACATCGCGGCGGAGAAGAAGAAGGTGAGGAACTACTTACTGTTGCTAATGCATCCCAATCTCCGTCTCTTGTTTGCACTGCATATATCATTTATTCTTACTTGCACCAATCGACCGAGAAGCGTTCGTGTTTTTTCTGGTCACCGATATCAAAATTAAATCATCTCCTCGTGCTCCACTATTTGAGCGATTGTGCAGTGTCAATCAGATTGTTGCAGGTAGATAGCCAGTCACTGTTTCTCCTCCTCTGATAGTAGTAATAAGCAAGAAACTTGCCACAACTTTGTTTCCGTCAACATATTTTGACGTATGCGCCTTCAAAAAGATGCTTTTCTGGCAAAGAGCCAAAGTCCCGTACGCGGCTCCGCTGTCAGTACTGTTCACATGGTCACGGTGCCGTTGCAGTGGCACCTTGCCCTTGCTTCCTTCTTGGTGCTACGCTGCTACTGTTGGCTTCTCCTTTAATTAAATCTTGCTGAGTACACGCATCTTATAGCTGCTTTATTCGTGCACGCAAGCTTCTAAGCCTTGTGGTCCTTGATCAATCTCGTTTTAATTCTGAGATGACATCTACATGCATGAAACATGGTGGATTGCTTACCCTGATCACTGATTACTTTCGTACATGATGTAGTGTATATATGCTTCCTGGTGACAGTTTATTGTATAATAACGTATCAAGATATATATCCTTAATTGCGACGTCTCTGCTGCTGTTGTGTCAGGTTGTTGACAAGATGCAATCCGGTGGGGCCAAGAACAATCGACGAGCTGAGTTGCCAACTATTGGCCTTGCCGAGCAAGTGATAGAGGAACTTGAAACACTGAAAGCCAAAGATGTAGACTGGCAGGGAAAATGCTCTGGCACAGTGTATGTGCACCTCATTCTCACAGACAATAAATGAATCTAGTGCATCCCATCACGATCCAATTATTAGACTTTGATTTGGTCATTGTGTTGTAAATTCCTCAATTTTTGTCTATCAAATTAATATTTGGTTAACTTTCTTGCAGATATATTGCTGGAAGTGAGTCTGAGGGCCATTTTGAATTGATAAACAAGGCTTACTCTATGTAAGACTGTTATTTCCTTATGTCACTTTCAGTCAATGTACGCATACTTCTCATGGATCTCATCGAAATACGACATTCCTTTCTCAGTTTAAACAGGAAATATAGCAAAGTTAGGTTTCTGTGATTGCATTTTATCTAAGTTTGAGAATGTATCTTCATTCAGAACTCGTCATTGAGCGAAGAACGAATGCCATATCGCTGGTGTTTGTGGAATGTCTTGTTTTTTTAATAATCAATGCTCAAGTTTCCATGTGATTCTACTCATCTTATTTCATTTTAGGCCTTCCAAAATCTAACCCCTATCTAATTTAGACTCAAATTCTGATCTGTTATGTTGATTATGGATACCAAATCAGTAATAATTTTTGAGATTTTTTTTTCAGGTTTTCACACACCAATCCTCTCCATCAAGATGTATTCAAGAGTGTGGCAAACATGGAAGCTGAAGTAGTTTGCGATGACAGCTGCTTTACTTGGAAGCAAAGAAAAATCATCTGGTGGACAAATTTGCGGCAACATGACATCAGGTGGAACTGAAAGCATATTATTAGCAGTCAAAACAACACGTGACTATATGCGATCAAAGAAAGGAATTACAAAGCCTGAAATGTGAGATAATGGTTGTTTATGTTTGATTTTCTTGACAAGTACGTTTTTGTTTTGATTTTGAAAGTTCCACAACTTCTTGTCTCTGTGGTAAGAAAAGATTATTGTACACAGGATAATTGCTGAATCAGCACATTCTGCGTATGACAAAGCTGCTCAATACTTCAATATTAAAGTGCGGCGTGTACCTGTGAACAAAGAGTTTCTTGCAGATGTGAAAGGATTCAAACGATGCATAAATGGAAACACCATAATGGTAAGCTTTTTTCATGATTTTAAGTCACAATGGCCTCAATGTTCTTGTTCAGTACAGAATATCGATGTAAACACAAAAAAGGAACACTATATACAATGTCTCCTAACAAACTCCTGTTGTCCAGATGATTGGATCTGCACCAGGATTTCCGCATGGTTTAATCGATCCTATTGAGGTATGAAGCTAAATTATTATCAAACATTACTATGTCATATAGTTCTTAATGCATGACTGGTTTGTTGGTTGCTTCACAACATATCTTCAGGAACTTGGGGAAATGGCTTTCAAGCGCTATGACATTTGCTTGCATGTTGATTTATGCCTTGGTGGCTTTGTACTGCCTTTTGCTCGTAAGCTTGGGTACGAGCTCTCTTCATAGATGTTAGTTTTTCATAGCCATATTATTTTACTAGGTATATATACTTTAAAGAACTTAGTAGACAATTTCAGAATGACCCTTCTGTTTATTGCATTAACTTGATGATTGGCCTAACAATAATTTCCTCATTGGATAAAAGTAACGTGCTGATTGCCTAGGATTGATTATCTGTAGCATCATAACACCATGGTTCCTGTAGGTTGCAAAATTTTCTTGTAAGTTGTAATCCCTCCATATGTGCACCCCAACTTGAAGCTGTTCAACTGATTATAAGTTTTCATCTTAAAAGATTTTGTTCATTCAAAATATCTAAGTTAATGTTTGAAGTTCAGGATTTTTTTTAGATTTGTTTGCCAGCCAACATCAATTGCCTCTATGTAAAACCTTTCATCATGATAAATAAACTTAAAAACTGGTTACAACTAAATATGATATAGGATAACTACATATGAAAGCAATATCTTTGATTGCTGTGATCTGCAATATAATTGGAGATGAACTTGGTTAAATATCAGCTTGTGGCAAATCTTGGTAGATTTTGTCTCTGTGTTTTTGCCTTCCCTTTTGTGGGACATTGGTTGATTTTTCTAATCTCAATAGCAGTATGTCAATGGTTATCCATTTTTTTGTTTGTGAACTTTGATTTTCTGAAAGTGCTACATTTTTTTTGTATTTTTTTTGTGTTTTATCTGCAATAATACGCAGGTACCCTATTCCTCCTTTTGATTTTTCTGTCAAGGGTGTTACATCAATCTCATCAGATGTTCATAAGTACGGATTAGCACCAAAAGGCACAAGCATTGTCCTGTACAGAAATCATGAAATTAGGAAGGTAAGAAGAACCATGGTAAATCTGTCATTACTTTAATCAACCAAATTCTAACATTTTCCTCTCTGTGTGATTCACGCTGACATCTTGGATATCACCAACAAATTCAGCATCAATTTGTTGCTGGTAAGCTCTTCTTCTTCCAAAATAAAATGAAACTTCTTTAATGAACTTATGTCTTCTTAACATCTGTTTATATTAATGTCATACCATGGTTTCCATTATGGAAAATACATAATTTTTTAACATAATTATTGAAAAGTTTAAATAGTGATTTATAATTGCATTTGTGTTTCAGTTACTGAGTGGACCGGTGGGCTTTATGTTTCTCCCACTATGGCTGGCAGCAGGCCAGGTGGATTAATTGCAGGAGCTTGGGCTGCTATGATGTCTCTTGGACTGAATGGTGACGAACTTATTCTGAAATTCCATCAGTGTGTAGTGGTGGCTTGGAATCAAATAGTACTTGTGATGTATACCATTGCTTTTCTTGCTTCCAGGCTACTTGGACAGTACAAGCGGGATCATGGAAGTTTCGAAGAAAATACAAAGAGGGTAAACTAGTTTGCTTATTATGCCTGAACGCTGAACTATAACTAAAAGGCACAGGACAAACTCTGACTGTAGCTATGTTTACCCATTTTTGTTTATTTATTTGTCGTAACTTTTAAAATTGAAGTAGTATTCACGTAGATACCTGTTTTCTACTAGTACACATGGTCAAATGCCAAATTAAATAGCACACTTGTAATATTTCTATACTAATAATAGATTTGCTTGCTGTTGTTGTGACTGGATCATCAAAATGGATCACTGCTTAGCTGTGGTTAAAGATTTTATGGCTTGTGCAGGATTGGAGAGATCCCAGGGTTGTTTGTGATTGGGAAACCAGATATGACCGTTGTGGCGTTCGGCTCTGATGTTGTCGACATATTTGAGGTGAACGACATAATGTCATCAAAAGGTTGGCATCTCAATGCCCTGCAGAGACCTAACAGGTAAATCCTAGTTTCAGACAAACAATATTGTACCTTCAGTCCTTCACTCCAGCAGCCATCGGTGCTATTGCATTCTCGGCAAGTCTGACAATCCTTACCGGTTTCAGTTTGCACATTTGTGTGACCCTTCAACACACGACTATTTGCGACCAATTCCTGAAGGATCTGCAAGACTCGGTGAACACTGTGAGTTGCTCAGCACGTGTTATGTTATGTCGCCTAATGGCTATTATTACCCTGATCCATTCCATCGCTAGGAAAGGCCATATTTTTCTTACGAACGGTTGGCGTTGGCAGGTGAAAGCAAACCCAGGGCCTATTACCGGTGGAATGGCTCCTATCTACGGCGCCGCAGGGAAGATGCCAGACAGAGGCACGGTGAGGGAGCTGCTTGTGGAGTTCATGGACAGCTCTTGCTGAGTTGATTAATGGCTTGTGAGAAAACCATCGCAGTGCTGTGATTTGTTTGCCTAGTAGGTAATACTTACAAAAGTTATTGTAGGAAAGAGGGGAAAGTCATTGAGGCGATACAGCCACATGTATTAACGATTACAAGAAATGTATCCGTATGATTGTATATCAATATCAGAGCATGCATATGCAATGTACAACCAGGCTTACATATGTATCTGTTCCTATAAAACATTTGTTACATTTGAGTTTCAGGCATACTCGCCGTGTGAATCGGGGACGCATAAGTGGAGTGTACCACAGCAAAAATTTCATGGCATAGAAAAGATTGGGTAGCAAGAATACGTTTTCGAGAGACCATAATACGCCTTGCCCACCAACAAGCGTATTACGTGAAGGTAATAAAACACCCCGCACTTTCAGGATTTGAACCAACGGCGGTTGGTTCCGAGCTCCGGCCGTGCGGCAGCGCGGCACGGCCGTTGGTGAAGCAGGCATCAGCCATCAGGGCATCAGGCGGCGGAGGCGGCTGCAGAGGGCAATACCCCAGGGCTGGGCGAGGGGCTGAGGAGATGGCGGTGCCGCGGATCGCCCATGCCGCCATGCGCCCATTTAAGCCCACCGCCGGCGCCCGCAGCATCGCCTCGCGCCTCGCCAGCGCCTCCACGCCGGCGGACGCGCGCATCGTCAAGGCGGGCTTCGACCCAGCTACCTGTCGCTTCGAATTCCACTTCAACCACCTCGTCTCCTCCGACCGCCTCGCGGCCGCCGGCAAGGTGCTCGACCAGATGCCCGAGAAGAGCGCCCTCTATCACAGATTCCTCAACCGCCTCGAACACCACCTCAACTACCTCGTCACCTCCGGCCGCCTCGCGGTCGCGGCCGCCCGCAAGGTGCTCGACCAGATGCCCGAGACGAACGCCCTCTATCTCAGATTCCTCAACTGCATTCTCTTGGGATACTCCAGGTCCTGCGACCTGGCCGCTGCCAAGGCCCTATTCAGCGCCGCGGCTCGCCGCGACGCCAAAACCTGGACCATCATGATGAGCATGCCCCCCGCGGACGGCCGTGGCTCCGACGCCGTGTCGCTCTTCCGAGACATGCTCAGGGAGGGCGAGGCGCCCGACCACGTCGCCATCACCACCGTGCTCAACGTGCCTGGCTGTGATGTCGCGTCACTCCATCCCGTAGTCACCAAGCTCAGCTTTGACACCAGTATTGTCGTCTGTAACACGCTGCTAGATGCCTACTGCAAGCAAGGATTAATTGCTGCTGCTCGGAGAGTCTTCCTGGAGATGCCACACAGGGACACGATCACGTACAATGCGATGATGATGGGCTGCTCCAGGGAGGGGCTGCACGAGGAGGCACTAGAGCTATTTGCTGCTATGCGACGCGAGGGCGTTGACACCAGCCACTTCACATTCTCAAGTTTGCTAACAGTGGCGACAGGTATGGTTGATCTCCACCTTGGGCGTCAGATCCATGGTCTCTTTGTCAGGGCCAACCCATCACGTAATGTCTTTGTCAACAATGCATTGCTTGATTTCTACAAAAAATGTGACTGCCTTGGTGATCTGAAGCAGTTGTTCGATGAGATGCAAGAGCGGGACAATGTTTCATACAATGTGATGATCTCTGCCTATTCTTGGAACCGATGTGGTGGCATGGCTTTGCAGCTTTTCAGAGATATGCAGACACTCGGCTTTGACAGGCGTACCTTACCATATGCTAGCTTGCTCAGTGTCGCTGGGGCACTACCTGACATTAAGATTGGGAGACAAATACATGCACAATTGATCCTTCGTGGCCTTACTTCAGAAGATTTCATGGGAAATGCCCTGATTGACATGTACTCAAAATGTGGTATGCTAGATGCTGCAAAGACTATTTTTGCAAACAAAAGTGACAAAACTGCCATTTCCTGGACTGCGTTGTTAACTGGGTGTGTCCAGAATGGGCAGAATGAGGAAGCATTGCAACTATTCTGTGACATGAGAAGAGCTGGTCTAAGTCCCGATAGAGCGACATGTTCTAGCATCATGAAGTCTTCCTCAGGCCTGGCAGTGATTGGGATAGGAAGGCAATTGCATGCTTACCTGACAAAATCAGGCCACATGTCCAATGTGTTCTCAGGTAGTGCACTTCTTGATATGTATGCAAAATGTGGTTGTTTGGATGAAGCCATCAGAATATTTGATGAGATGCCTGAGAAGAATTCCATCACGTGGAATGCTGTAATTTCAGCATATGCAATAATATGGACAGGCAAAGAATGCCATCAGGATGTTTGACAACATGCTTCACTGTGGTCTTTGTCCTGATCTAGTCACTTTCTTGAGTGTGCTAGCAGCTTGTGGTCACAATGGTCTTGCGGAAGAATGCATGAAATACTTTGACCTGATGAGATATTACTATAGCATGTCACCCTGGAAGGAACACTATTCTTGTGTGATTGATACCTTGGGTCGGGCAGGCTGTTTTGATAAAATTCAGAAAGTGTTAGATGAGATGCCATTTGAGGCTGATCCAATAATATGGAGCTCCATTCTTCACTCGT
Organism: Chrysopogon serrulatus; assembly: GCA_015844335.1. Lineage (NCBI taxonomy): Eukaryota > Viridiplantae > Streptophyta > Magnoliopsida > Poales > Poaceae > Chrysopogon > Chrysopogon serrulatus. The sequence goes on from JADLZL010002188.1 coordinate 19,453, forward strand.
GCAGTATCTACGGAAACCAGGATTTAGCTACAGTGGCTGCCGAGAAATTGTTCACTATGGTGCCCACAGACGCGACTGCATATGTCATACTATCCAACATATATGCTAAAGCTGGTAATTGGGAAGGTGCTGCACGTGTGAAAAAGATCATGAGAGATAGAGGAGTTAGGAAAGAGTCGGGTAACAGTTGGGTTGAAATCAAGCAAAAGATCTACATGTTTTCTTCTAATGATCACACCAACCCAATGATAGATGAGATTAAAGAAGAGCTTGAGAGGTTGTATGAAGAGATGGATAAACAAGGCTATGAGCCCGATACTAGCTGTGCCTTGCATATGGTGGATAATAAGCAAAAGTTGGAGTCATTGAAATACCACAGTGAGAGATTGGCCATCGCGTTTGCCCTGATTAATACCCCACCAGGGACACCAATTACTGTTATGAAGAACTTGAGTGCCTGCCTAGATTGCCATGCTGCCATCAAGATAATATCAAAGATTGTCAACAGAGACATTATCGTAAGAGACTCACGCAGGTTTCACCATTTCAAGGATGGGTTTTGCTCTTGCGGAGACTACTGGTAGGAACTTGGTTGCCTGCCTAGTTAGATGAACAATAAAAGTTACACACTGAAGGTCGACAGGAACACATATTTCAGGTATAATAGTGTATGCACTAATGCTAAACTGAACGTAGTGCTTTTCTTCGCATTACCATTATGGTGTAATGTTGTTAATTGTATTTAAGTTCCTAAGTTTTAATTTTTGGGACAAAAAGGTATCAATGGTTCTCTATTGCGGAAGTGAATCTGAGATCCATCATCCATATCTGTTTTGAAATGTCAGGGCTTCATGTATTTAAGGTGTGAAATTGTTCCCATTGTAGTTTCCCAAATTTAACCATGCATAATACATGCTGAACCTGAAATTTTCCTGCATCTGTAAATTTCTATTGCCACATTCCTGTCAAAAAAAAAAAAAAAAAAAAAAAAAAAAAAAAAAACTCTGGTCACATTGATATTCCTAGTGATTCAACTGTAGTTCCTCCTGAGTTTGACTACCAGCCAAAACTCGCATTACGCAGATTCTCAAAATCATGGCTATATAGATTTCTTTGCATTTTATAGTTGCCATTGTCCTAAATTTGAATACCTTCCCTTTTCTTAGTACCTGAAGACTTTTATGGTTTGCGCAGAATTGAAGACAACCCTGAATCATTTGCTGTTGAAACTTGAGTCATAACCACAGTGGTACTTGGCTCAATTGTGATTGATGTATTCAAGGCGAGCAAAGGGTTGTTATCATTCAGCCTGGAGGCCTGAAAGGTTAGTGCCTGCAGTTTTGAAAATTTACTTGCAGCTGTGATTGTTTCTCTCTTGAGAAGGATGCGGTCCACTGGAAACCCATGATGAGGAAATTGGAAATTGGAATTGGAAAAAAGGGAAGGAAATCGTGGTATCTGGAGCAAAATATCTTTGCTTCTTCGTAGCCATTGGTACTGATTTAAAAATCCGTGGACTGTAGCGCATTCGGTTAGGCAAGATCTGAACGGCCGGCCAGCCGTACCCTGGTGGGGTTGAGGACTTGAGCAGTTGAGGTTGAGGTTGAGGCTGAGGCTAACCAAGCGGTCTGTGATGGAGCACGTCAGTCACACAACTCACAAGATTTTACAGGTTACGACTCTATCGCTTTGGACTCGGATTTTCCTTTTCCTTGATGAGGAGTGCAGACCAGCAGCCCAGTTGAGATATAGTAACAAAAATTGACAAAACGTAGCATTTCTAGTGGACGCAAATAGTGTGCTATGCGTGCGCATGCTCGCACCTTATGTTTTTTTTTTTTCCCCTAAAAAAGTTTCCTTTTGTGCTGCGAAAAACTACCCAGAGCAGTAAATAGCCGCAGTTACCAGCTGACTTCTCTCTCGATTGCTTGGTCGTCCGTACGTCTCCGCCTTGGGTTGGGGCCTTTCTTCTTGGTCTCGTTCAAGCACCCGTGGCCGCGGCCGCGCTGTTTGCCTTGCCTTGCTCTCGATTCGTGGGCATGGCGGCTTCGCCTGCTTGTGCTCCGGGCCTCATCTCCGGCCCCACGCTCCCTCCGCAGCCCGTCGTTGCCTTCCGCTGCTACTGGGGCCAAAAGCCCTCTTCCGCGTCGTCCACCTCCAAGCGCCCGCGCCACAGGCGGTTCGTTCTGGTTGCAGCTGCCTCCGCCCGCACCTCGCCTGCGGCCGCTCGGGGCCTCGACGCCGACGACTTCCGCCACCCGCTCGACAAGCAGGCTAGCTTTCCTGGATTTAATAAATTATTTTCTTTCTGTCCACGTATAATGATCGATAGCGGTTGAGATGATGGATAAAGTTCCTGTCTTCTGAAGGATAAGCCCCCTTTTCTTGTTTCACAGAACACTCTGCTGCTAAGAGCGATTCCTGGGCTAAACGACGTGGGCAAAGCTTTGTTAGGTCGCCCACTTACATTGCTCCTTAGCTTTGCCACTCCATCTCAACGTAGGATCCTCAACAATTCATTCCTGCCATCTTTTGCTACTGCAGGACCCATCTCAGAGCAAGTTATGGTACTCCAGAATATTGGAACATCAGTTCTCGTCTCCCCAAACCAGGTCCGATCTGCCTGTCAAATTAATCAACTCAATGTATTCACGGTGAAATTTGTATGCAACACGCGACTCACTGATATCATTGACCTCTGTTGTTTCGAGAGCTTATAGTTTGTTGTTTTGTCTATCACCGCACCCTACATGTTACTGTAATTCAGGGAGCTAATGATTTGTTTTCCCTCTTCAGCTTCCAGATCTCCACCAACTGCTGGCTGAGGCTGCAAAGCTCTTGAACACGGAAGCGCCTGACTTGTACATAAGGCAGAATCCTGTTCCAAATGCTTACACCTTAGCAATCAATGGCAAAAAACCATTCATTGTCGTCCATACAAGCCTTGTGGAACTGCTTACTCCAAAGGAATTGCAGGTGCTGTTGTGTCTAAATAAACTCATCTGCTGGCATTGTTTAGATGAACAATCCAAATTAGAATTATTCTTAGCTTACCTAGTGTCTGAATGCATCGATGACTCATCATATAGGATTTGTTTCAATTAGGCTGTTTTGGCTCATGAGCTGGGTCACCTGAAGTGCGATCATGGTGTATGGCTCACTTTCGCCAATATACTCACAATGGGAGCATACACTGTCCCTGGTAGACCATCTAACCACTTAAAATCTCATTAGTAAGGTGGGCTTTGTACCTAAAATATACTTCATTTGAACTGCATCTCATGGTAAGTACATGCACTTTGTTCAGGTTTTGGCATGGTTGCTGGCTTCCTGGAAGAGCAGCTATACAGATGGCTACGAGCTGCGGAGCTGACTTGTGACAGGGCAGCTCTTCTTGTGGTGCAAGACCCAAAGGTACCTTTACTACCTTAATTAACTATGAAACTACCTCAATTTTTAAATATAAGTTGGTTTGTATTAAACATAAGTCGCAGAATAGATAGCAATGCTATTCTTCTATCTTTGATTTTGCTCTGGAAGTGGATTTTTTTTGCATGGTCTGACCGTGAATTATATATGACTTTGGAGCAAAAGTAGAGGTTTGTGTTGTTTTTATCATCCAAGTAACAATTTTTAGTGCGTACAAAGAGCAGCTGTTCTTCAATTTCGTAGAAAAGGAGCAGCTGCAGGTGAATTTAACATATAATGCATCCATGTTTACTCCACAAGTTGCTATCATCACCCAATACTAAATTCTTGATTGTCGTGAGGTATTCATCTCAAATTTTGACTGTCTGAAAATAGGAATGACTGTTGTGTTTGTGTAATGCTTATCCTACAAGTCTGTATCATCACCTGATACTTATTCTTGTCAAGAGGTTGTCATCTCTGTTCTGATGAAATTGGCCGGAGGATGCCCATCTCTAGCCGACCAGCTAAATGTGGATGCCTTCTTGGAGCAAGCTCGTTCCTACGACAAAGCTGCATTGAACCCAGTTGGGTGGTACATCCGGTTAGAACTGTTATCACTTGAACTAAGATTGGCTATATTAGTGTTGTTGAAATGAGTGTGTTGTATGGCATTTCTTTTCCAATCTCTTTACATGTTTCAGGAACGCACAAACCAGAGAGCTTTCACACCCTTTGCCTGTGATGCGAGCCAGAGAGATCGATGAGTGGTCAAGAAGCCAAGAGTACAAGACCATAATGCAAAAAATGCTTCAGCTGGGGCTAAACAGAATATAGTTATGTTGACACATATGAAAAGGTTTGTACACCAAATCCATAATGTTTCTTTGCAAGGATTTAGTTTGAAATCCTCCTGACTGTTTTCCTTTTGCTGTATAATATCTGATCATGATTTTTTTTTCCCCCTCCTGGGTGGCTGGGCACCATTTTTTTTCAGGACTGTAGAGGAGTTTGTAGCTTGTGTATGGTTAGGAAGGGAATGCCTATATCTTGGAGAAGACTGGTGATGCTGGAAAACAGATACAAGCATAGACATACTGTATATATTTGCAATTGAAACTAGTTTCCTTGTATATGCTCTGTTTTTTCTTCCTTTCTTTTTGTCAGTGTACAATACTGTAACTAGAACGAATAAAAGTTTATTTGAGTTGCCGGTTAACTGTAAGGATACACATGATTAGCCTTTCTAGTCCCGTGACACTGATGCGCAAGAGGCTATTGTGACTTGGATCAGCAATCTATGGCTAGTCATTGAGCTTGGCAAGAAAATCAGGATAATCTTAGCCATTTGGGTTCCAATCCTTCTATCGGAGTAGCACAGGCTTATTTTTGCCTCCGGTTATGCTTTCCGCTTAAGAGTTGGACAGAAAAAGTTTTGCCTGGCTTGAGCATACGAGCGAGAGAGGGCCCGGCGGTCCCCGCCACCACCAGGGATCCATCTCGACGCATGCGGAATTGCGGATGCGGTGAACAGCTGCTTGCAACCACTGCCCAGTGCAGAGGAGGAAAGAGGCCCCAAGGATGGGGATAGCATTGGCATCGCCATTGCCGACGGTGTCACAGGTAGGTAAAGGCACCGAGCACCGCTCCCCTTCACTGCCTGTGTGCTCATCTGATGAGACTGTTGCCCTGACTGATTTGGCTGGATCCGACTCCGAGGCAGGGGTTGCCGCGTTCCAGGGTGAGCTTCCTCGCTCCGCCGTCTGTCAAGGCAGCGGCGGGCGTTCCGGCGGCCGGAATCAGCAGCATCCCGTGGCAGCGGCAGCGGCCGCGATTGGATGGTCGCCGTTTAGAAGCAGCTCCCGCAAGCTTGGCCAATCTTCCTCGACTGGCATCAGTGGTACTACCATTTATCTTGGATCTCCCTCCTGTCCTCCGTTGCAGTTCTGATTGAATCGCATCGGCATCGCGCGCAGCAAAGCGTGGTGCTGGACATCGAGGGCACGACGAGCCCGATCTCGTTCGTGACGGACTTGCTCTTCCCCTACGCCCGCGACAACGTCCGCAAGCACCTGGACGCCACCTACGGCACCGGCGAGACCAAGGACGACATCGCCCTGCTGCGCGCTCAGGTCAGGTTCCGCCGTCACACTGGATGCTGCTGCTGCTGCTGAACTGCATTGCTCAACAGCCGCCAATGAATGAACTTCGCATCGCCGTCGCGTCCTTCTGACTGAAAGAGGCCAGCTGGGAATCTCGCCAGGTCGAGCAGGACCTAGCCGAGGGCGTCGCCGGCGCCGTCCCGGTTCCGCCGGACGAGGCCGGCAAGGACAGCGTCGTGGACGCTCTCGTCGCAAACGTGGAGGCCATGATCAAGGCGGATAGGAAGATAACCTCACTGAAGCAGCTGCAGGTACTGATAACTGCCTACTTACTCTGTCTGCTGACAAATATCAGGCAGCTGTTCCTTCAGTTTCAGGTTCAAACTCTTACCAGTTCAGATTCAGAACAGCCTAAACTGAAATGATTTCTCTTCATTGGTTTTACAATTACATGAAGGGCCACATTTGGAGGACTGGATTCGAGAGCCAAGAAATCAAGGGAGTGGTGTTCGATGACGTGCCACCGGCTCTCGAGAAGTGGCACGCGAGCAGCATCAAGGTTCTCGCATTCCGGAGCACATTTTACCTTTTGTCATCAACCATATACAATGCACTGATTCATTAAAAGCCCAACTCTTGCTGAATTTAGTTTGGTTTACATATGCTTGCAGACGTACATATATTCCAGTGGTAGCAGAGAAGCCCAGAGGCTCATTTTCGGGAACACTACCCACGGCGACCTTAGAAAGCACCTGTGTGGATTTTTTGACACAACAATTGGGTACATTGTACAGCTAATATCACCTTCCGTTCATATTGATTCACATCACCGTATATGAGCGATTGTTAATTTATCCTTTTGGCGCCTGCAATGAAGAACCAAGAGAGAAGCTCGCAGCTACTATGAAATCTGGCAGACGGTCGGGGTAGATCGTCCATCTCAGATATTGTTCTTGACAGATGTGTATCAAGAAGCCACGGCAGCACAGGCGGCAGGTGAGCTTCTCACCACATTTTGCCCTTGCTAAAAGAAGAATACGATACCACGCTAGACAATTACTTCATGTACTAGAACCATGAAATATGAATAAAATCCAACATGTGCATACAATACGTTTCCTTTGGGCATTTTTCAACTATTGAAATTGCCAACCTCAGATCAAATGGCAATCCACAAATCAAGTTGCACTATATTGGCAATGATCAAAATGTTAATCTTTCAGAAACTCATGCTGTCTTGAATTGTTTAAACTTTTTACAGGCCTTGAGGTGCTACTATCTATCAGACATGGAAACGCACCGCTCCCTGAAAACCATGGATTTGGAACAATCAAGTCATTTGCTGAAATCTTGACATGAAGGATGCATCTTCTACATGTTATTTCCAGATGGAAACAAACTAATTTCAAAATTGATACATGTAAACTAGCACAGTTAACAATACATCAAAAAGGCAGATGGAATGGTTTCAAGACCTTGACTGTAGCTTGGTATGAACAAAAACAGAAAACACATTTCTTATTTCACCAAAATCCTTGTGCTACAGCGCATTTGTAGAAAGATCCATGCATATTGGGTGAAATGTGCTCGTAAGGTGGTCTATGTATTGGGCAATGCTACAAAAACGACCAACATATATAGAAGCTCAACAACACAAAGACAAGAGCAACACAAGACAGACCTTGGTCTCATTTGCGTCTCCTTCATACTAGTTTTACTTTGCCATTCATCTGTTGCGCAGATTTCAATTGATTCTGCCGCCCATCCGAGTAGGATTGAGAGTCGAATAGGATTATCCACGACGGCGTCCGGGTGGAAGTGGATTCTGCACTACTTCGTGGATTTCGAATCCAATAAATGGGAATTGGGAAGCACGACGTGGATGAGATCGGCCATCGAGGGCCCAGACCTCCAGTGGCCGCCGCCCATGCAGCTCGCCGCAGCTGCCTCCAGCTCGTCGGCCCACGTGAGGTGAGGTGGTCAAGCATGGAGGTTCGTCGGCATCGAGTCGTGTGCGAGGTGCGCTGGACGGGCCGAGCATGGAGGCGGTGCTCTCATATCCCCTGATTGGTTGGTTCCGCCCAACCAGGCTATTTAGAATGCGTCATTAAGCGGTTTGGTTGTTTGGTTGTTTGATGTTTGTAGCCAGGCTTATCTAGTGCATCTATGGCGGTATAGCTTCTTAGCCAACCTTTAGAGAAATGGGGTGGGCGTCTGTTCTTGGTAAGCCAGGCTTGGCCATGCCCGTCGGGGCATGAGTGAAGAATCACGTCACCTCCCCACCTTGAGCGATACGGTGTTAGATTCGCATTGTTCAGTCCTGCCTCCATGTCATTCCCACGCAATCGGAGCCTTAAGCGACCACAGCCCCTGAAGGAGTGGTGAGATGAATCTCACCCAGAGTAGTGCGCAAGAAGAAGATGGAGAAGGCACCTCCGAGTTCATCACCTACAATGGGTTACTAGACATCTAGCGTGTGTGCCGTCCTGCAACGACGAGAGCATCCACCACACAACATCTCTGCTTCGTGTAGTGTGGCCTTTTGATTAACTCTGTTGCAGGTGGTGGCATCGTCGTAGAGCAGGCAACCATGGCTAGAGTTTCTGGGATGTGAGTTTGGAGGCCTCACACTATGCTGACAATGGAAGAGCAAGGTGTTGTGGACTCACAACGAGATGTACCTACTTGACGAAATGCAACACATGGAGGTGATGGAGCTAAAATTCACCTAACCAAGAAGAGGTGATTCTACCAAAGTATCAAAACTACACAACCAACAAAACAGATTTTTATCATATCGTTCATTTAATATTCCAGAGTTAATAAATAAGAGGTAATTCTACCAAAACTACATAGCCAACCAAAGAAGATCTCTGTCATAGTGAAGCGCACACATATTTCAGATTTTTATCGTATCGTTCATTTAATATTCCAGCGTTGCGTCTATATGGTTCTCTCCATAGGAAAGCACACGCATATTTCCTGGTTTTTTATTCGAAAAATACAGGACAATTTTCTATGTTTATTCTCGTATTCTAAGGGAATTTTTTATTTTATTCTTTTTTAGCAAAAGGGAAATGTTTATTCGATTATTTTTGTTCTGTTATTGGGCTTTGTTTCCAGTTGGGCCGTCTTTCATTGCCAGATTCCGGAGGATCTCTGCCGGCTGCGTTTCCTTTCCTCTTTTGCCTTCTTGCTTGGTTACCCCATCCGACTCCGCTTGCTCCTCCTCGGCGCCCCTCCATCCCCTGCATCTGCTCCCCCTCCGCCAAACCCTAGCCGGCCAGCAGAGCTTATTGAGGGCAGGCTAGGCGAGAGCAGCGTCCGCCGCTGCGCTCCCATGGCGGCGCCCAAACCGATCTGGGTGCGCCAGGCTGAGGAGGCCAAGCTCAAGTCCGAGGCGGAGACGGCCGCCGCCGCCAAGGCCGCCTTCGAAGCCACCTTCAAGGCCCTCGCTGCCGCGCCCGGCGACGAAGACAACGACGCCGACCCCGCCCCACCCTCCCCGGACGAGCCCGCCTCCCCCGAGTCCGACGACGATGCCCCGGCCCCGCCAGGCCCGGTCGACCCGTCCAAGTGCTCCGCCGCGGGGCCCGGCATCGCTGGCGGCTCCGCCGGGACGCCCTCCACCTTCACCGTCGTCGCCAAGGACCGCCACAGCCGGAGGCTCACTGCCGGCGGGGCGCGCGTGAGCGTGCGCGTCTCGCCCGCCGCGGGAGTCGGAGGGGACGATCTCGAGGGCGCTGTTAAGGACAACGGGGATGGATCCTACACGGTCACCTACGTCGTCCCCAAGCGCGGCAATTACATGGTACACGTCGAGCTCGACGGCGCCCCCGTCATGGGGAGCCCCTTCCCCGTCTTCTTCAGCGGTTCCACCGCCACACCATCAGCCGCTTTCTCCACCGCGCTACCTGCGGTCAGCTCTGCCTACCCCAACATGGTCAACCAGACCATGCCTAATATGCCCAACTACACAGGCGCGCCCTCCAGTGCCTTCCCCAGCCTCCTCGGGGTCATGCCTGGTTCCTCCGCTGGTTCCTCAACTGGTGGAGTCATCCTGCCAGGGGTTGGTGCTTCACTGGGGGAGATATGCCGGGACTACATGAATGGGAGGTGTACAAAGTTGGAGACTGACTGTAAGTTCACCCACCCACCGCAACAGCTGCTGATGTCGGTGCTTGCTGCCACGACTTCTGTCAGTGCTCTTGGGCATGCTCCCTTGGCGCCCTCTGCAGCTGCCATGGCAGCTGCTCAGGCAATCATGGCTGCCCAGGCACTGCAGGCACATGCTGCGCAGGCCAAGGCTGCAGGTGGGGCTTCAGGTGATGATTCTTTCCAGAGATGTATTGAGGTTTCTAAACTTGATTTTCCGACTAGATGATCCAGTGTTGAACATAACAGAAAGGAATTCGTAAAGTTTTAAATCCAGTATTGAGCTAGTAACAAAAAGGAAGGATGCTGTTGTTCTTGCCTATAGATTCGTAACGTTTTAAACTCAGACGGATCAACATGCTTAGTTAGTTCGTAAATAAGATCTAGCATCTAACTCGTATCATTATTGCAGTATTATGACTGCTACTTTGTGCTGCTATTGGTTGTTTGCTGTTGCTTTTTTTTTGTGCCATGGTAACTGTACATAGCAAATTTAGTTGAGAGCTCTGCAAATTTTTTTCTTTTAATTTAAGCTGCTTATTGAACATTCCATTACCGTAATTTGCAGCAGCTGAAATTGTTTCAGTATGCAACTCTAGATTGGAAATGTGATTAGCAGTTTATTTTTCTTATCTCCAATCTTGTTGCTTACTTGTATATTGCATCATTGCAGGCTCAATAAACAAAGTTGATGAAGCTGATACCCTGAAGAGAACAATTCAAATTAGCAACCTGAGTCCACTTCTTACTGTGGATTATATTAAGCAGCTATTTGGATTATGTGGTAAAGTTGTTGATTGTACCATGACAGATTCAAAGCACATTGCTTATGTTGAGTACTCCAAACCTGAAGAAGCAACTGCAGCGTTGGAGCTCAATAGCAAGAATGTTGGTGGTCGTCCATTGAATGTGGAGAAGGCTAAATCTCTTCCTCCTAAAGCAAATAATAACTTGCCTATGATGATGCAGCAAGCTGTTCAGTTGCAACAGATGCAATTCCAGCAGGCACTAATGATGCAACAGTCAATAGCAACCCAACAGGCTGCTGCACGTGCTGCCACCATGAAATCTGCCACTGAAGCAGCTGCAGCAAGAGCTGCTGAGATAAGCAAGAAGCTGAAGGCGGAGGGCATTGGTGGGGATAACATGGAAGAAAAGGATGCTAAAGGGAAGTCAAGGCACGTTTCTTACTAATCTTCAATTCTACCCTATTTGACGGTTATATTTATAGTTCATTGGTCAAAGATTTCTGGTTGTAGAGTTGCATGGCCAAAAACAAACTAGAGTAACAATTGGAAGTCCAAAAATGGACTTTATACCTCAACATCAAATCTTTCTGGTTCTGTAACAACTCCTGGTCATTGCACATTTAGTATTATGGTCACAAAGATTGCATTCATTTGATTCTGGTATACTTTTACATTGAGATGTTACTAGAACATTGGTCCATTTTTTGTGCTGGAATATGCTTTAGTCTTCCATCTTTTGTATACATAGAGGTATGGATGAGATTTCGCTTTTGCTATTTGAAAACTCATCCATCATTCTTAAGAGAATAGATTTGGATTCAAATGATGTGTTTTGTCTCTTGGCATATGATATGTATGTTTTATGTTCCATCAGAAATTGAGGAGAGTTTGTTTGTACTCAAGAATTTATCACTGAGTTATGTAAGAGATACTAAATCTTTGGGTTAAAAATTGATATAGCTATAGGAGGGGGGGGAGATAAGCATTTATCTGTCCAAATCTGTTACCATTCTTGTCTCGTTCATTTGTGGTTTATATGTTCCCTAGTTATTCTGTTATATATCCTCATTAAGTATAGTTTATGCAATAAAGTGAAAGATACCTCTGCATAGGAACTTGCAGCAGTGTTACTTTTGTAGTTTTGGTTTGGCTGCATTAGTAGATGGAATTTGGCTCATATACATTCTTTCATTGAAGTTGTTTCTCAACTTCAGGAAAGCAAGCTTTGATTAAACCACTGGGCGTTCTAATGTGTGGTTATATGGGTTCTTGCCCTTTTCTTTCTTAATATAATGATACTCAGCTCTCTTTCCTGTTTGAGATAAAAACTTTAGGGAAGAAAGGAACTAAGGAAGTCATTGATTGTTTTCCTTTTATACATATTGTGTGCTGAAGCCTGACCAGTTTATATGATTTACAGATCACCATCACCCCATACTCGTAGATCAAAATCTCGGTCAAGATCACCTATCAAGTACCGTAGGAGCAGGAGATCCCGCTCCTACTCCCCCCCAGTTAGACGCTCAAGGGAGCACCGATCACGATCACCATCAAGATCTCGCCACTCAAAGTATGGTAGTGATCGATCGCATAGGGATGATAAGGACAGGTATAGTAGGTCCGGGAGAAGGGAGAGTGAACGGTCCCATGATCATCATTCATCTAGTTCAAGGAGGAACAGAAGCAAAAGTAGAAGTCCAAGGCATAAGAAGTCCTCCAGAGTTGACTCTAGGTCACCCAAGAAACAAAGAGAAGAAAGTTTAAGCCCATCAAAATCAAGGTCAGCTCGGGCTGGTTCAAGATCACCACGACATCATAAGGGAAGCAAATCATCTCCGACTCGTGACCGTCATTCTCGCCATAGCAGGCATTCAAGGTCCAGATCTCCTGACAGAAAGCATCGTCACAGTGATAAAAAGGACAGCAGAAAGTCTGAGATTCAGGATGACAGAAGATCTCATAGAGGTAGCAGACGTGACAAAGATGAAAGTTCAGCAAAGGATGAAGGGGAGAGATCTCATAGAAGCAATAGAGGTGACAAAGATGGAAGGTCTGTAAAGGATGAAGGGGAGAGATCTCATAGAAGCAATAGAGGTGACAAAGATGAAAGGTCTGTAAAGGATGAAGGGGAAAGATCTCATAGAAGCAATAGAGGTGACAGAGATGAAAGGTCTGTAAAGGATCCAGTGGAAGATAAAAAGGTGGACACTAATACTGTCACACATAAGAGGAGCTCAACAGCATCTGAAGATGAAATTCTGAACAACAATAGTAGTAACCATAAGAAACATAGACATGAAGTTGGTTTGGATGCTGATGAAGGAAATGATGTGTGCCCTGCTGTAGCTGCTGACCTTAATGGGAAACATGAAACTGGAGTAGATGGCTCTTTAGGGGGTGCTGCAGAATCTGCTATATGATGGCTGCTGTATCATTCAGTTGTCTGTTTACAGATTGATTGATGATGATGGAGAATGCTGAACTGGTGTTTATTATCTCCCTTTCTGATTTAGGAGTTCTATTTGCAGGGCATGAAGATCTCGGAGAACTTGAGTTCTGTTCGGAGTGCTCATCTGATATATTAAATGTATTCCTCATTAACTTGAGATACGCTCCTTGGAGCAAACTTCTAAATGTAATGCTGGAGTTGTAAGGCGATTTCATACTGTGAGGTAGAAACCAACCATGTATTTGTCGTTTCAGGCTTATGATTCCATGAAGAGTTGTTGGAGCACATTTCTGGGATGTCGGTTGAAGATACAAGGGAGTGCACACTTACTCAAGTAAAGTCCATATACAAGACTATAAACAACTCATCTTCTAGACTCTTGCATTTGAATTGGAATGCTTTGGCTAGTAAAAAATTGTCCAAATATGCTTGTCTACATACTTCAAACACCTCCTGATGCACTTAGTTTGCTTGAAGTTATCTTGTATCAGCAATGGTTCAAAAAGTTTGACTTGTACTCTATCTTTTGAGTCACATGGAATTGTGATTTAGGTTTTATTTATCGTCTTGTCTGCTGCTTAATTTTGACCAGTCTACCTAAAGTTGATATTGAGTGTATCGGCCCTGGCATTCATTATTTTTCGTTTTTTTGTTTGTTTTGTTCTCTGTTTTTTTTTTCCCCTTCTGGGTGACAGGGTTCTGCCTCAGAAGCCAGCGTAAGTGACTGATGTGAGGCAATCGATCCGTTATTCGAGTGGTGTGCCTTGATAGCTCCAGAGATAAGCTGTGAATCTTGAAACAATTGCATTGTTACATTGTTCTAATTTTATTCACTTTATTGTTTCTGCTTCTGTCAGCACTGTTTGTACCTTACCTTGCTGTGATTGGTCTTGTCATACTGGAAAACCTGTGCAGGTTTTTCAGGGGGTTGACATTGGAGTATGTTTTGAGGGAATTCGGATCATTTTATGAATGAGGTATGGGTTCGTGGATGTGGTAAATAATGTTATCCTCATGGTTAGAGTAGCGCCCTCAAATGCCTATCTCATGGTTGGTATCAAGTCCCCAATCCTTGTATTTGGCTATCACTAGAATATGTTGTTTGTTTGGTTACATTTTTCCATCCTTTTTTCCCCAGTTCAGCTGGGAACGAACTTTAGTTGTCGATGTTTTTAGTTTTCGCAGGTCTTATCTTGAGAAGGAACATTTCGTGTTCTTGCTGTTCCTTTTGCCCCACTCCCCAACTCTGCTTTGGTCTTGGTTCTCTCAGGATTATGTTGCTGATGCTCAATCGGTGGGGATTAAATGCTCTCAGGAATAGAGACTTCTGCATCTGAGCTGCAAGCCTGCAAGTGAACCGCGTATTGTGCTGCACTAAGCTAATGGGGGGATGCTTTTTTTCACCTTTTGTTTTTTATTGACAAAGCTTAGCCTTATTCTATGTGACATCCCTCCCCTCCTAGGGCGAATAAATTCACCTCACTGTTGCTTCAACCTTTATGTTAATATAAATGGAGTTATTTCAGGTGCTATATATAGTCGCATTTTAATTTTTAAATGCAGTATCCTGCTACCATAGTCACGTATGGACGAAATGTACATTAACAACTTCGATGACAAAGTAATAATTTAGGATGAAATATGGCTGCATGCGCGTGCATCGGTCATAGAGAATTGCAGTAGCTTGTAGGGCCAGGGGACAACGAAGAAAAGGATTTCAGCCCCCTACTCAAATTTTCTTTTGAGCCGGCCGTCCCAGAATCTTCACCTAACATATGCGAAGTTCAAATCAGATCTGGACGATGTGAATGCAAATTGTATAAAATTGACATTATCAATGACAGGGAATTGAAATCTGTAGTACAAGGCATCATCGCCAGTCCTTTTATACTATATACTCTTCGATGAAGTACAAGGCATCTAGGATGCAGCTCAACTGAAAGTGTTTACCGGATCCACATTGATTTATTCTGAATGTACCAACTAACTAAGGACAGTCTCAAACAGTTTACTAGCTTTAGACAATTTTCTCAATGGTATTAACTTTTAGAAATACCTATAATGTGAATATGACAATCTGTTGAACTTTAAGTGTATGGACGAGACTAGCTTTCGATTAAGGACAATCTCAGTAGTATTAACTTTTAGCACTAGCTCATAACATGAATAGCCCCACATGGCACCTCATGTGATTGTAGAATATGTGCATGAGACTAGCTCTTGACCATGGAGCTAGTTTTCTATCTCTTCTATTAAAATAAAAAGCAATATACTTATAGCTAGCTCATAAGTGACCATTGGTATTGCCCTAAGAGAGCTTTTCTCACCCTTCATTCTAATATATTACTTAGAGCTAGCTTATGAGTTATCATTTGACTTGATATATTGATGCCAGTATATATGGGTGCATGTGCGCACACGCTTGAACACCTAGGATGCAAGGGGAGATCTTGACAAACATGGATGTTGCTTGTGCAGTTACCACTATATAAACAGTGGCATTCATGACCATGGCATTCATGACCAAGTCAATCATGGGTGTATCATTTATCATTAGAAGACTAATCCTAAATGAGCCTCTATAAAGTTTGAGGCAAATGAACACATTTTTGTTTATCAGCTCAGAGCTATATATCCTCACGAAACTCTGGTCACTGAATCAAATTAACCTTAATGAATAACTAGTGGTTTCTCTTCTTTTAACCCTTTTTTCCCTATTAATAACTAAACAGGTTATTCCGATACATAAAATATCAACTCCAATGGTTTTTACTACTATAACCTTCCCAACCAGGACTATGTATTCTAATTAATTAGTTATTTTGCATAGTAGTAATAAATTCTAATGATATTAAAAAACAATGGGTTGAAGCAGTTTGATTGTGTATGAACCTAGGAGAAAGATTCCAACAGTTGGTTTTGGTATCACCGTGTTATACGTAGGTATTCTGCTTAATATTTATGATGTGAAGGCCTGCAACGCATATATATTATAGTTCAGACAAGCAATCGTAATCTAGTTAAGGACCTGCTCTCCGTTTTAAATACGATGATGTACGCCACAGTGTTTGGAAAGGAATACATTAAACAATCTATTTCGAAGATTGCATTTCATTCGTACGTGTCACTTTTCAATGGTTCAAGTTCCTTTTTTAATGGTGACACTGTCCGGGTTCGCGTTCTTCTTTTTTTTCTTCTAAAACTGGAACAGGAACACCATGCATCCTCCCTGAAACTAGGCGGCTATACACGGCCACAAGGGCCAAATTGAAGATTTCTTTTCTTTTCTTTTTCTTGTAGAGAACATCGTTGTTATATATTATATAATCACTACCGGCCGGGATTGCGAAGTGTTCCAATGGCATGACGATGATCGGCGTAACGTACAAGTCGGCTGTATGTGTTGCGTGACGAAACATACCGGATACTCCAAAGAAAGTCATGACCCTTACTGCACGTTATAGGAGTACTATGTTTGTGCTGTTCCGCACACTCGCCGGCCGGACAAGAAACACATGCGCGCTGTGAGCTGATCCACGGCAATGAATTACATATCCTAGCCGTCGTTGTGTGAACACACAATTAAAACAAAATGTGTAGTAAATCAAGGGCACAAAGAGTATAACCAAATGTAATCAGAATGTTCAGCTGGACTTATATGCTAGCTAATTTACTTTGTAAAAAATATTGTTTAAATGACTGATAAACTTGACTGATTAGACAAGTGAACAGGACGATGGAAGGAACACTGAACCGTCATATCTCCTAGGCTGACTTCAATTATATTGGATCCAGTTGATTTTATCCAAATGAAAAAAAAGGTGGGTAAGAGGAATAAGATAATTCCTACCTTTCCACTAAAATTATTTTGATGGATATGCGGTCTGGGCCTTCGGTATTACTGAACTGATTGGTTCGGTTCTTCTGTTCCCACAAAAATTTAGTTCCTCGTAAAAATAGGTACCATCTTTGTGTTACATTTGTTTTTATTTCTTTACTTCTTGTTCGATTATACATGGTGTTGTGAGTAATTTTACTGTAGTTTTACCCATATAAAACAAAAGAAAGCACTATCGGAGTGGAGGCTTCTTTCATTGAAATAGGATAATTCTTTTTTCACACTATGTTCTTCAAGAGACAAGAGTTTAAGGCCTTCTTGGAATGCTAGATTGGAAAACTGCAGAAATATAAAGAAAAACACAAGAATAAATAGGAATACAGATACTCGAAAAACAGAAATATTGTTGGCATGGGTGTTTGAATGGATGTAGAAAACATAAATTTAATCAAAGAGTTAATTAACTATGCTTTTATATCCCTAAAAATAAAGAAATACGCTTCATATGGAAAAAATCACAACACAAAAGAAAACCAATACAATAAATACTTCCTCTGTTCCAAAATATTTATCGTTTTTTATTTTCGTGCTACAAGTTTGACTTGATTTTTAGAAAAATATACAACATTTGTATCTTTAAATAAATTTATTAAAAACTAGATTGAAAGATCTTTCCAATAATAATAGTTATGATACTAATCGATGATTTTTAATATTTATAAAAATTGCTAGCAGTTGTTTCTCAAAAAGCAAAGCGACAGTTATTCCGGGATGAAGAGAGTAAGTTCCAACCTACAAACTAAACAAACCGTTAGCATTGATGTCAGAAGGCAACCATTAGCACAGACGACTAATGATTTGACTCGGTCCTCTCTCCTCTGACTCGAGTCAAGAAATAATATGTGAAAAAATTCTCATATTTTTCATGTAGAGAATGCAATGAAAATTTTGTTTTTTTTCTTGCAAACAGTTGTAGAGCTTGAGGATAAATATAGTGGGAGCCTAGCAAAATATGCATACCTTTTATTTATAAACAAAGCATTTTATTAACTCGATAATTACATCAAGTTGATACAACCATCTTGAGATAACTTCCGACCTTTGTATTAAAGCCCATGTAGTCTTGACAAATACAGACACCCAACTAACAATCAATCCGCATACTAGACCGTCATCCATGTGCTCGGGTAAAAAATTCCTTGACCACATGCTTCAATTGTTGCAATGCCGCTTGATCAAATCTTGCGAATGCAGATGCTGAAGAATAACCCACGTAGAGAGCCGGTGGATAATCAAGTAGATAATCTGCATGGGAGAATTAATATTTTTTGCATGGGAGAATTAATATTTTTTCTAAAAGATCATATTTTGACATAGCCATAAAGACTAACAAGTTGCAGCTGCTCCTAGTAGGTGTAGTGTTCTTAGACCTTTTCCAATTCCCCGTAACCAACTACCAAACATATGTGGTATGCTATGGGATTGAGAAAGTCATGAAGCCACCTCTATAATAGACCAAACTGTTTTTGTGAATTGACATTCAAAAATAAGTGTTTAATCGTCTCATCCTTGTGACAAAAGCAACAAGTCTTACTACCTTGCTCATCCTTTATTAGTATTACGCCCTAACGCAAGTATCAAAGGAAGATTTATTTTTTAAGCTGCTCTTAATTTCCATAATCACTTATTAATGTTTGGAACATCATAATGGCATAGCAAGATAATGCGATTTAACTGAGTAAGGGCAATGTGTAAGTGCATCTAGCCCTTAGTGGACTATGGTGAATTGAATGACAACTCAATTAAAGGTCTAATGAGTTTGCTAAGTGATTGAGCGAGAAAATCAACCATATTACATATACATAAATGTTACACAAACAAGATGTATATCAAAGGTTCAACTAAGACGAACTTGATGGTATTCCACATAGTGGTGACTTGAAGGCCAAAGTTATGTATTATTGTATTAGAAGATCATGGAAACAATCTAGTTCAAGCAAAATATAACAACCCAAATGGAGTTGATGAAAAGGCTTCTATGTTGTGGGATATCATAGCATCATGTGAAAGCAGACACATTCAGCACATAACAAATGAGACATGAGTTGATGATTTTAGATTGGTCTCTATAATGGCTTACTTTACATGGACAAGAAGAGTTTGATAGTGGACTAACTTTGATCAAGGATGAAGAATGAATCAAGAATGCATAAGTGAGGAAATGCCAAGCAAAGGAGAAATGGCAAAGAATACAACTCATATTGGATATATGTCGGTCTCTATATTGGTTTGCTTGTATGGATAAAGATTTGGAGAGTCACTTTGCATCTATATGATCAAACTAGAGATATCAAGAAAGAGATTGAAGTGAGTGTTACGAGTGTCATGCCAAAATGAAAAAGATTTGAGGAATCGTAAATTGGCTTGACCATATTGATGTTGATCCATATATATCTCTATGTGAGTCAAACTAAAGCTTGATTATTGATCTCAACATTCATATCTAGAAGATATTCAAGTAAGGATCACAATATCGAAGAAATGGTTTTCAATGGATATTTAATATGGTGTACTTTGAGTGTGGCTTGATAAGGTAAAGATAGCAAGGAAAGGACTTCGAGGGACTAAGCGAAGGTGAAGGTCAAGCGGTGGCTTGAGGACCGAGGTACCATGGCTAAGGTGAAGAAGAGAATACTTGCATTGAGTCGAGGTACTAATCAAGCTATGAGGAGTCATACTGTGTTGAGGATCAAATCATTAGTGGAAGTAATTTGAAGCCATAAGTTAAGCTCATATGTATGGAAATAGTTTAAGTCACTTGATCAAAGGTTTGCTCAAAGAGATGAGACAAAAAGGATGACATAAGTTTTGGTGAAACTCCAGTTGCATAAGAAAGTGACAACCAGCTCAAAGAGTTTATATTCTTTCATATTTTAAATTTGAGTTTAGAAAAAGCCGGTCTATAAAGGGGATGCAATATACAAGTTTGAATGTGCAACTAAGTGCTAAATATACCCACCAAGACATCCTCAAAACCAAGCCAAGACAACATACTTTCCACTCCTTCTAGGTTGTTTATGGCGAGCAAAGCGGCCGATCTTTGCTTTGCTCCGTCTTGGCGTCTTTGTTCTCCCGAGCAGCAGTGCTGCGACTTAAGTGACCGTTGGTAGCATGGGGTATTTCCTTCACCCCTCTGCTCTCTCCAATGGTAACCCGACCATTCCCTTCTAAGTGCGACTAGAGAAGCTCTCCCTCTCCCTCCCCCTCTCTCACTCCATTGGAGCCTCTCAAGCTTCTCCCTTTGATTTCCTTCCAAATCCAAGAGAGTTTGGGCCTCCAAATTACATTAGAGAGCTCTCCAATCTGTTCTTCATCTCTCAAAGCACTTGGTTCGCATTCAAGCCAGTGGACAGTATCTATTACTCTTGGAGCTTTGCTCCTAGCCGGCTAGAGCGTCGTCTTTGAGCTTGCCAACTTGTGTGGCAGCCTAGGGAGGTTTGTAATAATTATTTGCAGCTACGAAATCACCCCTCACTTCAAGAGTTCACTGTCCTGATTTGAGAACGAGAGAAGGACAAGTCTTGGTGACGAACCTAAATCTTTTGTGGCTTCCTCAATAACGTGGACATAGGCAAGCCTTGGTGGCGAGTTGAACCACGGGATAAATCCTTGTGTCCATTGTATTCTTGCTTTGTATTGCTCTCTACTTGTTTGTTGGTGATTTCTAGGGTTTGGTCCCGATCTACTTGTGTATAAGCTTCTAACTTGTTTCAAGTGATAGAATAGGTTCAACACTGCCCTAGGAAGCTCAACAATTTACCCGATCTAATTTCTCTTGGACAGGTTTTGAATTGTGAGCTTGTGAGCTCAAATGTCTGTGATAGCAGCAGTGCTGCTCGAGGGAGCAGTGCTGCTCCAGTCTTTAACAGCACTTCGAGTTTTATTTTGATAGGCCTATTCACCCCACCTAGGCCATCTTAGTGACATCAAAGTCCTTTCACAATGTTAGAAATACATGGAAGCAATGTGTTCCATGCTACTAACTTTGCGCCTATTAGATCCCTGCGCCAAGTCAAATTTGGTGAGGATGAACTAAGAACTTCTACTACAGTAGCTTGTTTATTTCGTGCTATGTTGTATAAGCATGATATTGTTCGCAAAGTGTTTTGTTTCCCAACCAGTTGTCCTCCTAGAATCTAATTTGTGGTCCATCTTTTATTATAAAAGTTCCAAAATGAAAAAACATTTGTTTCACCTTTATAAGGCTTGCCCAAACGTATGAGTCACCAGATTTCCGCTCGAATTGAATAAGAGGCTTGGTGCCCATGTATTTATTTAGAATCAATTGTTGCCAAATCCCATCTGTTGTGAGTAGTTTAAAAAGCCATTTACTAAGTAAAGCTTTGTTCTTAGTTTTCAAGTCTTGTATTCCTAGGTCACCTTGGTCTCTAGGACGACGCAAAATGTTCCATTTTTTGAGTTGATATTTTCTTTTATGTCTATTAGTTTGCCAATAAAATCTGGATCTATAATAATCCAACTTCTAAAGTACTCCTCTCGAAATAGTGAAGAACGATATCATATACAATAGTAGACTGCTTAAGATTTAATTAATCAATGTGAACCACCCACCTGTGGAGAGGTGCTCATCTTTCCAACTGCTAAGCCGTTTCTCAAATCGCCCCTTAAAAATTTCTCCACTCTCTATTCTGTAACTTCCTATAATGTATTAGGATTTCTAGATATTTTAGTGGTATCACCCAATTTACAGCCAAAGAGCTCAGTGTGTTGTGTTTCTACATTCTAAGCTTTGCCAAAGATTTTATAATATGATGAATCAACTCAATTTTCACGCGACTATGATTTGAGCAGAAAATATCTCATCTTTCAGCCGGGCTGAAATACTACTCTCTCCATCTCTAAATAAGTGTCGCCGTTTTCGAGAAACAACTGCCCGGCAATTTTAATAAATAATAAATATCATCGATTTGTATCATAATTACTATCATCGGAAAGATTTTGGATCTAGGGCATGATTGGTTGGTTACCAAATTTGCCATGCCAAGAATTTGACAAGCCAAAAGTTTGGTAAAAAGTTATCAAAGATTTGACAAGTCAAATATAAGAAGTTAGCAACTTTTGGTAGCCAACCAAATACTTGCCATCCCTAAAAAAAAAAATCAAATACTTGCCAAAATTAAGGCTTGTCAATTTGTTGGCGTGGCAAATTTTAGCTGTTAACCAAGCAGGCTTCTAGTTTTTTAATAAAATTATTTGAAGATATAAATATTGCACGTATTTTCTATAAATTAAGTTAAATTTGTGACATGTATCTTACAGCGACACTTATTTAGATACGAAGTGAGTATGTTTATCATATGAAACGGATCAATTTCCACGCGGTAAGATTTATTCAGAAAAATATCATATCTTTTACACGGTCGACGCTGCTGTGGCGTGGTACAACGTCAGTTTCGTACCGAAAGTGGGGCCCACTTATTATCTTAAATCAAAGATGTACTCAGTATTTCTTGGCGGTTGGCGCTTAATTGCTGCCGGAAAGCAAACCGCACCCAACCAACCGAACTGAGAAACCAAGCAAGCCAAGCCCATCCATGCCCCACCTCGCCACCATTCCCCGCACTTCCTCCGCCGCCGCCGCCGCCGCGGTCCCCGCCGCGCAGCCCACGGCGGTCGGCCGCGTCGCGTTCCGGCGCCCGTGGAACACGCCGCGCCTGCGCGCTCGGGGCGCCCGGCGTGACGACGGCGGCGTGCGCACGGAAGAGCAGGAGCAGGAGCAGGAGCAGGAGCAGACGGCACGGCGGACGTTCTACGACCTGCTCGGGATCTCGGCGGAGGGGAGCCCCGATGACGTCCGGGCGGCCTACAGGCGGCTGGCGCTCAAGTACCACCCGGACGTGTCCCCGCCCGGCGCCGCGGCGGAGAACACCCGCCGATTCATCGAGGTGCAGGAGGCCTACGAGACGCTCTCCGACCCGAGCCGCCGCGCCAGCTACGACCGCGCGCTCGCCCGCGGCGTCTGCCGCCTCGCCTTCTCCGGGCGCCGTTCCCAATCCCACCGCGCCTACTACCACCACCAGCACCAGGTGTGGATCACTGCTCTCCCCACTTGTTACCTGGGTACTTGTCTTTTTTTTTTTTCATGGCATTGGCACTTGGTTGCGTTGCGTTGCGTTCCAGTTCGATTGGTAGAGAACTAGAGATGTAATCTAGTTGTCAGTAGTCAGGATTACGAATCTCGTAGTCAGATTACAATTGATTTGTGGCGTTGTTGGATTGATGCTGGGATCCGTAGCTTCTTTTATTTTTTTGATTCTGTTGAACTGGAGAGGAACCTGCTGGCGTAGTCAGAGGAAAAATATGTGTTAAAGTATGCCTAATTAGGAATTTGTTGGTATTCTATTGGAGGCCAGAGGGTGTTTGGAGACTTCAGATCTTTGATCTGTAACTAAGAGAACCCGTCAGTTCTTCATAGCTGTATGATCTGGCTCCTTTTAGTACTTAATCTTTCAGGTCAAGAAAACTAGTTGTTTCAGCTACAGTCCTCGATAGGAGTTCAAACACATGCATCATGAGTGAACTGCAACCTTTACAAAACTGTGGATCTGGATGCCCCCCTAATTAATGTGTTTGTTCAAGCATAGCTTTCGCATTGATGCTTGTAGTTGATAAATAATTCCCTGTTTTGCCGACCAATAGGGTCATATTTAGGTTGACTTTGGCATGATAAAGTTTATGCAACTTTAAACACTCATCAGCATATTATTTTCATGTCATAACATTGGAATGACATTTATATGTGGATTCAGAAGCTCGGCATAAGATGGTTGATTCATCCAACTGTGAATGACTGAAGGACTTATATTACAGCTGTTGTAGATTTTTTGGAACATCTCTTATGGTTTGTGACTCGCAGTGAATATTGGGTGCTCAAAGCTGCCTTTAACTTTACAGTGCTTCAAAGATTGATGAATTTACTACTACACACAAAGATTAAATACGAGCCAGGAGTGGCTGAAATTTACCATTTTGTTTCACAATATACAATAAATCAATGAACAGAATTTCACTTTGATGTGATATACTTATGAATAGGGAATGGCCAGAATTTTCTGTGATACAAAAACTGTACAAATAGGACACAGATAATGGGTGAATAGCAACTTGCACAAGAGTTTGGAGAAGTCGTTTTCATGCATGTCATGCATGAGATTATCTGGGAAAATAATTTGAATGGCGTTGCCTTACGTGTCGGAGAATTTCTGTAGCAAGCTTATCTTACTGCTTTGATGGCTTATGCAGAAGTCATACAGAAGAATCATTCATGATGTGGAAGGCCATAGTTTGTTATTCTGTTTTCTAAGTTCCCAGTCCCAGAAGCTCTGTTTTGGATTTTTCCTCACAAATCTGTTATCCATGTGGACCACAGGAGCAGGAAGAGAAATCTGGCTGGCGAAGGTCCTGGGAAGACCAGCTTTCAGAGCTGAAGAGGAGGAGCATGACAAAGGATTCAGAAGAGAACCTGTCATGGGGCGCTCGTATGCGTAGAAGGGCCGAGGCATCATCAGCAGAAGAGCTATGATAGTAATCCTTGCAACGCAATAATACTCGTACGTAGCATCTGAACCAAAACCAACTATATTTTTGGCTAGGCACGATTAGTAGGGTATATGGTCTGCGAGGTTTTTAAGCTGTGGATCTAAGATGTCCAGATGGGCCTGTTGGAAAAACCTGCAGCGACCTATTATGGGGAAAGTGTAGTAGCAAGTAATATAGCAGTAGTAGCGGTAGCGGTGCCATCTGCCAGGATTGAGAAACAGCAGCACCTGGAGTGTGGCTGCTGGCTGCTGACCAACGTCCATGGCCCTGGCATATTATAGTTGATGAATGAGTGGCTTCCATGTAAATGTAAATACTACAAACGTCAATAACGAAGAAGCAACAAGATAGCTGTTGTTCCAATATTCAGGATGTTTCCTTTTTGTTTTCCTTTTCCTTTCCGAAGTTCATTTCCTTTGGGTTTTTTTTTTTAAACGCCTCTCCTAAAGCTCCATAAGTGACAGACATACACATATCGCACTCATATTGTGGCCAGCCTTATGCAGGAGAGGCAAATGGATGATTGTTATCTTTAGGCGCATGCCCCAGTGACAGTGAGAGTGAGGCACGAGCCGGCTCTCATCATCGGTGGGGGGGAACCATCAACCTGTTCTGCTTTGCTGCTCTGTTTTCATATGCTTTCTGCGACTAGAATGCTCCACCATTTAGCATTAGCATGTGTAATTTTCATGTCACTGTCACCTAGGGATTTATTGTGACTACAGTATTAGCTAGTATGGTGAAAGGTGTGGATATGCCGATAGGAGCTGCGCTGTTGCTTTCTTGTCTCTGTGTCACAGGGTCTACAACTTGCTACTGGTGACGGCGGAGTGGCGGTGACAGTGCGCACAGCCATTACCTCCTGTAGAGTACAAGTGTCTGGTGAGGACGATGACCGAGTGAATATGCATTGTGCTGGTTTTTCTGACCTGGAAAGATCGGCAAGATTGGTACCGATGGCTGCTTGGCTTGCTGGATTGATGCAAGGGGCGCGGCGACTAAGACGTCTCTATCCTGACAGAGAAAGGCCAGTTTTTTCAATGTTGGGTGGGGTAGCTGCTGGCTTGCCATGTCTCAACTCTCACCCTTCTCATCTGCCGCCCACTTTCTCCACTCAATAATTCTGCACTCCAGTGGCTCAAAGTGAAGTCGTCTTCTCGGTGACCTGAAAAGTTTAGCCGCCAACCCAGGCCCCAAGGCTGTGAAGCAGCCGATCGATTTCAGGCAGTAATTATAATATAATAATAACAATCATGTTCTACCACTATCCAGTTTCAATTGGTTTTGTCGGCCATGATATAATCAACTTTCTTTTAATATCAGCCAGTAAATTATAATATGATAATAACAACCATGTTCTACCACTGTACAGTTTCAATTGGCTTTGTCGGCCATGATATAATCAACTTTCTATTTCACTGTACAACACAAACATTCACCTCTATTAACACGCACGTAAATCCTACTCCTATTAGCACCTTCAAACACTGGGCTTACAAATCCTTGAGACGAGATTGACGAAGTCACCATAGACATCTCGTTGTCAATAGGAATGTCATCTACGACTGAAAGCATAAAGTTGTTAATCCATCCTAGAATATCCGCTCCCCACGAGAAGTCCAGCAACTACTAAGCTACATAACTCCGTCCTAGAATACTTTTTTTTAATACCACTGAGAGTTTATCTAAGGACCTTAGATGTTGTTGAGGCTGTACTCGACTATAGGCCCTTTCTAACTAACTGACCACTGAAAAATAACATGAAGGATTGGATTAGAGATAATTGGTTGGCTGGTTACATCAACCACAGCCCACAGGTGCAGTGCAGCGTTTGCTGGCCTGCCGTGTGTTTTTTTTATTTGATTATATTGAAACACTGCCGTGTGGATTTTGATCGCCATTACTGATCGATAATGATGAGTTGATGACTTCGGCCGGTGCTGGCTTCGCACCGCGGGCGCGCGACGGGATGGGCCTCCCGCCTCCTGGCCCGCTATGATCAAGCCCACCGAAACCAAAACCGAAGCAGCCCCCTAGGAAGCATCCATTTTGCTTTTCTCAACAAAAAAAAAGAGAAGAAAAGTAAGCATCCATTTTGCTCAAAAAAAGGAAGCATCCATAAATGAATTGTACAAGCTAAAAAATGAATTGTACAAGTAGAGACAACACTATTTATATACACCTTTCATAAAAAAACAATATTATTCATACAAATGTAACCGGGGCGACCCGCCACTTCTAGCATAGTGCGCTACTCTCGTTGCACTTGCATGCATAAAGGCAGAAGGCTACTGTACATGCTATCAACCGATCGACATCACGTGGAACAATTTGTTGGTTTTCTCACTTTTGCTACCATGTGTGATGTCTGTACTGGTTCATTCTACTGTATTAAATTATTAACATCCTAGTATCCATTTGCATGTTACCAGAGTTTTTTATGACTGATGACACAAGATCTATAAACCTCGATCCGCATTCTATATATTTTGAAACTATTTCTAATAGTACGTTTACGGCAACGGTGTTTGTGATAATAAAGTTTTCTATATATAATAATCATAATACTAATAATTTGCTACCATGTACTAGTGATTATTTGGTATACAAGTTAGTATTGATTAAAGTTCATACAAGAAATCTCTTGAATGCAAATCTTAAGCTATCACATAATTCTCACATAAGTTCCTACCAATTTTTTTTACTGAAGTTACTACATTATACATTAAGTACCAACTGTTCACACACAGTTATGTTGCCTAAAGAGGAAAAAAAAAAAGAAAACTGGATCTCAGTAGTTATTATAAAAGGATTTGCAAGTTTTAAAAGTCAACTTAGAAGACATTAACTTGACAATCCATTTTCACATCTTCCTAGTTCCTTGTAAGTAGTTTTCTTTCTGACATTAACTTGCAAGTAAACTTTATACAGAAGTTCATACTACTTTTACGTTACATATAACTTGCTAGACGTTACATATAACTTGCTAGCTACTAAGTTATCGTCAAGATTAAAATATGAAACTGTAGCAGGTTTGATGGTGGCAATAATAGAAAACTAATTGAACACTCACACGTTGATGTCCCTCATGTAGCCTTCACGAAGCAGGAACTTTGAGATATCACCCATCCTCTTCGGTGCACAGAGGATCGGAGAAGGCTGGTGAGAAAAATATCATTTAGCGCCAAAACATTATTAGGCCAATGACAGGTGGGAGAATTGGAAATTTTATTTATTTAGGTACGGTGAATGAACTAACATCTACACCATATCTATTGGGAATGAAGTGATAGCCCCCGCCATTACACCATTAAATGTGCCAACTAATTACCAACCATCCAGTGAACAAAAAGATTTTGGTACTACTTCCTCCACTTAGTAATGTAAGCATTTTTAGCACACAGAATCCTCCATGGGTATAAGTATCTCTAGCATAATACATTATACTATTAATAGTAGTAATTAGTTTCTTCTTTATGTTAATGTAGTGTTTGTGTTTTTCAAAAAATAATTTGATATCTAGCACCTTCAATTTCTATGAAGCGCGGAGTAATGCTTCTGTGCGGAGAGCAATGGGAAGGGCAAGGACGTCCAAATTAGCGGCTGCGGCTTCAAACGACATCTATTAGCGCGTTCGTGGGGAGGGTCCAGGACGTCAAATAAAAACGATACGAAGGGAGTATCTGATTGCCACGTGAGGCCATCAACAATGCTTCATCCCCCCTCCCCTGCTCCCTCTCCCCTCTTCCTCTCCGCCAAATTCATTGCCATGTGAGAGAACTTTAGCATGTAGGCACAGATTGAGCTCCTCAAATCTATAGTGCTCTGATGCTAGTGGCATCGGAGGTGGTGCTGGCGGGTAGGACGCTCTTTCCCTTTCTCTGTCCTCATCTAACAGGTTAGGTTTTGAGCTATGCTATTCATAGCGTGGGTATTATTTTGTAATCCAGAGTGGTTGTAACGTGTTGATGGACCCAGCTATCATATAATATAATTCTTATTTCATCGCAAAAAAATGGGATGCATAGTTTTGGTTAGAGTTGAAGAAGAATAGTTGTGTTTAGGGTTAGGGCCTTAGGGGTTGGGCGGTTTTGGCGTCAGATAATTATAAAGAGAAGGTTAGGGTGGCAGTCACTTGGCATTTGGACATGCGCATTTTTTCTGCAATGTGTACACGTACATATTATCCAGTGGCTACAGTCACTTTAGGATTCGTGTGAGTCAACTGCAGAACCGAGCCGGTGAGTCTGAGAAGCAGGCAATTTCTCGCGAGATATCCATGATCGCTGCCTTTTCCTTTCCCCTCACAGACATCCCTACTTGATCCCCTTTCCGCCTCGCACATCCTCCCAATTGACCAATGTTGTTGCATTGTGAATGCTCCTCTCTGGACTCCGACATTGATCCACTTCCTCCCTCCCTCTCCCCTCACTCTTCTGCCCTCCCTCCCTCTCCCATGAGATGCCACATGTCTCCAGCGAGCCTGACATCTCATGACTAGGTCTACACAAGGCACCCTAGTAGGGCACCCTAGAGGGTTGAGAGGCCCAACAATTGCTTCCTCAGGATAGTGTTGGCACCACGAGCATCCGGGGGGAGGTGGTCATGAATCTAGAGATATCGCTATGGTAGCGGACACGGAGGTGGCACTAGCAGCATTTCTAAAGACACATCATTAGAATAGCATGGAGCACGTGACGACAAACTGGTCAGGCTATGAGACATTCGGTCAAAAACGTCCAACCTGAGTTGTGGGAGATAAGATGTGCTACCACACATACTTATGGGAATGATTTTTCACATTTTGGAGTTGACAATGGTAGGAAGCGATGAGATCGCCGATGGTTAGGAGGGTAGTAGTGGCCGAGGCTGATGGTGGTAGAGAAGAGCAGAAATAGAAGGTGATTTATCTTTCTATATATAATCATTTATTTGTTTTAGGGGATAGTTATAGGTGCTTTGATGGATCCTATTAGTATTCTACTCTATGAGTGTACTCTAAACAACATTCATCTTCTAGAGTTGATGAATGGACCTCCTTGAATCCACGGTTTTGTTAGGTCTTGCAAGAAAATCATTCGTTGTTCATGTTTTGTATATGCATTGAGGAAATGTTTTTTTCACTTTTGCGGTGGAACTTATTATTCACCAAAGTTTAAGTTCTCAACTTGTATGATGCTTGTTTTTTTTTTTATCATTCTAAGATTATTTTTTTTAATGGTGAGCATGTTTTATAATAGTAAGATATATCTGATGGTTTCATCAATCTCAATATATGTTGGTTCACTCTTGTGGAGTATGCGTGCCTTTATAAGGGTTTTGCATACTGATGATATATAAGACCTATATATGTAATGTCCGTTCGTCTCGTCGAGCAAGCAACAGGCCTGGACGGTGGACGCCCGCCGCCATGAGAGATGCGGACGACAGGAGCAAGGGCAAATGGCGGTTCGTGCAGTTCGTGGCCGTGTTTTCCGCCGTGATCCTGTGCATCCTCCTCTACGCTTCGCGTTTCCCCATGCCCATCCCCTACGGGGCCACCGGCTTCTTCGGGCCGCGCGGTGCCGGCAGCACCGTCGCTCTGGCTCGTCTTGACAACCAGGTGCACTCTCCGTGCTCGTCGCTGCCCGCCCACGCCATCTGCTGCGACCGCTCGGACGAGAACACCGACGTCTGCTTCATGTCCGGCGACGTGCGCACGCACGCCGCGTCCCTGTCGCTCCTGCTGTTCCCGCCGCGGGCGCCGGCTCCCGGCGCCACCGCGGACGAGGAGCGGATATGCCCCTACACGCGCAAGTGGGACAGCAAGGTCATGGGCGACATCCAGGAGGTGCGGCTCCGGTTGGCGCGGCCGGGTGAGGTCGCCGCGGCGGCGCACCGGTGCGACGTCCGGCACGACGCGCCGGTCCACGTCGTGACGGCGGGGGGATATACAACGGCAACTACTTCCACGCGTTCAACGACGGGTTCCTGCCGTCGTGGGTGACGGTGCAGCACCTCCGCCGCCGCGTCGTGCTCGCCGTGCTCTCGTACAGCCCGCGGTGGGCCGGCGCGCACGGCGAGGTCATCTCCGGCCTGTCGGCCTACCCCGTCATCGACCTGCTCAGGGACAGGAGGATGCATTGCTTCCCGGGCGCCATCGTCGGGACCCGCTTCCACGGCTACCTCGCCGTCGGCCCCGCGCGGCTCCGGGACAACAAGACCATCGTGGACTTCCACCGGTTTCTCGCCGGCGTCTACGACCCCTTGCCATCCTCCCACCAAGGCGGCGGCGGCAAGCCGGCGGAGAGAGCACATCAGCATCATCCGCGGAGGCCAAGGCTCGGCATCGTGTCGCGCAGGGGCACGCGCGTGATCGAGAACCTGGCGGCCGTGGCGCAGCTGGCGGCATCGGTCGGGTTCGACGTCCTGGAGTCGAGCTCGGGCAACGCCGCCGTGACGCCGCCGCCGCCGCCGCCGCTGTCGGCGGTGTACGCGTGGGTTCGCGCGCGCGACGCGCTGGTGGGCGTGCACGGCTCGGACCTGACGAGCTTCCTGTTCCTGCGGCCCGGCGGCGGGGCGCTCGCTCAGATCGCGCCGCTGGGGCTCACCCAGCTCTCGCGCAACCTCTTCGGCACGCCGGCCGCCGGGATGGGGCTGCACTACGAGCAGTACGACGTGCGCGGGCGCGAGAGCTCGCTGAGCCGCGAGTACTCGCCGGAGCACGTCGTGGTGGCCGACCCGGAGAGAGCGAAGCGGAGGCAGGGGAGCTCCGGCGAGTGGGACTGGGACTGGGACTTCATCGGCCGCGTCTACCTCAACGGCCAGAACGTGAGCCTGGACCTGGCCAGGTTCGGGGAGACGCTGGCCAGGATGCACTCTCGACTGCTGCAGCAACGACAGAGGGTGGGCCCCGAGTAGAAATTAACTTATGTTGTACCTTTTTTTTTCTCCCGTTCCAAACTTCAAATTAAGTTCAAATTGTGAGCCATTTTGTTTTCGTCCTAAATCAAAAAATGTAGTAACTTTTGCCAAATTTTTATAAACAAGTCACAAACGTCTATAATTGCAATAACTAATAAGTATAAAAGATGATAACTAATATACGGATTTGTGACATCACATAAATGGATACAATAATAATAGCTAATAGTATAACTTAAACTTATGGTTTGACTAAGTACATATCGAAAACTCGTCAGATGGCAAAGTAGAGGATGACAACACATACCTCAATATTACTAATTGGAGACCCTCAACATATTCTTCACAAATTCTGACATGATGTGTTACCATAAATACAAATCCTTCAATTACTATCATGACTATCATATGTACTGCTAAACTATGTTTTCTTTTTTGAAAAAATTGCCAACTTCAGCCATTAGAAATAAGGCAACGTATCAAATGCAAACCAACCTCTCCATAAAAACTCGTGCAAACTACGATAAAAAAAGTTATCTAAATTCAAAAAAATTATACCAAACGAGGTCATAGACTGCTAAGACTTTTTTTTGTGTGTGTATGTGTGTGTGGTGGGGGTGGGGTGGGAGAGGACAGCAAATTCGACCTTGTGTCAACTATTCGAGAGGGAAATAAACATGATGAGTAGCATAGAGTCTGGTCGAGTAGAATGCTCGGGACTACAAATTGAAGTTAGAAAATTAGAAAGAAAATTCCGTGGACAAGGCTCCAAACTCCTCCCATGCGACTACAGTTCGTTTTTTAATTAATGGACGACGATGCATGTGCATAGAACTGGTGGACGCTTGGCTACTGTATCGCATACATCTATATCTGTGCATGTTGCTGGATCACATCTATGCATGAAACAGATACTGATGTGTCATGTGTGCATTGTAGGACTGGGACCGCATCTGCACATGAAATTGATACAGTAGATAGTCCTATGCTAGATGGGAGGAGTTTGGACTCGCGTCGACAGAATTTAATTTGTTCCGAAAGTTGTGCACACATGCATGGGTGGGCTTTACGATGTGATCGCGTGCAGCCGACTCCAATTACGGACCACGATCCGACGTTGAATGCCGTAATCCGCAGTCGAATAGTAGGCGAGATCTGGGGAGAGATTGTGTCCCATCGGCGCCAAGGGGAAGTGTCAAGTGTGTACGTGTACTCCTACTATAGTACGTTTGGGTTTTGACAGATGCACACTACGGACACTCGATTAGGAGTTACCACTGACACTGATTGATGATGCGGCTGGTTAATCTAATCAGCGTGTGGCATCTGGACACGTGTTCACTGACTACAGTAAGACACCTGTTGGAGCACATGCATGCGACGTGCTACTAGAAGAAGCCAGCTGGCAGGGACCCCTGACACACAGGCACTTCTGCGTTCTGCCCGTGTTCACCGCAAGTCCGCATCCGCTTGCAACAGGGGTCGTTATGTGAACAGAAGCAAAAGTCTTGCATCATTCAGCTCGGATCGGTCCTCAATAGGCTGCACATCCATCATCTTCCATGCTTACACCAGGATGGACTAGAGACAAAACACGGCAGCGTCAGTGATCCGTCGCACGCGAAGCGAGACCGAGACCCCCGCCCCACTAGCCACGACTAGTAGTAATTCCGTTCCACACTGACCCGAGCAGCTCGCAGAAATCTAGCATGGCGGCCTCGAACTCGAAGGCGTCGTCCGGCCCCAAGCCCGCCGCCCAGGACGACGCAGCAGCTGCAGCCGTCAAGGCCAAGGGCGGCGGCCGAGGGCCGTTCCTCGCCCACTGCTTCCTCGTGCTCTCCGTCGTCACCCTGTGCGCCGTCGTCTACGCGCCGCGCTACTTCCTCTCCGCGCCCGCCCCATACGGCGTCGCCATCGTCGGCATCTCCGCGCCCAGCTCCACGACGACGAGTCGTACCTCGTCGTCGTCGTCAGCACCGCCGCTCGGGCTGGACCACGTAGCTGGCCGCGGCGGCGATGCAGACCAAGGAGAGCACGGCGGCGCGCTGCATCAGCATCGGCAACATCAGCAGGTCCTTCTTGACAACCAGGTGGGCTCGCCGTGCGCGTCCCTGCCCAGCCACACCATCTGCTGCGACCGCTCCGACTACCACTCCGACGTCTGCTTCATGTCCGGCGACGTGCGCACGGACGCCGCGTCGCTGTCCCTGCTGCTGTTCCCGCCGCCGCGAGCGTCGTCGTCGTCGTCGTCCCCGGACGAGCCCGCCGCCGCGAAGGAGGAGCGGATCCGGCCCTACACGCGCAAGTGGGACGCCTACATCACCAGGACCATCCACGAGGTCACGCTCCGCCGTGTGGCCCGGCGGCCGGAAGAGGAGGCCGAGGCCGAGGCCGCGCACCACCGGTGCGACGTCCGGCACGACGCGCCGGTCCTCGTGGTGACGGCGGGCGGGTACAGCCACAACATGTTCCACGTCTTCAACGACGGGTTCCTGCCGATGTGGCTGACGGCGCAGCACCTCCGCCGCCGCGTCGTGCTCGGCGTGCTCGCGTACAGCCCGCGCTGGGCCGGCACCTACGGCGAGATCCTCAAGGGCATCTCCGGGCACCACGTCATCGACCTGCTCCGGGACAAGCGGACGCACTGCTTCACGGGCGCCGTCGTGGGCACGCGCTACCACGACTACCTCGCCGTCAACTCTACCAGGCTCCGGGACAACAGGACCATCGCCGACTTCCACGACTTCCTCGCCGGCGTGTACGACGACGACGAGCCCAGCAACACACCTGCCTCCTCCTCCGCCGCCGCCGCTGACAATCGTCGTCGGCCACGGCTCGGGATCGTGTCGCGCAAGGGTCGGCGCGTGATCGAGAACCAGGCGGCGGTGGCGCGGCTGGCGGCGGAGGTCGGGTTCGACGTGGACGTCATGGAGACAGCCACCGGCGTGCCGCTCCCGGCGGTGTACGCGTCGGTGAGCTCGTACGACGCGCTGGTGGGCGTGCACGGCGCCGACCTGACGGCGCTCCTGTTCCTGCGCCCCGGCCGCGCCGCGCTGGCGCAGGTCGCGCCGCTGGGCATCGCCGCGCTCTCGCGCAACCTCTTCGGCGTGCCGGCGGCCAGGATGGGGCTGCACTACGAGCAGTACGACGTGGGCGCGCGCGAGAGCTCGCTCAGCCGGAGGTACCCGGCGGACCACGTCGTCGTCGCCGACCCGGCGCGGGCGAGGCGGGAGCAGGGGGCGCAGGAGTGGGAGCTCGTGGAGCACGTGTACCTGCGCGGCCAGAACGTGAGCCTGGACCTCGGCAGGTTCCGGGAGACACTGGCCAGGATCCACTCCAGGCTCAAGGAACGGCAACGAAGTCACGAGTCCAGTCCAGATGCATCAACGCAAATATAGGCTTGTTGTATACTGCTAGAAATCCTTTACCACCTCCGTTTCTACGCTTATTTGGTACTACAAATATTGATATTATATATATAAATATAGTGATATAAATTAGTCTATTTGGAACCGATGAAGTACTGCTTTACTCGACAATAACACTCTCACCGTATGTTTACTTGTCCAACTAAGATCTTGTTCTTGTTTAGATGCGCTTGTATCTATGTTTGAAAGTGGATTATAGTAAAAACTTAATTTAAGTTTCATCTCAATCCACCTCAATACACATGTATTAAGATGGATACAGTGTATCCAAACAAACCATAAGTATCTTATTTCTAGGTGTATGATTGTATGTTTTCCTTTTAAAAACAGTGACAAAAAAACACTAATACATGGTGCATATAATTTCGTTAGTTCATTCAATTATTTTCTTTTGAATACATAAAATTGTGTATATCCGTTGGTCAATTTGGGAATCATTCGTGAACCAAGAATAAAGTTGGATTAGATTCTATTTGATGAAATTGACACCAAACGTCGGTCTGAAAATTGCTAAACCTCAACCCTCTAGTCCTAACTCAGAAACTTGAAGCTCGATGTATATGGAGGATGATGTATCATCAAGACAAATAATTACTGATTTAAAGATTAGGTGTCTTACACATTTTGCCCTAGTATAAATTTGGCGCAGGATGTGTCTCCATTCGAGTTTTTTTTTTTAATTTGAAAAATTTAAATATTAAAATCTGAGAACTTAAAACTAAAAAAGACTTGCCTACCTCAAAGATGTAGATCACATTGACCGCTACAACTTTAATATCGATCCTGTCAACATTTGAAGCCGTTTGGAAATTCTTAAATTTAAATTTCAAAGTACGAGAGTTTAAAACACATATTTAGTGCTCTAAATAATTTAAATAAAAAAACTTGTCAACTAAAGTTATAGATTGCATCGCCTCTGCAATGAACCAATATAGGCATATTCGCTCCGGTGACAATCATCCATCACCACTCACCGTGGCCATCAGCATCAATATCAGCTAGAGTGCGCGACAAAATGGACGGATCTACGGCGTGGCGCCGACGGCGAGCTCTCTTCTGTCGCTGCCGGAGCACCGCCGTATCCGCACCTCCAGAACCGTGCTCGACCCATCCCTCACGGTCTCGCAGCAATGCCGCCGTGGTGCCTGAAAAAAAAAAAACATGCTTGGAGCGCTCAATTCCTGCAGAAGCCGATCGAGAGGAGGGAACCGATCGATGGAGCTGATGATGCGGTTGTCAGTGACCAATTACCCGGTGCCAGTCGCTAGGGTCCATCCTGGGCGCGAGGACCCTGACCGTCTGAACCGCATCAGCAGAACGGAAGCTGGGCATGTCGCACTCCTTCACCGGCGGCTTGCCGACGACGTGCCTCGTGTACTCCGTCACGGTGGCCGCCGCCGCCGCCGCCGTCTCGTTGCTGACGCGGCTGAGGAAGAAGGTGAGGGGCCGGGCGCACGCGCGGTCGGGCCTCCAGGGCCGGGTGTTGAACACGAACAGCCCGTCGGCCGCCTTCTTGTAGGACTCGAACGTCTGCAGCGGGACCTCCAGCTCATAGGCCGGAACGGCCCACGGGTACACCTGCGCGGTGTAGCCCCACGCCACCGAGACGGACCAGCGGTGGCCGCCGCCGGAGTCGCCGCCGTCGTCGTGGTAGCAGATGGTCTGCTGCAGCGTTCGGGCCGGGTCGTGCCGGGACGCGTCGACCAGCGACCGCACGGCGTCCAGCGAGGTGTTACCGTGCGGGCTGATGGGCTGGAGGATGTCCAGGTGGTGCAGCGACACCAGCGGCGCCAACGGGTGTGCCGCCAGGAACCCATACGCGTCGCCTCGTAAATCCAGCTGCATGCATGGAGGAGGAGGAGGAGGAGGAGCTTTATTTGCTTTGCATGCCTGGAGCTATGGAGGTGGAGCAGATGATAGCAAGGCGATGGATGAATCACCTGGTGGAAGCCCGGCTCGCGGGTGAGCGGGACGCCGAGCTCGCTGAGGCAGGCGTGCACGCGCTCGTCGCTGCCGAACATGCCCCTGTACCGGTCGAGACAGCCGCCGCCGTCCAAGGCCTTGGCGAGCGCCGCCGCGGCCGGGAAGCTCACCGCGAACCCGCCGCCGCCGAACGCCATGCCGTACGAGTGCACCACGTCCTGCCCCACGCTCTCCGACGGGGACCCGACGTAGTACATCCCCTCGTGGTCGTACTTGCGGAGCACGGTCACCAGGTTATCCGGGAAGAACACGGTGTCGTCGTCGCCCATCACGAACCACCGCACCTCGCGATCGCCGCCGCCGACGTCCTCGTCCCCCGTGCCGTTCGCGACGGCCGCGAACGCGTCCGCAACGATCCTCGCCATCCGCGACGCCGACGCCCGGCGCCCGAACCGCGACGCGTCCGCCGAGACGCGGTACGGCGGGCTCGTGGCCGCCGGC
Source organism: Chrysopogon serrulatus (assembly GCA_015844335.1). Classification (NCBI taxonomy): domain Eukaryota; kingdom Viridiplantae; phylum Streptophyta; class Magnoliopsida; order Poales; family Poaceae; genus Chrysopogon; species Chrysopogon serrulatus. The sequence goes on from JADLZL010002188.1 coordinate 56,529, forward strand.
CACGGGCTCGGCGGCTCCTCGTCGAGCCAGACGTGGCCGCGCGTCTGCCCCGGCCGCCACCACAGCTCCACGTACCCGCGGCGGTGGCCCCACGTCCGAGCCGTGCCGCCGATGCCGAACACGATGTGGGACAGGGACGTCGGCGCGCGAACGGCGGCGGTGGTGGCAGCAGACCTAGCACCGCCGTCGCCGGTGACGTGGGTCCGGAGCTCGCCGCCGGACGTGTCGGCGGAACCCCGCCATCTCCAGCACTGGTACAGTCCACCTGCGGCAGCGCCACCCGGGACTGGAGAGAAGACGACGTATGCAAGGAACGCCAGGGTGGCCGAGACCAGGATGAACAGCGATAGTGCCGCACAGCGCCGTGGCTGGTGGTAGCCTCCTGCGGTGGCCATGGATTTGCGCAGCATTGAATGGATAGTATAGTATGGCACAACGATGGCCGCACCCGCGCTACGTACACATACGCTAGTAGCTGGTCTCCATGTTGCTACAGGCTCCTGCGTATTTTTATACAGTAAATACATACTCCCTAGTTTTAAATTATAAATCGCATTGACTTGATACATCTATTTTGCTATATATTGTCTAGATATATAGTAAAATAGATAAATCAAAAAATCAAAATGATTTATAATTTAAAACTGAGAGAGTATATTATACACATACACGACGTCTAAGTGACTAATCTGAGAATCCATTCATACATGATGTAATCTGTACGGCATGTACACATTTTGGGACGCTGACGACCAAACGTACGAAACTAACTATGCATGACGTGAACCTCAGAAAAAGCGGGACCAAACGTACAACACAAGGTGTAGTAATAATAATATTAAAGATAATACTATTTCCTTTTGTTCTCTCTCCGTGGACTATGGAGTTTGAATAGAAGGCTGCACACCTTAGCCTCTAAGATTACATTTGGTTCGGAGTTCGAACATGTCGGATGGAATAGTCTTGTTGCTGATTTTTGGGTACGACTATTCCATTATAGCGTAATTTGTTTGATTGGATAGAGCTACTGTAGTTTTCTGCTTGGTTAAGTGGATGGATATGTGGAATGATATTGCTTTTCTTGACGCCCTTAAGCAATGGTCACGTGTGGGGCTCACTTGTCATCTCTCTGTCTTTCTTCCGCGGTATGCGGCGCTAGTTGAGGGGCAATGTGGATAAGAGCGATTTGGTTATGGAGATAACATGGACGGTGCGGATTGAGGCGAGCTAGCGAGGAGGCTCGACCGCACCCATCGGAGGGCGTGTAACAGGGGGCTACCAGGGCTAGCGGTGAGGAGCACGTTCAATTCATCGCCTACTCTGCTCGCCGATGAGGATGTCACCACCAGTACCTTTACTCCGGCCGACTCACCCTCCATGGTAGCCATGATCATATCTTTGTCTGTCAGTCGCTCTGCGACGGAGCTTGCCCGCCAGCCTGCCGCCATGGCCCGTGGTGTAGCTTATCTGACCGGTCATGCATGGTGGAGCTCTCTCGCGCCACTCATGCATGTGTCGCTTCCAACGTGGAGAAGAGATGACTTGTGATGTCGTTGAAGTAGGAGGCACCCATCTAGCTACCTCTCTTTTGTAGGGCTGAAGCAAGCTTGCATGTCGTAAAAATATTTCCATTTGGGACATCGTCACCCCCAGTTGTCCCTAACCAAGCACCGCTAAAATTGGAGCCATCTTGTCCTATTCTTGGTTGCCCTCCCAACCAAAAAGACAATAAAGTTAAGAGCTGCCAGATCTTAAGATCTCCAGGGTATGTCTTGCTATCAACGAGTAATCGAGTATCGCACCTATGCTAGAATAGACAAGATTATACAAGCACCCATATCAGTTAAATTCCCTATAAAAAAAACTAAACCAAATAAGGCGGTGTTTAGAAGGCTCCTTGTGAGGGGCTTCTTTGGAAGAAAACGATTTCAGCTCCTCTGTTTTCGTTGAAAAATGGCTTCTCGTATAAAAGGTATGGTAGAGTTCTTCAAAGGAGCCAATGCCGGAGGGAAACCCTATACCCTTTGGGAGGAAAGAATTCTTGAATCATTGTAGAGTTATGATGGGATAGAAAGCTATGAGAAGTAACGTCAGGAGTGTTTAAATCCAGAGCAGTGAAAGTTTTGAGTGTCATATCGGATGTTTTTATGGGTGCCGTATGAGGTTTATGAATACTAATAAAAAAATAAATTACAGAACTCGCAAGTAAACTGCGAGATAAATTTTTAAAGCCTAATTAATCTATCTTTAAGAGGTGTTTAAATCTAGAACAGTAAAGTTTTGGGTGTCACATTAGATGTTATATGGGGTGTTCAGATATTAATAACAAAAAATAAATTACAGAACTCATAAGTAAAATACGGGATGAATTTTTAAATCTAATTAATCTGTTATTAGCACATATTTACTGTAGCACCACATTGTCAAATCGTGGACTACTTAAGCTTAAAAGATTTGTCTCATAAAATAGTCACAATATTTATTATTAGTTTTTTAGTCTATATTTAATACTTCATACATACTATATATAAATATTCAATGTGATAGAGCGTAAAGTTCATATGTCTAAACATTCAACGTGATAGAGTATAAATTTTAAGAATGAATTAAATTAACACCGCCTAAAACGTGGGATGAAACCTTTCTTAGACCACCCGTTTTGATGGGATGGGAGGCGACATAACGCGTAGCGGTTTGCTTAAGTGACGTGAACCTCAAAAAGAGGGGATCGGACGTGTAACCGAAGGTATATACATCAGAGCTTTTTGTTACCGCGATTCTACAGTATTGAAGCTGAGTTGACTTTTTAGTTCTTAAAAAATTGAGATGCGTTGTTTGCCCAACGAGAACAATAGTCTACGACGCCCAAATTATTTTAGATGTTACTCATCGATTCAATTAAACCAGTTCATGCCCGGTGACCATACGGAGTACTACTTCTGTCCATAAATGATTGTTGTTCTTAATTTTCAAAAAATAACTTTAACTAATGTTATATCAAAAAATATTAATATTAGTATTATTAAATTAGATAGGCCATTGAACCTATTTATATGATTTATTTTGAGATATAAATGTTACATGTATTGATTATAAATCTAGTCAACTTACGGCATAATAAAAACTAAAAGCAACAGTTATTTGAGGATCAAGAGAGTATTGGGAAGGAAAGCCATAGTCAATGTTGTGGTCCATAGGACAGGCGGGATGGATTGGACTAGAAAAATTTTAAATATTTTTTAAAGTTTTGAATACATTGATCTGATAACAACTTTCTAGTTGGAAGTTCTTGAATGGCATATGGTGAGAGGATATCATATGGGCCGGTGGAACGGCTCCTTGATTTTGTTTTCCAAGGGAAAATGATGTATATGACATCTGCATTATGTCATGCTGACATCACCCTGCTGGAGTAGAGCAGCTCGAGCACGGGCACCGGTGGGCCGGCACCGGTGCTTGCGGCCCTGCAGCGCCAGTGCGCGTGGCACCCGCTGGTAGCATTAGCGCGACCCGCCCATGGCTGCTGCTATCTATCCATACGGTACAGGTGACTCCAGCACCACGAGCCTGATTGGTTGGCAACTAAAATTTGTCATACTATGAATTTGGCAAGCCAAATCTTAGCCAAAAAAGTTGTCAAAGATTTGGCAAGCCAAATGTGAGTAGTTGGCAAATTTTGGTAGCCAACCAACCACTAGCCAAAATCTTTGGTATGGCAAATTTTAGTTGCCAACCAATCAGGCCCCATAAGACTATCTTCAACAACTACCACCTAAATCGGACACCCATTTCACATTTGGGTCACATACAGTAAGAAAGTAGCGTACTCAAATCATTGCCTTCTCCAACTGCCCTCCAAAAAGACCCACCTTGCCCCCCTCTCTCTCCTCTCCCACCCCGCCTCTTTCTCCTCGGCGAGCCGGCAATGCCCCGCCAGGGCGCGCGGCCGCGGACCCGCCATGGGCGCCGCCCGCGCACCCGTCCACGATACTCCTGTCCTCCACCTCGCCCGGTCCACGGCCCTTGCTCCTCGTCGCGCACGTGCCATGTGGCGGCCCCATTGCCGCCGCGGACCCGCGTATGGCGGCGGCCACTCCTCACGTCGCCCGCGTCTTGCTCCTGCCTCGCCTCGCTCTCGCTCCCCCGCCGCAAGGCCCGCCCGTGTACCCCAGGCGTCGGCGGCTCGCGCCCGTGAGCTCGCCGAGCCGGGCCGGCCGCTCCCGTCGCGGCCCAACGCCTGCTGCGGGCCCACAATGGCGGCCGCAACCATTTGCGTCTACCCTTTTTGCCTTTCGGATGTGCGGATGCGCAAAATGCCTCCCTCCCTTTGGGTTCTCTGTTGGAGCTCGTTTTTTGAGATGCAAAGCAACTGTGAAGACCTTATTTTGGGTTTGGGTTATGCTATTGGGGATAGTCTAAACGCGACTACCACTATGCCAAAAAGCCTATTGGTGACGCGCGTTTTTAGGGCTATTGGTGACGCGTTTTTTACGGCGTCACCCTTCTCGCGTCACCAATAAGGGTCTATTGGTGGACGCGTAAAACGCGTCACCAATAAGAACACATTGGTGACGCGTGTGTTAACAACACGCGTCCAGATAACGGGGAACACGCGTCACCAATAAGAAAACATTGGTGACGCTAGTCCAAAAAGCAGCGTCACCAATAAGAACCTATTGGTGATGCGTTGGATTGAGTCGTGTCACCAATAACAGTGATATGAGTGTGGCGCTTGGTTATCTGGCGTCACCAATAGTGGTTATACGGGTGACATGCTTAGTTAATCTGGCGTCAGCGATAAGGTGTATCACACGTCACGAATAGCGACTTATAATTCTCACACATACAATACAAATCATCGGATCCACACATATGCGATCCCCGGATATATATATACACACACACAGATTCACATAAGATAATTTATATATATAAGTCATCAGCGATTCACATACACATGTCTCGGTCATCAGCGATTCACAATACACGTCTCGGTTGATTCATTTAACACATTACATCACACAACATCCTTCTACTTGGGAAAATAGTCGCCTTCAACCCTTGATGCTTTATGTGCACACACGTCATGGCCATATGTCCTCCCATGCTCTTCACACCGGTGGCATGGAATCCATGAGAAGCTGCCGCAGCACAACAAGAAAATTAGATACGGGGGGGTGCAGAAGATTGCGAAGAGACTGAGGCATTATTGTGAACTGAGACAAAATCAGTAGGTGGTCTGAATTTTGCAGAAACTGATTCACATACTTTGTTGATTTTGCAGGACATGAATTTTCTAGAATTTGCAGGGCAATGACGAGGCATATCAGTAACTCACCAGGCACTAGTTGTAGGAGTCACAGCCTTCTTTAGTCTGCATAATGGTTGACACTTGCTGTTCATATAAGTACTATAGCCATCTGTAAGTACCAAATAAAACTAAAATCTGTTCTCTAAAGTTACTCTAAAGTTACAAAAATGGAATTTCATTATCAGCGAGGTCACATGGAAATAGGAAATAAACTGAACAGAGATCTTTGCTACTGCCTACTGACATCTATCAGCCAAATTAAAATGAAGGCACTCCACAGCTTTATGGGACTGACTGGAAAAAATACTCAGGCATGCCCCATGCCAGTAGTTCAGCCAGTATTGTGATATGAATCTACTGAAGAATGTCAACTCAGGAAAAGAAATGTTTCTGCAGCAAAACAAAAGCAAGCTGACATGTATGTCATATTTTACCTGTAGCACAGGGTGTCTGTCGTTGTTCCCTTCACTGTTCAGTATATCTGCATCAAGTAAAGCAAATAAAACAAAGATATGGAAATATTAGACTGATCCTTGTACTGCCATTTGGTTTGCTCTTGCAACGTGCTAAGGAAAACACATTAACTGTGGTTGATATATATTACTACATAGGCCTTGTTTAGATGCACATTGGATTTGCAAGTTTTTACACTCTCTCTCCATCACATCAATTTATACCCGCATGTAAAGAGCATTAAATATAAATAAAAAAATAACTAATTGCACAGTTTGGTTGTAAATCACGAGATGAATCTTTTGAGCCTAGTTGGGCCACGATTGGACAATATTTACCACAAACAAACGAAATGCTACAGGACTTTTCAATCTCTCTCCTCTCACAAATTGTTTGCCGCATGTAAAGAGCATTAAATATAAATAAAAAAAATAACTAATTGCATAGTTGGGTTGTAAATCACGAGACGAATCTTTTGAGCCTAGTTGGGCCACGATTGGACAATATTTACCAAATAAAAACGAAGTGCTACAGGACTTTTCAATCTCTCTCCTCTCCCCATCTAAACAAGGCCCTAGTTGAATGGTTCAGATGAAAGAGACAAATACTTGGCGACAACTACAGACAATGCTAAAAGAAAAGGGTGAAGGGAGACTGACCCAGAGATCATCAAACAGTGCTACCATATTAATGGTTCTTGAAATACGACTATACAATTCAGTTCAGTGCAAGCTATAATTTAGCAAAAAAGAAAACAAACAAATAAAATCACTCCATGTTTATTATAGGCAAAGGAATGAATCAAGTTAGAAAATAAAAGCAGATTCATCCAAGATACCAGTGAAGGTGTGAAATATAGACTTTAAATTATTACTGGTCATAACAGCTGCAAAATATATTCCTTCTATTTTCCTCTCTGATGCAGGCATCAGCTATAGACTTTAAAATATGCTTGAGCCTTAAAATAACAGAGCCACAAAATTCCAAATTCTAAACAGGATAAAAAAAAATGCATGGTCAGGTACCACACTTGCTCAGTTGCTTCGGCACAATCTTATTGGGATCAGATTGATTGGGATCGAAGCAAATAGATAAGTAGGCACTGACCTGCAGCGGGGACTGTGCTGTGCTAGCATTCAGACAATCACCTGTAAAAGAACTATACAAACAAAAAAAAAATTAAATAGCTGAAAACATATCAACTATAAGAGGTAAGAACAAGTGACTACCAGCATGAATTTTGCTCAGGAAGTGGCACACTTAAGAAAAATGGTCCCACACATTTAAGAAAAATAGAACTAATTCAATGGCATGCAGCTGGATTCTCATGTACATTAATTAATAATTATAAGCTTGAAGAATTGCTTAGACCCTTGAGAGATGCTGCCTGCAGCCCTTTCGATCACTTCCTTTCTCCTACACAATTAATCAACAGTTGTACAATTAATGTACATGAGATTAAGTGATCAGCTACAAGGTACACTAAGCACAGCTGGACCTTTTAATCCAGGTTGTTTAAGAATCGATGTCCAACATTAGAAGTACCTGAGTAATTGGAGTCAAAGCAAATCAATGAGTAGGTACAGACCTGCAACATGGACTGTGCCGGCATTTAGACAATCACCTGGTAAAGAGGCATACAAACTGTCACATATATACAGTCCTTAACATAGGAGTAAAATGCTTAAGTGTAGATCAAATCAAAACTGAACCAATTATCAAATGCATTTATAACTAAAAAATCTAGGAGCTACAATTATCTCTAATGCTTAAAACGCATTAGAGATATTGTGCACTAGCTACAATAACCATAGAAAGTGCAGGTAGAAAGTGCAATTAAATATTTCTACCGATCATAGCTATTGCTCTAAATATTTCTACACATAACTCTGAATATAGAAAGCGCAGGTAGGTTGGTACCTTATTTTAATATAATGGCACAACATTAACCAAGTTTCCAATGGCTGCAAAAAAAGATCAGTGATATTGCTACTTGGACAGATTCTCCTATAAGTACAAAAAAGATAGAGATGCCTGTGTGAAAAAAGATATGCTCACCCAATTATGTAGGTCAAACCCAAAACTGCATGCTCTGATGTGTATATAGCTGTAAAAAAACAAAAATTCACCAAGAATTAGCTCATTCAGAACAGACATATCATTATACCGACTTATTCAGAAGTGACCATTCAGCTAACTTATAGAGTGACCATATAGACAAATCTTATCACAGTTCTAAAAACACAGCTTAGTACAAATCCCAAAAGGCAATTTACAAATTCCTAACCCAAAAGGCAATTTACAAATTCCTAAGCGCAAACATCTAGGTGATGGAGTTCAATGTAAGACCTAAAAAATATTTTATTCAAACATAAATAGGAATAATAAGGTACGCATCAAACATAACTCACAAGCTCTGGGGATTTGGAGGAAGATTATAAGCAATATCACTGCCTCCATGGTTATTGTTGCTCGTATAATTGGATCAGTTAAAATCGATCCATGGATCCACCCATCATCTAATCAGAGAGGAAAGTCAATCAATTAACAGTAGGAAGGGGTATGGTCACAAATCACAATAGCAGGCAAAGGCATGGATTTGTGACCTAAACCCACCTTGTATACTACCGGTTTGGGCACTAGAACCATAGAGAACTAAAAATTCAAAGCAGGATAAGCTAGAGTTTCCATGAGGACACGACAAAACAGCAATAATGCAAGGCAACTGCAGAAAGGGGGCCTAAGAAGAGCCAAAAAGTGTTCTCACCGGCACATGGAGGCGGGTCCAGTGCCGGCCCTAGAAATTTGAGGGCCCTCTGGCGAACATGTCGCTATGGCCCCTTTAAAATATGTATAAAATCTTATAATATATATAGACACTAATTTATCATGTATTTATGTTTAGTAATTATGAAGAAACAATGTACACTAAAATACCAGTATATTTATACTTCTAGAACTAATATGATTAACTTAACAAAGAATAAAATTCTATGGTATGAGATTCTATATACCTAGGCATGGGCCCCCATCTCTCTCCCGGGCCCTAGGGCGTCAGACAACCTGGCCTACCCTAGGGGGCCCAGACGGGCGGGTCGAGGAGCAAACATCTCTTCCTGCCGCCCCATCCCCGAGAAGCGAGGGGAGCTGGTCCGCCGAGGCCGCAGCTGCACTCCAAGGCGTCGGCAAGATCCCAAAGAGGAGTGCGAGCTCCCCATCCTTCTTCATGATGATGGCACCGAGAGTCCGGATCCTAGACTCGCCGTCCGTTACTCCAACCCGCCATTTGCATCAACGTCACTCCAACGGCACGGCCTATGGCGGCATTAGGGTTCCAGCGAAGCGAGATCTGTGGCACCAAGGAATGAGGTGATGCCGAATCTCCCGCCTCGCAGGATCCGCCATCGGCCGGGGCTTCCACCTGCCGAGCCGCCACCTCACCGGATCGGTCGAGGGCCGTGCCCAACGCGCTTGCTCTCAGGCGGGCCGCCTCCTCACCAGATCCATCCATGGAGCCGCCGTGGTTGGGGAGAGGAGGAGGAGGGGGGAGGAGGGGCGGTGGCGCGGAGGAGGAAGATGGGATGTCGCTACGGCGAGTAGGCAAGCGATGGCGGAGGAAGCGGTAAGGTGGTGAGACCGCCCCGCCGGCCGGCCGAATAGGGGAGGCGAGACCGAGAGACGAGGCGGGGAAGACGAGTCGGAAAAAAAAAAGAAGGGACGGGCCTGGTGGTGACGGACTTGAGTGCTCATTTGACCATGCTTCATACTTTTTTCGGGTCGGGGGTGGCGGGTGTTGTTGAAAAAGCGTCACTCCTAGGAAGTCGCGGTTGTCGATGGACGCGCCTAGCCACCACGCGTCACCAATAAGCAGTTATTAGTGACGCGTATCGTTCCTGGAACGTGGGCCGCTACTAATTGGTGACACGTCTACACAAACGCGTCACCAATAGTCTATTGGTGACGCGTTTTTTTTCTATGTCACAGATAGGGGCGTCACCAATAGGCTTTTCTGGCATAGTGTACCATGGCTTGGTGATCCATCGATGCCCTAGCGGCGGTGAACGGACGTACCTAGACATTTTTAGGAGTAGATTAGACTCGTTCGAGGTTGGGTCACGTAGGTTACGGACATACCTAGAAAACGGAGACAGAGTCACACGTACGGAGAAAAAGAGTCGAGCGGGACGATTATTTGCGCTGACGATGACTGTTCTGTACGTTTCGCCGTGAGCGACTATATGCTACTGGGCCTATTCTGAGCTGGGTCGATCTGAACGTGGCCGTGGACCTTTTGAGTAGAGACGAGCAGGGCGAGCATACGATGATAGCTAGACTTGGACATTTTTAGAATACCAAGAAGTAGATTTTATACTGTATATATAAAAAAAAACCCTACGACCTGCAGCTAGCAACAAGGAGACCAGCTACTAGCGTATGTGTACGGCCATTGCTGCATGCGCACATCGTCGTTGTTTGCAGTCTCGGCTGCGCAAATCCATGGCCACCGCCGGAGGCAACACTACAGGAATTCACTTCTTTGCCGAGTGCCCCGGGCACTCGGCAAAGGCCCAAAAACACTCGGCAAAGAGAGCTGTCGGCAAAGCCTCCGTCGGCAACGGGCTCTTTGCCGAGAGCCTTTTCGGGCACTCGGCAAAGGCTTTGCCGAGTGCCACCGGAGGCTCTCGGCAAAGAAAAGTTGCCTTAACGGCGGCAGAAAACGGACGGCGGCTTTGCCGAGTGCCTCCCCACGTGGCACTCGGCAAAAAATAAATTTTTGCCGACTCACCACGAGAGCAAATGTTTGCCGAGTTTGCACTCGGCAAACGTGGACCTTTGCCGAGTGCTTTGCTATGCCGAGTGAAGGGCTCTCGGCAAAGCTTATTTTGCCGAGTGTATTGTTAAGCCCGAGAGTTGCACTCGGCAAATCGCCCTTGCCGAGTGCCCGACAAATTGCTCTCGGCAAAGCACGAAGCACTTCGGCAAAGGGAGCGATTCCGGTAGTGCAACCGCCACCCGGGCTGCGGCGGCGCTGTCGTCGCTGCTCATCCTGCTGGTCTCGGCCACTGGCGCCCTTTGCGTACGTCGCCTTCTCTCCGGTCCCGGTGGCGCGCGCAGCGCAGCAGGTGGAATACTGTACAGTGGTGCAGATGGCAGCAGGGTCCCCGCAGCATGTCGCCCAGCGAGCAGCAAAGCACGGACCCACGTCATCGGCGGCGACGGCGGCTCTAGGTCTGGCACGCCGACGACGACGCCCCTGTCGCACATCGTGTTCGGCATCGGCGGCACGCTCCGGACGTGGGGCCACCGCCGCGGGTACGTGGAGCTGTGGTGGCGGCCGGGCAGACGCGCGGCCACGTCTGGCTCGACGAGGAGCCGCCGAGCCCGTGGCGGCGGCAGCCACGAGCCCGCCGTACAGCGTCTCGCTGGACGCGTCGCGGTTCGGGCACCGGGCGTCGGCGTCGCGGATGGCGAGGATCGTGGCGGACTCGTTCGCGGCCGTCGTGAACGGCACGGGGGATCCCGAGGTGCGGTGGTTCGTGACGGGCGACGACGACACGGTGTTCTTCCCGGATAACCTGGTGACCGTGCTCCGCAAGTACGACCACGAGGAGATGTACTACGTCGGCGCGCCGTCGGAGAGCGTGGGGCAGGACGTGCAGCACTCGTACGGCATGGCGTTCGGCGGCGGCGGGTTCGCGGTCAGCTACCCGGCTGCGGCGGCGCTCGCCAAGGCCTTGGACGGCGGCGGCTGCCTCGACCGGTACAAGGACATGTTCGGCAGCGACGAGCGCGTGCACGCCTGCCTCAGCGAGCTCGGCGTCCCGCTCACCCGTGAGCCGGGCTTCCACCAGGTGATTCATCCATCGCCTTGCTAGCTGCTCCACCACCATGGCTCCATGCATGCAAAGCAAATAAAGCTCCTCCTCCTCCATGCATGCAGCTAGATTTACGTGGCGACGCGTATGGGTTCCTGGCGGCGCACCCGGTGGCGCCGCTGGTGTCGCTGCACCACCTGGACATCGTCCAGCCCATCAGCCCGCACCTGAGGACCCCGCTGGACGCCGTGCGGTCGCTGGTCGATGCGTCCCGGCACGACCCGGCCCGAACGCTGCAGCAGACCATCTGCTACCACCACGACGGCGACGACTCCGGCGGCGGCCACCGCTGGTCCGTCTCGGTGGCGTGGGGCTACACCGCGCAGGTGTACCCGTGGGCCGTTCCGGCCTATGAGCTGGAGGTCCCGCTGCAGACGTTCGAGTCCTACAAGAAGGCGGCCGACGGGCTGTTCGTGTTCAACACCCGGCCCTGGAGCCCCGACAGCGCGTGCGCCCGGCCCCTCACCTTCTTCCTCAGCCGCGTCAGCAACGAGACGGCGGCGGCGGCCACCGTGACGGAGTACACGAGGCAGGTCGTCGGCAAGCCGCCGGAGACGGAGTGCGACATGCCCAGCTTCCGTTCGGCTGCTGCGGTTCAGATGGTCAGGGTCCTCGCGCCCAGGATGGACCCTAGTGACTGGCACCGGGTAATTGGTCACTGGCCACCGCATCATCAGCTCGCTCCTCTCGGCTTTCTGCGGGAATTGAGCGCTCCAAGCATGTTTTTTTAGGCACCACGGCGGCATTGCTGCGAGACCGAGAGGGATGGGTCGAGCACGGTTCTGGAGGTGCGGATAAGGCGGTGCGCCGGCAGGGGAGAGCTCGCCGTCGCCACGCCGTAGTTCCGGCCATTGTGTCGCGGCACCGAGATCGGACGACGCAAGATAACACTCTAGCTGAACTTTCCTGATTTCCACGGTGAGTGATGATGATGCCTGGATGATTGTCGCCGGAGCGATAGTGTTCGTAATATGTTAAAATAATAGGTATTTTCATGAGCAATTTATTCCAGAAAATTGTAACAACTAAAAGTTTTTTGACATCATGTATGTGCTTGTGTGATCTAGATCGAGTTTGTTATAGAAACATACCCAACGGTAGGGCCGGATGCACTCAAAGACATAGAACATGTCATTGTAATTGTCCCTCTTGGTACAATGCAGAAAGGAACCAGTGCCTATCACCGGAGATGTCATCCTTCAATTGCAGTAGCAAATACCCGTGCTCACGACACTCTCTAAAAACGTGATTGCTGGTCCCCACCCGAGCAGGCGAACTCATCGACGGCAGACGTTCCGGAGGCTCCTACTCTCCCAGGAACAGGAACAGAGAGGCTCAATCAGCGGAAACCACCGAAGCGGAAGAGATCAATGCCATCAAAATACTCAATCAGCGGAAACCGCCGAAATAGAAGAGATCAATGCATAAAAAAACTGAAGTAACTCCCATAGTCATACGACTTTGATTGGCAAAACCCGTCTGTCCGTCCACTCACCGCCTCCCTCGCCCTCGCCCACGCCCATGCCCTCGGCCCGACCGACGATGGCAGCGCGCGCATGGCACGCCAACATCTTTTTTCTCAACCTCTCAATATAGACGAATAAATCCGTACTATTTAAACCGAGTCAACATCGAGTCAAAATCTCATTATTTTATAACAAGGCATAGATTTATTGAATTTATTAAATATTATATGGGCCAAACCCATAATATATCAACAATCCCCACCAAACTCCAGGGTTTGTGATAAATAGTCTCAAAATCACACTTCTTTGATAACCCAAAGTTGCAACGAAGACTGTTAAGTTGAACATTTATTTGTCTATAACATAGATTCCACCCATTCACAACTAAACAACAAACTATACCTTAAATTCATAGTTTTGTGCGAAATGAGTTTTACTAAATCTCTTCTATGGTACTAGGCTGCTATAAACATCCCCTCTATTTTGAAGCATATAAGTCACACTTTTAAGTCTTTTATGAGTATCTAGAGATTACCTACATATCATAAACTATCATTAGCAGTTGAACTTATATAGGTGAGTTCCTTCTAGCATATTATGTATAATTTTAGTCAACTTGAAATGTTTTGACTCTCTATAAAAGTTAAAGTTGAAATAGCGTATAACTTGGGAGTAAATGACTAATGTACATGTCATCTCCTTGGAAAAATACACTGTTACACGATGCAATGATAAATTAATACTAGACATAACAATAAGTGTGAAAAAAAGGATAACAAACAATAAACGGGAAAAAGTTATATACATGAGGATTAGAATAAAGAAAAGAGGGAAGGAAAAAAAAAGGAAAACCATCGTAGGCTAAAGACCAAAAAAGTTTCTGCATGTCTTGGCAACGCACCTGGTCTTGATTTTAGTAAAACTTATTGTAACAAACATTTTGAATACATTGATCTGACGACTTATAAATAAATAACACAAACAATCGTAAATAAGTACCCATGTAATGTTTTGTGATGCAGAATTAAGTCGTCCACAATTTATAGCCACTCATGTATTGGATGTACTAGAGATAATTTGAAGTAATTTTTACAAACCCTAAATTAAATCTCTAGAACGAATGGGTGCAGATGCAAGAAAGAATAATGAATCATATTGGCAGGTATTTATCTATATACTTTTTAAATAAGGATGGGATTCAAAAATTTTACTAAATATACATGAATGCGTTCAAAAAATAAATATACATGAATTCCATGAAAATAGAAGATTTTTTATATTTATTTATATTAAATGAAAAAAGGAGGCAAAGGCTAAGGCTACGCTGGGTTAGCGCCGACTAGGAATGGTCCACATTTCACCCCCTTCCCTCGCCCCTACTACTTTGGCGCCAAAGGATTCGAGTATTTGCCGCCAAATTCCGCCGCCTCTTCTTCCCCTTCCCTCCTCTCCGTCTCGCAACCCCATTCAGACGCGGACGCCCCTAGTCTAGCGCGCTCGCGGACCCAGCCACCATGCCGGGCCATCCAACCCCTGCCGCCGCGCGCCTTGGCGGCGTCACATCCCGCCGCCACGCGGAGCTGCTCGGCCACAGCGGCGTCGGCGGCGTCTCCGTCAAGGACCTCCGCCTCCGCCGCGTCGTTCCGCCCGCCGCCGGCTCCCTCGACACCTCCCCGAGTGCGTCGCGCCCGTGAAGCCCGGATCTGTGCAGAGCACGCCTCCCGAGACCGTGTTGCCTGCTGCGGCGGCGGCGGCCGGGGACCTTGACCGGAAGTTGGTAAGTCGGGCGCTTGTTTCTGGACTTGTCTGGTGCCTGCCTGCATTGCCTTTCTCTGATTTCAGTACCTGAAACCTGGCTTCGTTCCCCGCTGGATCAGGTTCCTCCTCCGCGGTCCAAGCTCGTCCGCGACCCGCGCTCGTTTGGGTACCGGCGCCTGCTGCCTTTCCTGAACGAGATGACCAAGAAAGGTAACATCCTCTCCGTCTCCCCCTAGATTCGTCTTCGTTTGGTCCGGCTCGCATCTCCTGTTCTTACGCTATCTTTCTGTGCGCTTGTGTCTTGGTGGTTCAGATTGCTCAGTCGGCAAGGAGGTGTTCCCGCAAGGCACGGATGCGCACTCAAAGGATGGGCTCGGCGGATCTGATTCTCGGTTGGCTGATGAATCTATAGGCGTTAGCCACTGCAAGCCTGAAGCCATGGATTCTGTGGAGCCGGTGGTGGTGAACACTGGAGGAGACACCGATGTGAAGGATGCCTGCAACAATGTCACGGAAGAGATCAAGATTGTCCCTCATGACCTAACTAACAAGCCGGTAAGTTTGATATTGGAGCATCTCCATGGCCTAATTTTCTACTAGCTGTTTTTGGCAGCAGGATATGGTTTTGCGTGTGATTTTTCTACTAACTGTGTAGGAACACTATGTTGCTGTTACTCAGCTAGTTTCGTTGGCACTTGTAAGCTTGTGAACTGTATAGGAGGATTAAAACATTGGGGATGGCCAAAAGTCTAAAACCTTGTAATTTTGTCTCGGCTGTAATGAAATTCGAGTTTGTCTGCTGTGGGAAAAGCATCCATGATCATATTTTCAGATTGGTCCAGTTTTCTTTATGAAACTAATGGACGATATATGTTCTTATGCGTTTCAGTTGCTTGCCCGATGCACAAGGTCGAGGTTTGTTCACCATCCAAGCTCATTCAGCTACAAGAGGATGCTGCCATTTCTCATGGAGAACGGTAAGATACCTGCTCAGGGTTCAATTGATGTGCTTAAGTGGTTCCTCGTTTAGATTTTGTTTGCCTCACTGTGTGCTGTTGCCTTGCTATTTCAGAAATCTCTGCTCAGGAAAGTGACAGGGTCAAAATTCGAAAAATTGCAGAGGAAAGGCAGGTAGCATCAAATGAGAATGATGCCTCAGCCAGTGGGCAGCAGTGTCTTGCTGTCTCTGATGACTCTTCTGTGGAATGCAATAGAGCTCAAGCTGAAACAATGGAAGAAGAAAAGCCACCAAAAGCAGATGTGAATCGTGTTCTTGAAGACAAACAACTTCAGCCTCCTGTTATAGAAGCGTCTTCTCCTGATTGCAGTGCAGTTGAAGTGCAAAATGTCATGCAGCCACAAGCTCCTTCAAGTCAAGGCCCCCTAACTTCTTTTGAGGTTGCATTAACATCAGATGGGGTCACTATCCAGGCCATTGGACAACATCAGCTTGCTGTATCTGTATCAGAAGAGTCTCCAGAGGAATGCAAAAGCGATGAAGTCAAAAGAAGCATCCACGATGAAGCAGTGAAATCAGATGGAGGCTATGCTATGGATAGCAGAGAATTTCAGCCTGCTGCATCAGAAGTCTCTTCTTCAGAAAACAGCATGGCTGAAGTGCAAGGAGCTGCACAAGAACTGTTACCTTTAGATGGAGTTGAGGAAAATTCAGACAAGAGTGATTGTGTTTCCAAAGAGCAGGCTCAGCTTTGTGTCACAAATGAATCCTTGGCTGCACAGCTGCAAGATAATGCTGAATTCGCTGAAGTACCACAGTGCCAAAACTTGGACTCAGGATGTCATGATGGTTTTGGTAGCCCTACCAAGAGAGTGATGCCATTTTTGCATCAGCATTGTGCAGAACAACCTCAGGGTTCTGTGGTTTCTCTTGATGATCAGCTTCTTGATGATGACATACAAATGATCTGCAGACCTGATCCCTGTGCTGTTGACAGATCCTTATCAATGGAGGAGATGTCTGGATGTATTCTGTTCACTGAATCAGCATCAAGCAAAGTAGGCATATCACAGCAAAGAGGTGCCCAATCAATGGATAAAATAGCTCTGTCTCCTAAGATGCTTGGTGCCCATTCAATGGAAAAAAAAGTTCTGTCTCCTAAGAAGCTTTCTCCAAAGAAAGGAATACTCAAGAGGAATACAAGAGGGTGTAAGGGTCTCTGCATGTGCTTGGACTGCTGTACGTTTCGTCTACGTGCTGACCGAGCTTTTGAGTTCTCTAGAAAGCAGATGAAAGAAGCAGATGACATAATAGGTAACTTACTGAAGGAGGTGGCCAGTTTGAGGAGTCTGCTGGAGAAGCCTGCTGGCCAAGTAAGTATAAATCCGTGCATTTCAGATTTTGTTTCTTTTCCTTATCATGAAGTTTTTCTGCATTTAGGAATGCTATATCCACTCTTTACTAGTATGACGAGTTTTACGAGTTTTACATTGATTTGTGATAATCTAATCTGAATATTCAGGGTCAGGGTCAGGACCTTACATCTCCTAGTATATGTTATATTAGAATTTTGTTAGGCTTTTAGGAATACTTCCATGATAACTCCACGACACTAGGTTTTTGTCTTCTGTGCCTATGGAGTTTCTTGCTAACATAACATGTTGCTAGCATAACTTTGGGCAGCATGGTTGTAGAATGCGTCTGAATCTATGTGTTTAGCAACCATAGAAATTCAAGGATGCATTCCATGCCAGAAATTTTAGCCAGGACTGATCCAACTATTGTGATCATAAACTGTCATTTAGGAATGGAACTAAACTTTTTGTTGGACACTGATGACATGTAGACATTGTAAAAGTCCATATCAAACTTATTCTGTCTGAATAGCTGATACAACAAGGTGATTTCTACCCAGTACCCACACATATATTGTAAAACCTGTGGCTTAGCTGCAATTTTTACAACTTGTATATTTATGGTTTGTGTTAGTCATGTATGATCTGTGGGTAATCCTAGGGGACAAATCAGCTACTAAAATCAGCTACTTGTCGAACTATTTCCATACTGAGAAAGATCTGTTAACATCATTACATGGAAACTAATTCTGTCAAGTGACAAAGGGTTATAGCATTGGGCTATCCTTAGACTGAGCTTCCCATCTCCTTTACCATTATTAACTGGCTCTTTCAGTGTTTGAAATTTGCTTTGAATATGCTTGCTAACTGCACAACAATTTTGTATTCACAAAAGTTTACAAAATCCTCAATTCTTATCATCGTTTCAAATTGCAGCGAGAATCAACACAAGCAGCTTGCAGACAGGCCTCTCGGGTGGAGGAGGTGGCGAGAAACCGTTGCCAGCAGATGTTTGTGGATCTAAATTCCCACTGCAAAATCCCTGTGAGTAGCTGCTATGCCCTGAAACCGCTGAATGACCTAGTTTTGCTTGACCTGACCATGCAGGCAAATGTGAGCTGATCCATGTAAGCTAACCTGTTGTTTGAACTCAGGGACCAAGGGTTAGATTCATGGAATACGTTGAGGAAAAAAAGGCCTCATCATCTCCACGCAGGAGCAACAGGAGGTGACTGAATTTCAGAAGGTGGTGGTGAGTGGTGACCTGACCTGGCCTGCCAGCCTACGGATCGTATTGCTTAATTGCTCAGTACATAGTTTCTGCTGCTTAGTGAACCGCCTCCTTGCGTGTAATCCAATCTCTGGTCTTGTGAATGCAATGCCATGTGCTACGGCAGTGATGGTTGAATTGAGTGATTGTCCTAGGCACAGAAGGAAGACAAATGAAATGTGGCTGGAGTTTTTGCGAACTAGAACATGTCTGTTTGCATACTTTTGTTGGTCAAATGGTGGTGCCTTAGGCTGTAAGGAGGCTGGCTCGCGTTGATTTGTGATGCTTGATATTTGTACTAAGTATTATGTACGGACTATAATTTATATACGTAGACAATAGCTTCAGATTCATTGTGCTGGTTTGTTCCAGGTCTAATGGCTTGGAAATATGGGTGTGAGGTGTAAACTTTTTGCGACCCAATTCCAAGAGAAACAGGGGGGGTGGGTCGTACTCTGTACTCGTGAGATGAAATTGAAGAATCTCGAGTTGAGCTGTGTGGAGTCGTGTAACTAGTAAGATGATGCAGGCGGCCAAATTACCATTACAGACCAACAGAAATGCTAGATTAGTAGTAAGAAACTATTCCTGTTTCAATTATAAGACTTTTTGTTCTTTTTCTAGATAAATTGCTTTTTAGTATATGTCATTATATCTAGACATATTGTATATCTACATATTATGGATCTAGAAAAGCGAAAATATCTTATAGTTCAGAATGGATGTAAGTTCTAGTGCAGGTTGCAGTAGTTAGTCTTGTAATGGCTTTCACACTCACTGACCTCATCATCAGTTCACCACTGATGAGCCAAATATACTATTAAAATTTTCTCTGGGACAGGGGTGGTGGTAGTCTGTTTCGTCTCCACTCTCCAGTGGACTCTACACCTGAGATGATCGATACAGAGGCTGGAATATTAATACATATTCCCTTTTCCCTTTTCTTAAAAAAAATGTCGTGTGAGATGAAATTGAGGTGGAGACTGTTGGCACCCAATTGCAAGAGTAACAGCGGAGATCTGTCGTGTGAGATGAAATTGAAGAATCTCGAGTTGAGTCGTGGAATTGTGTAACTAGTATAAGATGAAAGTAAACAATTCACGTTTCTTGCTGCTCCAGCGCCACTGAATAACTGGATTACAGTTGTTGATGCATCGACTCATAATAACTAGTCAGCGATGCCACAGCTCACAGGCCACATAAACACTTGCTGCAGGTTGGTATGCACAGGGGGGGTATAGGGTGTACTGATACAAATACCGACTGATACGGAATGGTAAAGCGTACGTACTAGTACTGACTTGTGTGTGCATAATCAAGAAAGATCCCGGCTAAATATAATGAAGCTAGTCTGTGGTGATGTGCACCCCGATGGCGATGAGGAAGATGGCGGCGAGCGCGAAGAAGATGATGGCGTGGACGAAGATGGAGGCGCCGCTGGTCTGGAAGTTGCCGAACTCCACGAAGCGGCCGCCCTTGGCCGGCAGCTGCAGCAGCAGGCCCGGCGACAGCAGCACGAACAGCACCACCGCCACCACCACGGGGCCCCAGTCCGCCATCTCCACTCCTCACTAGTGAGCTCGGCTAGCTGTGTGCTGTGCTGTTGTTCTGTTCAAAGCGGATGAATTCAAGGCCGGGGAGGTGTAGAGCGCGGTGTCTGTCTATAAAAGCAAGGGAGGGGCTGATCACTGACGCCGACCGAGACGACTAGACTATGCTCCCAACCAAAACCAAACCAAACCAAACCAAAGGAGTTGGTTTGCTCTGCAGCTTGGCAGTTTGGCCTTTTGGCTCTGGTGGAGAGCAATGCAATTGCAATGCTACTTGTATTGTATATACACTGCTGCCAATGCCATGGACGGACACGAACTTGTGTGGTCACGCTTTATGGACCAGCGGCCGTGCGTGCCAGTGGCAGTGGCAGCGCCACCAATCATGCACGAGCTTTGTGCGTGGAGGGGAGGAGGGGGTTGGGACGTTGCCATCTCATCTCGCCTCACGTCCTCGTCTCATCTATCCGTGCCTCAATTCCGTGCACCCACTCGCACCACCACCTGCCCACTCCGCCCCGTCATTCATTTCACCGGCGCCTTGTGTCGTGACGTGACTTGTGAACCGAGCGCCTTTGCGACTTTGTGTTGTGTTGGGCGGTCGTAACATATCCGTTTCCATCTCTTGCCCCCACTGCCGGGCACACCTTGTCGACAACGAGTATGTACGGACGCGTTCCATCACGGTCACTACGGTTACGAAATCGATAGAGGATCGATCGCTACACAACTCACTTAATCATGTGTACAAACTCATATGACTCAAAACTCAAAAAGGCTTAACACGACATTTAAATGAGTGAGTTGTATAAGGCCCTCCACAGTGTGTTACTGTGGCAGCCTTTGGTTTATAGGAATTGGTCATAGGAATTTCAAAGGAAACTTTTCTTTCCCTTCAATTTCATAGGAAAACCATAGGAAAGAAACGATCTACTTGGATATCATGAAAATATTCTTACATGCAAGAACCAAGACAAACAATGAATTTATGGGACTAGTTTGTGTCTAATCATGAGAGTGGAATAGAATAAATTAGGTTGATTAAGAAAGCAATCATTATTTACCACTAGAAATCCTTTAAGATTCCTGCATTTCTCCTTTGCCTATCCAAACACCAAAGTATGAAAAATTCTTATTTTTTCTATTCCTTTATTTTGACCTTTCATTCCTATCCTATTTCTATATTTTTACTTTTCCTATGTTTTACCATTCCTACAATGCAAAGGGGGCCTAAAAATATTATGTTGTGTTATGAGTTGCCGTAACATGAGGAGGAGTGCGAGGAAGCAGATGTGGAAGACATGCTATTTGAAGAAGGCGAATGGGGGTTGAGGCGTTTTCTAGAAGGTGGAAGATCAACATGTGAAGATCATGGATTGTTGGCCGGCACATGTGGAAGACCAACATGTCTAGCCCAAATAGTTGTCTCTAGGGATGACAAAGTCTTAAATATCATAACGGCGTGTAATAGAAAGCTTAGCTTGTACCTAATGAAATCATCTGAACTCAGTTGTATCAATTATTGCTTAGATTCCCCACCCAATTCCTCCTCCTTAGTGATCTGTGGTCGTGACAATGGTCTTAGAGCAAGTTAACTCCTGGACAAAATTTTTCGTGTTATGGGATTCACTCTAGCGCCATCAAAGAGGCTCTGATGGTGGCGAAAGCAGAGGCCACCTACAAACAGTTACTAGGTATCGAGTTGCTTCTTCAGCAACTTCTTAACAAGGTGTTCGGGCTTGAATCATGGAAGATCATGGCGGATTTGTCATTGGGGGCATTGTTGTAGACCACCTAAGAGATGGCTGGGCAAGACTAGAAGTTGGAGACATGAGTAGCACCTCCACCACCACCCCCACCCCAACCGTTGCCGCCGCTCCTGCAACCACACGGACTTACCATCGCGTCTCCAATTGGGTCACTGTTGCTGGATCTCAATCTGGCTCTAAATGGGGGATGACACATCTGTGTCTTCCATAGAGCTCCATGAAACGTATCACCAAGATGTTGGCTGTGGGATCCTCGGACTACCCCATCCACCACACCTGATCACAGGTCTGACACCCGCTAAATGGGCCAAGCTAGGCTAGTCTAGTGGGCTAGGCTGAATGGTCGAGTTATTGTAGCAACAAGAGGTCGTGGCACTGTAGCAGCACTGAACACTGTAGCTGCGAGACTTTAGTCCCATATCAAAACCTGAGAAGGAGCTGAGCCAACTTAAATACCCGGCTATAGAAGGAAGTTAACTCCGGTTTGAACCTTTTGCGCAAAGCAAGGACGAAAGCGCAAGAGAGTTAATTCTCAGGTGTGGTCCATTCAACGTGTTGAGTGGATCTTAGCCGTTTCCTAGGCCGTGTCGTCACAAATGATAATCAGAGCCACGGACGTATGGATTGGGAGCTTGGACAAGTTGCGCATGGCTCCAGAGAGGGCATAGACATCGAGTCCTTAAGGGTGGGGGGATCTGACACCCCGCTAAATAGGCCAAGCTGGGCCAGTCTCGTGGGTTGGGCTGAATGGATGAGTTACTATAGCAATAAGAGGTCGCGGAACTTTGTAGCGGCCTGAGAACACTTTGTAGCTATGAGACTTTAGTCCCATATCAGAACCTAGGAAGGAGCTGAGCCAACTTAAATACCCGGCTGTAGGAGGGAGTTAACTCCGGTTCGAACCTTATGCACGAAGCGAGGATGAAAGCGCAAGAGAATTAATTCTCGAGGTGTGGTCCATTCAACGTGTAGAATGGATCTTAGCCATTTCCTAGGCAGTCGTCACAACGGTTATGCATCTTGATCCTTTCTCATTGATGCAAGTGGATTTTGCTAACCCATCCACCACACTCGATCACGGGTATGCATCTTGATCCTTTCTCATTGATGCAATGGATTTTGCACTGTATTTCCATCCTAGCACACCTTGTATCTTTGGACCCAAGCCCAAATTAGATTTCCCCAAAGTTGATGGTAACATCGTGACTGTGGAAGGATCGTTGTGAGATGTACTTTGAGGTATATTCCACTAAAAACTTTATTAAAAAGAGACATTTTACCAGTGGATACTCGGCAAGCCTTCAGGTATTAAAAAGTGTTGCAACAAGCGTCTGTATCGCCATTTCTAAATTATCAAAAGTCTTTGTGATTGAAACCGATACATCATGTGATGTTGGTTTTGGAGTTGTATTAATGCAAGAGGGACATCCAATATCTTATTTGAGCAAGGATTTTTTAAGTCCAATGAACAATGTTGTTTCCATTTGTGAAAAAAGAGCGTATGGCCATTTTGTTAGTTGTGGAGAAATGGAGATCATATTTGTTAAGTCAAAGGTCCATTATAAAGACTAACCAAAAGAATCTTTGTTATTTTACTCAACAGAAGGCAAGTACTCAGCTTCAACAGATACCTCTGATTAAGTTGACGGATTTGAACTTTAGAATTCAATAAAAGACGGGTATTACGAATGGTGCAGTTGATGTCTTGTCCAGGTTGCAACTCTAGCCTGGTTGCAAAGGTTATAGGAAGGCTATACGGAGGATCCTGGCGGCAAGGAATTATTGGCTCAACTGTCTATGAGTTCAATAAACAATCAAGATTATACACTCT
This sequence comes from Chrysopogon serrulatus, assembly GCA_015844335.1. Taxonomy (NCBI): domain Eukaryota; kingdom Viridiplantae; phylum Streptophyta; class Magnoliopsida; order Poales; family Poaceae; genus Chrysopogon; species Chrysopogon serrulatus. The sequence goes on from JADLZL010002188.1 coordinate 80,126, forward strand.
AGAATAGCATTATTCATTATAAGGGAGAATTTGGGTGGACAATAGTTAGCTAGCTCAGAATCATATTCTTTTAGCTTTCATGCCATATGTCATTGAGTAGGACTTTTTGTTAGGTCCAAGTTGAAAAGGTGTGTCATAACTATATCAAATCCTGTGATATGTGTAAACAAGCTAGTGCGAACACAAGGTTCATACTTGTGGTTCAGTTGTGATGATGAGTGATTGATTCAACTACTAGCATCTCGGATGGGGTGCTGCGATGGTGGTGAAAGCCACGAGTTCCACATGTGCCTTGGCTTGTGTTGCAGTGTGTCGAGCATGGAGGCGGTGGCCGACGGCGAGGTGAAGGTCAAGTGATGGCGGGCCGCGCCCGAATGGGACCGGGAGCGGTGAAAGGGCGGACACATCGAGACTTGGACTGAGGGACCCGGAATCGCCGGGCGGGATCGCGTTCGCGGCACTTGGCCGACAAGTGCAAGGACATGGGCCGGTTTGTTGGTTTGGGCCTCAAAACCAACGGTGGAGGGTTTCGGTGGTTTGGGCCTCAAAACCACCGGCGGGTTTTTCGGGTTGAACCACAAAACCCCTGGCGGAGGTCCCGAGGGCGGGACGGACGGCACGTGGCGGCATCGGGGAGTTCGCGTCGAGCGAAGCTACCGGTGAGAAGGCGCGGTGGCCGTCGGATCAAAGATTGTATCAAGTCGGTTCGAGTTGGACCGCAATGTCCCTAGGGCTAGGCGGTTTGCTCGAGTTGTATCGGGGGCAAAAACTGGAAAATGAAATAAGCCCGGTCGATAAGTAAGGTGGAGGGAGCTCCATCTCCCTCACCTCTCCCATTTGCATTTTCCTTCATCCCTTCTAGGTTTTCCTTCTCCTAGGTGCTTAAGTGAGAGAGAGGTCCACTAATCTTTGCAATTAGTGTAAGAACCAAGTTTACTTATGGGAATGGAGGTCCCGAATCCTCTATGTTTCCTCGTGGGGTCAGATTGATGTGTTGATTCGCGTTTTGATTGTTGTTCTTCGTGTTCTTCGTTTTTCCCTTTCTCCCCACTTGTTCCCGAGTTGATTTCTCGAGCTGTGGTGCATCTCTTTACAAACCACTTGTTTCTACTTGATCATGGTCGTGGGTTGATCCTTTTCACCGAAGGATTTCATCTGAATCCTCACGAATCCACAGATCGGGTAGAATCAAGAATTTCGGGGAAAACTTGACCTAGAACTGAATTTCGTCAATTTCCTGAAGTTGCAGTGAGTTTGGGGTTGTGATCTTCATGGATTAGTCTTAGAACTACCTTGTGAACCCCTCTGCAAAATCTCAGGTCAATCCGAGTTGATTTGATTGAGTTTTGGCTTTGGAATCGAAATTTCCAGGGTTCTGTCCGCAAATACCGGACACGTCCGGTGCGCATACCGGACACGTCCGGTAGACTTAACTTTGGAATTTTGAGCTGAAATTTTGTGGAGACCTTCTTCTGTGTGTCTAGTTTCTAGGGTTAAAATTTCACTATTTTTGGACATCGTTTGATTGGGTTTTTGATTTTTCTCCCAAAGTCGCTCTGTGCAGGAAATACCAGACGTGTCCGGTGTAAATTCCGGACGTGTCCGGTATTCCAACCTTGGACTTTGATCTCATATTCTGTGGAAAGCTTCCTTAGGGTGTCTACTACCTCTGGTTAAAATTTCATAATTTTTGGACACCGTTTGGTTGGATTTTCCATTTTTCTCCCAAGATTGGTGCGTCTTGAAACTGAGGTCGGGTTCATACCGGACGCGCCCGGTATGAGGTCGGTATGAAGACTGAAAGCTGATTTGTTCGCTTCTTGACCGTTCGAGCTCCGATTCGACTTCCGCTTGTTGCGTTGGGTTTCTAGCATCACGTACTTCATATCCAAGTACTCTTGTCACAAGTTGACTCGAGTATTTTGGATTGACCACTCCTTCCTTCTCGATAGGATTCGAGTGCGTCCCTTTCGAAGTTTCGTCGAGTGCTTGTCTTCGATCTTTCTCGGTAGATCCGCTGTACCTCTTGGACATCTCCAAGGGTATCCACCTACCTGTTAGGTCGTGATCTTATCGCTCGCTTGTGGTTTTGCTTTTGGGGTTCGATTTTGGGACAGCGGTCGAGAGTTTCGAAAGAAATTTGAGGCTCCCATTCACCCCCCTACGGTCGCCGTTTTTCGGTCCTTCAATTGGTATCAAAGCGGGTTAAGGATCATTCCACCTTAACCGGTTCTTGATCCATGAGAAGGCGACATGGCTCGTGGTTCGGGGAAGCCACCGTTTTTCGATGGAACCAATTACCCGTCTTTGGAAGATTCGGATGTACGCATATCTCCGAGTCTCGGTGCGAGGGTATGGGAAATTTGTGAGAATGAGGCTTACGTTGTTCTCCCTGCTCGTGTTGGTCAGGAGCAAATGGAACAACACGATGCCAATAGCGAGGCACGTAATGCTCTCTTCTCGAGTCTTTTACGAAGTGCGAGTTTGGCGTGTCGGACACTTGACTACTGCTAGAGATGCGGGTGAAGCTTCTGAGCTATCACGAGGGGACTCCCCAAATTAAGACCAGACTCTTTGACACATACAAGCGGGGAGTATGAGAGTTTCCGGCGGCTTGATGGCGAGACCATCGATTCTATGTTCTCACGTTTTCGGACTATTGTCAACAAGATGCGTGCGAACAAGCCAAACTTGCCCTATGACGATCATGAGAGAGCTTTGAAGTTGTTACATGCTCTTGATCGGAGGGTTTGGGATGCGAAGGTGCAAGCTCTTCTCGAGTCGCGAGAACTACGAGACCCTCTTTGTGGGCGAGCTCTTGACAGCAAGCTGAAGTCCGGTGAGATCGACCACGAGATCCAGGCCAAACTTCACAACCCCTCTGCTTTCCGACTATGGGCGGGTGTCGAATAGCGGTGTCACTAGTTCTTGACTAACCCCCCCTCTGCGATGTTTGCCTTGTCTTCGTTGATCACGGTGGACAGAGGAGCGGTTGGGCGTGCTCGGAGGCGATGAGCTGGCCCTCGTCATCGGCCGGTTCTCGCGGTTCCACAACAACCGCTTGAATCGTCGGCGAGGTGGACCGAAGGATGGATGCTATGGATGCGGCGACCCCGACCACTTCGTCGCCAACTGTCCCCAAGCGAAACAAGCACTCCGCCGGCAAGTCCACCTCCGACAAGCACAAGGAGAAGCGCGAGTACACCTCCGGCAAGTACAAGTCCAAGGGAGGCTTTGACAAGGAAGCGATGAAGCGCAAGTTCGTGAAGAAGTTCAAGGCAAGAGAGCGCGCCTTCCTCGCCTCCCTCGGCGACCTCGACTCCGACAAACGAGCATGCTTCCTCCTCTTGGCGGCGACGCGAGTCCGAGAGGAAGGTCGAGGACAAGCTGAGCGGACTCTGCTTCCTCGCCGACTCCACCCACGGAGGCTTACGCACCATGGCACTTGGTGACGAGGTGGAGGCGGCAACGGCGATGCTCCCGGCGGCGGCGGCGGCGGACCCATCTAAGGTATCACCTTCCGTCGATGCTCTTGTCGCTGAGGTTGATGACTTGGACGCCACTTTGCCGTCAAGATAAGTTGCTTAAGCATCTTTGCTAGGGATAGAAAAGAGTACAAGGCTAAGCTAGAAGATGCGCTTAAGGAGCTTGAGCTAGTTAAGAACACTCCCATAGTGTCGACGAGGCGAGTGTGAGTTTTGTAGCGTTTACATGGCTGATCTTGCTAGTCTGCGGTCCAAATACGCTAAGTTGGTTGATGATTTTGATAGTGTGCGTACTCACCTGTTACGTTGAGTGCGTGCAAGTCTTCTTTCGGACTTGCAACGAGTTGGCGAGAGAAGAATGCCAAACTTGCTTTGTTTGAAAAGGCCAACTCGGATAGCACTAGTGTGGCTAAGTGTGCTCTTTGTGAGGGTTTAGAGCTTGAACTTGCAAATTGTCGGCATGACAAGGTGCGTACCGAGGAGGAAAACACATACCTTCGGACCATCTTGAGTTGGGTGTCTTGCGGTGAGCCGCAACTTGGCATGATGGTCAACCAATTCAGGAGGGGAATTGGTGGACCGGGATTAGGCTTTGCTTTAGGTGGGAAGGGTGATGATCTTTATGGCAAAGTTGGTGAGTTTAGTGGTGTGCCTCCGAGTGAAAAACCTTCCACTACTCCCAAGCTACTCAAAATCACTCCACCTAAGCCACTTGTGCCTCCCACCAAAGATGGAGTGTTTGAAGAACCTCCAAGAGCTCCACCCCAGAAACAAGTGTGGATTCCAAAACCGAACCACTTAAGGAACCACCTTGACACACTCCCTTCCATCTCTGAGGAACCCCTTCCCAAAGCCAAGCCACCTCCAAGAGTGAACCATACCCACAAGAAAGTGAGCCAAACACCTAAGAGAGAGGTGTACCATTGTGAGTATTGTCATAGGGATGGTCACTTGGTTGAGTTTTGCTTTAGGAGGAAGAGAGATGAGAAGCGTGAGTTTGAGTTTAACAACCAGGAACATGTACCGCCCCCCTCCCCATGGCGTACATGTACCGCCTGTCGAGAAGGCGCACTACTAGGCCTAGAGGTGCAATGCCTCAAGGTGCTAGGCCTCGGGTTGCGAGACCACGTGGTGGTCGTGCACGGCGGGGTTCAGGTCGTGGTCAATATGACTATGAACCTCACGGCGGTGCTTTTGAGTCCCACGCTCTCTAGCGGACCACGTTTTCCCCCTCTCGTGGTGATCGCTTTCCTCAAATGGGACATGGCATGTTTGGTGTTTTCCCTAACACTTTTTCGGGGCAAATGATGCATCACTTTGGTATCCTTCTCGGTTTACTAACCCCGGTGGTGGTGTGCCATTTGCTCATCCTATGTCTTTCTATTGATGTAGGATAGAGGCTTGGAGAACACATGGCTCATTGATTCGGATGTTCGCGCCACATGACCGGAAGTTCTAAATGGTTCTCCGGCCTCGACCCCGTGCAACACAAAGAGTACATCACATTCGGGGATAATAGTAGAGGTAAAGTGGTCTCTCGTGGAACCATTCGGGTTAACGAGAGCTTTGTTCTCAAGGATGTTGCTTTGGTCTCGAACTTGCATTTTAATTTGCTCTCTGTTTTCGCAACTCCTTGAGGATGGCTTTGAAGTGCGCTTTAAACATGGTTTTTCTCGAGTTCTCGATTCTCGGGGAGATCTTGTTTGTCGGATCGTCCCATTTGGCCGTGTCTTTCGAGCTGATTTTTCTCACTCTTTTGGCTCTTCCCATTTGTTTAGTAGCGGATCCTCTTCTCGAGCTTTGGAAGTGGCATAGGAGACTTGGTCATTTGAGTTTTGACCTTCTTACTAGGTTGAGCTCACTTGGCTTAATCCAAGGATTGCCCAAGTTGAAATTTGAGAAGGATCTTGTTTGCCACCCTTGTCGTCATGGAAAGATGGTAGCCGCTTCTCACTCACTGTGAATCAAATCATGACCAAGGAACCCGGCGAGCTACTTCACATGGACACAGTTGGTCCGGCTCGGGTTCGGTCGGAAGGTGGGAAGTGGTATGTGCTAGTGATTGTGGATGACTTTTCGAGATACTCTGGGTTTTTTCATGGAGAGTAAGGATGAGGCTTTTTCACATTCTCGAGATTTGATTCTTCGGTTGAGAAATGAGTTCCCTAAAAATGCCATGAGAGCTATTCGTAGTGACAATGGCACGAGTTCAAGAATACTCATTTTGAAACCTTTTGCAAGTCTTTGGGCCTTGAGCACCAGTTTTCCTCACCTTATGTTCATGAGAATGGCATTGTTGAGCGCAAGAATCGGACCCTTGTTGAGATGGCTAGGACGATGCTCGATGAGCATAGGACTCCTAGGAGGTTTTGGGCGAAACAATCAACACCGCTTGTCATGTTTCCAATCGCATCTTTCTCCGTGCTTTTTTACGAAGAAAACTTCTTATGAGTTGCGATTTGGGAGGCTACCCAAGGTGAGTCATTTCGGGGTGTTTGGGTGTAAGTGCTTCATCTTGAAACAAGGTAATTTGGACAAGTTTGAGTCCAGGTCCTCCGACGGTATCTTTCTTGGTTATGCTTTGCATTCTAGAGCTTATCGAGTACTTAACCTTGAAACTAACCGTGTTGTGGAGACTGTGAGGTCACATTCGATGAAACCATGCCTTGTACAACAACCCCTGTCTTTGAGCGTGCGGTGATGAAGAGCTTGGTGAAAGCATTTTTGTGGAGGAGGAGCGGGGCGATGCCGATTGGGGTGATCCCGAGCCGACTCCACCGGCTGCCCCTATCGAGCTGCGGCGACTACTTCAGCTCACGGTCCGGACCCCTCTACCTCCACTTCTTGGGGACCGTTCGAGCGGCTTCCTCACCCGCACCGGCTGCACCCCGAGGAGGCACCACCGTTGTTGAGGGGGAGGCGACTTCTTTCAGAGAGGCTCCACGACACATTCAGCGTCGCCACCCTCTCGAGGCGATGATCGGTGATATTGACCCGGCGAGTCACGCGCGGTCAGGTCTTATCACATCTCTCACTTCACTCATTACGCATTTGTTGCTTCTTTTGAGCCCCGAGATGTTGGACACGCTTTATCGATCCCGATTGGGTTAATGCTATGCATGAGGAGTTAGAGAACTTTGAGAGAAACCAAGTGCGGGTCTTAGTTCCTCCACCTTGAGTGTCATCCCATAGGTACAAAGTGGGTGTTTAAGAACAAGTAGAGTGAAGATGGGGTGGTTGTTAGGAATAAGGCTAGACTTGTTGCTCAAGGGTATTGCCAGAAAAAGGGGATAGACTTTGAGGAAACCTTCGCTCCTGTAGCTCGCTTAGAGGCAATCCGCATTACATTGGCGTTATTTCTTTGCTAAGGGCTTTAAGTTGTTTTGGATGGATGTCAAGAGCGCCTTTTCGAATGGGTACATTGAGGAGGAAGTGTATGTTAGACAACCCCCAGGTTTTGAAAATCCCAAGTATCCTAACCATGTCTTCAAGTTGCACAAAGCTTTGTATGGTCTTAAGCAAGCCCCTAGAGCATGGTACGATAGGCTGAAAACTTTTTTGCTTAAGAAGGGGTTTAGGATGGGATCGGTAGATAAGACTTTGTTTCTCCTCAAGCAAGGCGGTGACCTTCTCTTGGTTCAGATATACGTGGATGATATTATCTTTGGTGGTTCTTCTCACGCTTTGAATGCCAAGTTTGCAGAGTTTATGAGCAGGGAGTTTGAGATGAGCTTGATGGGCGAGTTGACTTTCTTCCTCGGCCTTCAAATCAAGCAAACACGGGATGAGACGTTCGTGCATCAAGGCAAGTATACAAAGGACGTCCTGAAGAAGTTTGACATGGGCGAGGCCAAGCCTCTTTCGACGCCCATGTCGACTACGACGGCCCTCGACGCCGATGAGGATGGAGAAGCGGTCGATCGAAGGAGTTCGAAGTATGATCGGGTCGTTGTCTTGTACTCGACGGCGACAAGACCCGACATCCGATTCTTTGTGTGCCTTCGTGCACGCTTTCAGGCGTCGCCAGCGCACCTCTCACCGTCAGGCGGTGAAACGCATCATGAGGTACCTCCGCTTCACTCCCGAGTTTGGACTTTGGTACTCGCTTCTTCCTCGCTCTCTCTTTGCGGTTATTCGGATGCTGATTTTCTTGGCCGCCGCTTAGATAGGAAGTCCACGTCGGGGGACTTGTCGGTTTTTTGGGTTCGTCCCTTGTGTCTTGGTCATCCCCGTAAGCAGTCTAGCGTTGCACAATCCACTACTGAATTTGAGTATGTCAGCTGCTTGCCGCTTGTTGTTCCCATTTGCTTTGGATGATAGCCACCCTACGTGATTTTGGTCTTGAGTTCTCTAGAGTGCCCTTATTGTGTGATAGTACTAGTGCCATCGGTGTTGCTAAGAACCCGGTACTTCACTCTAAGACCAAGCACATAGATGTTCGCTTTCACTTTCTCCGTGATCATCAAGAGAAAGGCGACATTGAGTTGCATCACGTAGCCACCCGGGATCGACTTGCGGATCTTCTCACTAAGCCCCTCGATCAAGCGACTTTTTGCTCGCTTGCGAGGAGAATGGGTGTGTGTTTCCCTTTTTAGAGAAGGGAAGCACTTTGTTTGTTGTACACTAGTTTTAGTTTCTTTTGTAGTCTAGGTTTTGATTTGTCTTTGTATGATAGTGCATTTGCATTGCATTGTATTTTGTGATATACTTGCATTTTGAGCTTCATGTATATAACATTTGGAATGAAACTATGCTCTTGTTAGTATGCCTTGTGAGTACTTTATGGTGCTTGTCGAACTTAGGCTCTTATTGATCATCGGTATATGTTATGAGTTGAGCATGATTTTCTAATGTGAACTTGATTAAGCTTCTTGAAATCTGAAAATGTTCACCGCTTGAGATGGTACCTAGCATGTGTAGGATGTTGAGATCCCTTTATCTTTGTCTTGTATATGCTAGGTTGCTATGTCTCATGCTTTGAGTCATTCACTTGCTTAGACACTTTACTTGTGCTAAAATTTAATAACTAAGCTAAGTGAGATGAAAAGATCGAGATGGGTGCGTATTGTCCCACATCAAGGTATCGAGGCGCTTCCAATTGCACATTTGGATGAACTTGAGCCTTGTAGTGGATGACCGAAGCCATTGCTTTGAGCTCGATTGTCTTTTGACATAGGCTCCGCTTGGTTGAAAAGTTAGGCTTGACAATACAGATAACCTCTCGCACACACATGTTTTGACTAATTCTTGTGCTAAGCTGCGAACTCTGATAAAATTTAATGAAAAACACAAGTCTTAGGTTCGTCTTTGACATGATGTGTGGCCATTTGTTTGGGGTAGTTCACCTTGTATATCCTTGTTAGCACTAGGTTGATTTCCGACTTATGCTTGCTATGTGCTACCTTTGGTGGTGAACCCTCTTTGACATGCTTGAAAACTGCTCAAAAGCGCTTACACTTTATATTTCATATTAGTTGATCGGTTTGAGCATTTGCTAGCACTTGTATATTGTTGCTATACTCATTTGTCTTACCGGCTAGGGCATCTTTTCACTCGATTGCTATATACTGAAGCTTACGCATTTGTGCATGTCATTGCATTTTAGGCTTCTTTGTGTGCATTATTCAACAAGGGGAGAAATTTGACACACACACACATATGCGACACATCACATGCTTATGTCAAGGGGGAGTCACTTGACATGTCTTGATTGGTTGTCTTCTCAGAGGGTGAGACTAGTTCTCAAAGGGAGAAGGGGAGAAGATTGTGTGCACTCATGTATGCATTTGCTCAGGGGGAGTTGTTTTGCATTGCTTATTGCTAGATGTGTTGAGCCTTTGCCTCTTTCTGGAGGATCTAGCATTTCGAGTGCTTCTTGCTTGGCTAGCGGTGTTGAGCCCGCTTTCTGCCTCTTCTTGAGGGCTAGCCATGTTTTGCTTGGTTGCGTCGAGCCGTTGCCCATGTCTTTGGGGACCAAGTTGTGCTTGCTTCAAATGACCTTATTTGGCTTCTCTTTGGCTTTTGGTCGTTTGGTGAGTTTTCTTCTTTTCTTCTTCTTCTATTTCTTTTTCTCAGCCGTGGTGTGTTGGTGTTGAACAATGCACTCATCAAGGGGGAGATTGCGAACACAAGGTTCATACTTGTGGTTCGGTTGTGATGATGAGTGATTGATTCAACTACTAGCATCTCGGATGGGGTGCTGCGATGGTGGTGAAAGCCACGAGTTCCACATGTGCCTTGGCTTGTGTTGTGCAGGTGTCGAGCATGGAGGCGGTGGCCGACGGCGAGGTGAAGGTCAAGTGATGGCGGGCCGCGCCGAATGGACCGGGAGCGGTGAAAGGGCGGACGCATCGAGACTTGGACTGAGGGACCCGGAATCGCCGGGCGGGATCGCGTTGCTGGCACTTGGCTTCGACAAGTGCAAGGACATGGGCCGGTTTGTTGGTTTGGGCCTCAAAACCAACGGTGGAGGGTTTCGGTGGTTTGGGCCTCAAAACCACCCGGCGGGTTTCTGGGTTGAACCACAAAACCCTGGCGGAGGTCCCGAGGCGGACGGACGGCACGTGGCGGCATCGGGGAGTTCGCGTCGAGGCGAAACTACCGGTGAGAAGGCGCGGTGGCCGTCGGATCAAAGATTGTATCAAGTCGGTTCGAGTTGGACCGCAATGTCCCTAGGGCTAGGCGGTTTGCTCAGAGTTGTATCAGGGGCAAAAACTGGAAAATGAAATAAGCCCGGTCGATAAGTAAGGTGGAGGGAGCTCCATCTCCCTCACCTCTCCCATTTGCATTTTCCTTCATCCCTTCTAGGTTTTCCTTCTCCTAGGTGCTAAGTGAGAGAGAGGTCCACTAATCTTTGCAATTAGTGTAAGAACCAAGTTTACTTATGGGAATGGAGGTCCCGAATCCTCCATGTTTCCTCGTGGGGTCAGATTGATGTGTTGATTCGCGTTTTGATTGTTGTTCTTCGTGTTCTTCGTTTTTCCCTTTCTCCCCACTTGTTCCCGAGTTGATTTCTCGAGCTGTGGTGCATCTCTTTGCAAACCACTTGTTTCTACTTGATCATGGTCGTGGGTTGATCCTTTTCACCGAAGGATTTCATCTGAATCCTCACGAATCCACAGATCGGGTAGAATCAAGAATTTCGGGGAAAACTTGACCTAGAACTGAATTTCGTCGATTTCCGAAGTTGCAGTGAGTTTGGGGTTGTGATCTTCATGGATTAGTCTTAGAACTACCTTGTGAACCCCTCTGCAAAATCTCAGGTCAATCCGAGTTGATTTGATTGAGTTTTGGCTTTGGAATCGAAATTTCCAGGGTTCTGTCCGCAAATACCGGACACGTCCGGTGCGCATACCGGACACGTCCGGTAGACTTAACTTTGGAATTTTGAGCTGAAATTTTGTGGAGACCTTCTTCTGTGTGTCTAGTTTCTAGGGTTAAAATTTCACTATTTTTGGACATCGTTTGATTGGGTTTTTGATTTTTCTCCCAAAGTCGCTCTGTGCAGAAAATACCAGACGTGTCCGGTGTAAATTCCGGACGTGTCCGGTATTCCAACCTTGGACTTTTGATCTCATATTCTGTGGAAAGCTTCCTTAGGGTGTCTACTACCTCTGGTTAAAATTTCATAATTTTTGGACACCGTTTGGTTGGATTTTCCATTTTTCTCCCAAGATTGGTCTGTGCTGAAACTGAGGTCCGGTTCATACCGGACGCGTCCGGTATGAGGTCCGGTATGAAGACCTGAAAGCTGATTTGTTCGCTTCTTGACCGTTCGAGCTCCGATTCGACTTCCGCTTGTTGCGTTGGGTTTCTAGCATCACGTACTTCATATCCAAGTACTCTTGTCACAAGTTGACTCGAGTATTTTGGATTGACCACTCCTTCCTTCTCGATAGGATTCGAGTGCGTCCCTTTCGAAGTTTCGTCGAGTGCTTGTCTTCGATCTTTCTCGGTAGATCCGCTGTACCTCTTGGACATCTCCAAGGGTATCCACCTACCTGTTAGGTCGTGATCTTATCGCTCGCTTGTGGTTTTGCTTTTGGGGTTCGATTTTGGGACAGCGGTCGAGAGTTTCGAAAGAAATTTGAGGCTCCCATTCACCCCCCCCTCTGGTCGCCGTTTTCGGTCCTTCAGCTAGGTGTAAGCATGTCAAACTTTCTAGGCTGCTTCAACCACTGGCAGTTTGGTTTGCTGTTAGCATGGATTTTGTGGAGGGTCTTCCTAAGTCTGATGGTGCGGATGTTATTCTTGTGGTGGTTGAAAAATTTACTAAGTATGGACATTTCTTACCAATGTCTCATACATATACTGCTCTTCAAGTGGCCAAATTGTATTTCAACAATACACTCAATCACTCATCTATAGTACGCACGCAAATCCTACCTCTGTCCACTTGAATTCGGTGACTAGAGCTCAACATAGGAAGTCCCAAGCAGATAAGGGCAGATCTTAGAGACCGTTTGAGGAGGGTGATCTGGTCTATACCTTAGTTGCAACACCATGTATTATACACACACGGGGAGAGAATAGATAAGTGATTTTGATTCGTTGTAGCCTTCGCCTAGATACCAACCACGAGATTTAACACATGTATTCTAAAGAGATGTATATCCCGTGCAAAGAGTACACGAGTTGGTAACAAAATGCTTTTTGGTATTATAATTTTTTTTTATGGAACAGGAGGGGCATGAGTCCCTACTGGAATTGTTTTGGTACTATAATTGCTGGTGACTAGTGGTACTATCTAGAAAAAAAAACTCGCATGAAAAAAAAAATGTAGCGTCAAACCACAAAAACTAAAAGAGTAACATAGGATGAATAATCAAACGTGCACTCGATCAATGGATCAACGACCGGTGCCCCTACTAGCTTGCTAGCTAGCTAGCCGGCGTAGAGGTGGACCCCGACGGCGACCATGAAGATGGCGCAGAAGCCGAAGAAGAGGAGGGTGTGCACGAAGATGGCGACGCCGCTGGTGCGCATGCTGTGGAACTCCGGGACGCCACGGCCGCTGCCGGGGATCTGGCAGAGCAGCCCCGGCGTGAGGAGCACGAAGAAGAGCACCGCGATCAGCACGGGGCCCCAGTCACCCATCTTCTTCAACTCCGGCCAGCCGGCTCCCTTCTCTTTCTGCTGCTAATCAGCTAATATACTGCGGTTATAATGGTCTAAGAGATCATCAGTGGCGTATATATAGTGCCCCGTACGTGTGATGCATATCCATATCTATATATATTTTATATATCTGCACCGTCGCCGGTCGCCGGCCAGCCGTCCGCCGCGGCTACTATGTCAAAGCAAGTCCGGCTACATGCCAACTGCGTGATGCGCTCGTAGACGGCAATTTGGAAGCTCCTCCTTGTCTACGTCCTACGTGTTAACTTGACCTGAATACCTGCCAATGATGCTGCAGAGAAAACGAAGGTGTGTCCATCACTTGTTCTGAGACTCCAAGGCGCCGCCGTTCGTCACATCAGACCTCTTTTGTTTAAAGAGAAGATGAACGCAGTCAGGGGTCACACGTGGCAGATATATGCCTTATGTTGTGTTTGGTTCGCCAGACATATTTCTAAACGAGAGATGGCGATTCTCTGAAAGAAAAACATTCTCTAGAGATGCTAGATGAACATATCCTTGCAAAATCTACAGGATGTGCTCATCCACACGTTCTTGTCTTGGTCATTACTATAAACAAGTTAAGGATTGTTAGTATGCTTTATTGTGAGGTATAAGAAGTTTTGGTAACCATTAGTGCTAGATTTGTCATTACAACATTAGTGTTATTATCGTATAATAATTAGTTATTATTGTAAAAAAAAATATAAAGTGTTATTAGTAACCATTATCATCTTATCTGCCTGGATCGTCCCATCGATCCAATCAAACAGACACCGTGAATCATTCTATCGTCAAATCTGCAGTAACCATATTCCATGCATCCAGCTTTACTCTGAAACCAAACACAGCCATTCTTCAATTTGCATTACAGCTGCTAGCCAACTACTACTGCTTCCGATTGCCATGTCCATCAGCCGCTGTGCCGCCTCTGCAGGCAAGAGCAGGTAGGCTTCGGCAAAAGACCCCCACCCACACACACTTCGACCAGAAAACGACGATATGCAGCAGCTGCTCACTTTTTCTGAGTCAGCTCAGCTGAGACTGAGAGAGCGATCGAGCCGGCGGCCACATGCTAAGCGGCGACCTAAAGCCTAATAATCAAAGAGCAGAAACGACATTATATCGAGCTGAATTGAAGAGCACTTCACCGGATTGATCGATCTGTCAGAGTCCTAGATTCAAAAGAAGCCAAGATGCGTAACTAATCAAAGCACCTTTAGTTGGCCTCGGATCATGTAGTCGGAAGTCGGAACTGATCAGTTTCAGTTTCAGATTCAGCAACCAGTTGGGCCTAACTGAACTGCAGAAAGCTCCTAGGAGTTGGTAATAACGAGGGCAGACACACGCACACTTGGCCTTGTCAGGGAGAGCTCTTCTGGAGAAGCTAGAATACGTGGCTCTTCCAAACGGTCCTGACTTCTTCTTGTTTTCACTGAAAAAATGGTTCCAAACAACTTTTCTACAGACCTACTAAACCATTTGATATCTAAGGAGCCAAAGCCTGAGCTTGAGCCCTACCAAACCGGACTTCCATCTTCTTGGAACCACAGGGGACATGCAAAATAATGAACATATGCAGCTAATTGTACATGCATGTGTGTGTCGATCAGTGGTGGTAGGGTGATCAATCGATAGGATAGGATATGTTGGCTGCATGCACTGGCACAGCAAGTACGTGGCCCAAGCCTAACGCTACGGTCAGTTGCGTCACATCAGGTTCGCAGCTGGTGCTGGTTTGCATTGGCCGTTCGTCGATCGGGTGACTGGGTCTTGGTCTGGGGTGCTATATCATCCACAGCCACATGCATCATATCTGATCCCATAGCTGAACATATCTCAATCTCATGGATATCACAGATGCCAAATTATCTGCAGCCTAGGTCGATCTCTCGATGGCAGGCAGGCATGGCACTCGTATCGTATGCCCCCGGCCACTCCTCCCGCGTATCATCAGTGAGGTGAACGCATGATGATGTTCATGTTCAAGAGCTATAGAGTAGCCTGATTGCGGCGTATCAATTCCTTTTGTTCCTTTGCTACGCCCATCACATCGCCCACGCTGCGACCCGCCACCAAACTCTCTAGTACTCCATTGTGGACTAGCTACTCCTACTCAGTCCTATACGTACACCTACAGCATCTTCAAAAGTGTTGTACGTACTGCCATCATCAGCCGGTTGATTAACTGTCCTTTCATCAGCCTTTCATTCAGATGAGATGATATCAATCGATCCCCTGCTGCCTGCAGAGCATCTTCATAAGTGTTGGATTCAGAGGAGAGTAGGAATGCAGAAACCAATACAGTAAGCTTCACCATATATACATGCTTGCAGTTTGCAACTCTAATGGTACCCACTAGGTAGTTACAGGATAGAAGACACAATAATAAAGTGACCATTTTGATTATATATTCACCCTGAATCCATGAGGAATAAAATATGTATGTATGACAAAGTGCGGGCTGATAAATTAATGGATCGGGATAACTTTTCGTGGTGCACTGTATCAGCAATGCATTGGGCTGAGTTGGGATGCATCATGTTAGTTCACCGGAAAGAGAATAGAACCGATTGATGCATGGAAACGGTGAATTTCAGATGGTTGTCTCTGATTCAAGACACAAGGGAAATAGGCTTTTTTTTTTCTCTTCGTCGATCCGATATGTCATCATTCATCATGCATGCACGCTACACTTTCTGAACAACGCTATCTAATCACTCAGAAAAACTGAAGAACTGAATTCATTTATGAATTAGAAGACAGAAATAAACATGGATGATACGTACATTATTATGATTAATACATATATAGAGAAATAGAAGCCTCAACTAGAGCTGGGCAGAATACTTAGAGAATAATACTAGTAGCAAGCTGCTAGCTAGGTGCCGGTGATCGACAACCATCCTCGGCAGGCAGGCAGGAAAGGCATCCTCATCTGCATGAGTGATCAACCGACGGCGATGAGGAAGATGCAGCTAAGAAAACGCCTAGGAGCCGAGGTACATGTGCACCCCGACGGCGATGAGGAGGATGGCGGCGAGGGCGAAGAAGAGGATGGCGTGGACGAGGATGGAGATGGCGCTGGTCTGGAAGTTGCCGAACTCGATGATCCGGCACTTGCCCGGCATCTGGAACAGGAGGCCCGGCGACAGCAGGATGAAGAGCACCAGCGAGATGAACACCGGCGCCCAGTCCTGCATCTTCGATCGATTCCGATCCTCTTCTTGAATCTTTCGAGGAACACCGAGACGCCCTCTTCCTCCTCTTCTTGAATCTTTCGAGGAGATGCTGCTCAGCTGCTGCTGCTGTCTGCTGCCTACCAACAATCTCTTGGTCTTGGGCCTTGGCGTGGCTTTACAGATGAAGAGCCTTCTACATGTACTAATATGTAACTGCCCACGCTCGTCCTGCTAGGTAGCAGGTTCCTTTGAGCGGTGTAGAATTATATATAGGTGCCCTATACCCAAGGGTCCAATGCAAGAGAGGTTGCAACGGAGCTGTCATGCACATGCCTGCATGTCTTGCCAGGGCAAACTGGTCTGGGGGTAACTGATTTTAAACAGAAAGCAAAGTGGGGCACCAATATAATTACTACTACTACTACATACTCTTTTGGGTTATATATGACTTTCAGTTAGGACTACTTCCACCTGACTTTTGGTCTGTAGCTTTTGGATTATGGACAGTTACATAATTACTTTTACATATACCACAGTACTGTATATATGTATTTGCAATCATATAATGCTACTACTGAAACAGCAAGCTTGAATTAAGAACGAAACACAAGGATTTCTTACTGTACTTTTAGTTCGGTACAGGAAGCAGCTGCTTGTATTATATTGGGCCATTTAAGATGCACCGAATAGCCCAGCGCAGCACACTACTGCAGCTGGTACTAGAAGAGCTGAGACGACGACGATGGCAGTGGCGTACAGTACAGGACATGCTGGTGTCATCAAAAGGCTAGTAGTAGGTCGCACAACCGCGCTGTCTCCTGCCGTGCTGTACCCATCTGATCTGGTACACTCCACTGACCACCGGGACGAAGTTCCTCCGGTGATACCAGAGAGAGAGAGAGAGAGACGTGAGCCGCTAGCGACTCTCTCTCATCAGTGTCTCACATCGTTTCCTCAAGTGCAGTGCAGTACTGCAGTGTAGTAGTAGGTGCAGTTAGTATGTGAATGGCAGGCAATGCCAACTGCGGCCTTGTTTAGATGCACATTAGATTTACAAGTTTTTACGCTCTCTCTCTATCACATCAATTTGTACCCGCATGTAAAGAGCATTAAATATAAATAAAAAAAATAACTAATTGCACAGTTTGGTTGTAAATCACGAGATGAATCTTTTAAGCCTAGTTGGGCCACGATTGGACAATATTTACCACAAACAAACGAAATGCTATAGGACTTTTCAATCTCTCTCCTCTCACAAATTGTTTGCCGCATGTAAAGAGCATTAAATATAAATAAAAAAATAACTAATTGCATAGTTGGGTTGTAAATCACGAGACGAATCTTTTGAGCCTAGTTAGACCACGATTGGACAATATTTACCAAATAAAAACAAAGTGCTACAGGACTTTTCAATCTCTCTCCTCTCCCCATCTAAACAAGGCCTGCGTTCTCAAATCTCAATTTGTGAAAGCATGCATGTCGCTGTCGTGGTAAACTGCTGTGCTGGGCACATGACAGTTGACAGTAGTGGTGGTTGTCATCGATCGGCTTGCATTGGCTTGTGTCCAAGGCCCAAATGCAAGCAAGGCATCGGCGAATCCGATCGGAATCATCCAGGCCGCCGGTGCGTGTCGTCGTCGTCGTCCCCGGCAGCCGGCGCGGCGCTGCTGCTTATGGAATTGGAAGCGTTGGTGGGTGGGTACCAGAGCAGCAGTCGTCGGAAGGAGCAGGACGCCTCAACAGTAGGTGCCACAAAGAAAGAAAGCCACTCGCACAAAGCAGCCAAACCGGCAGCTCTCAAACACTAACAGGATCGGATCGTTTCGTTTCACCTACTGCATGCTGCTGCTGCTGCCGCCTAACCGCAGCAATGCGCTTGCCGATATGCATGATTGAATGCTACTATATGTTTTCTGGTTTGGCCTTCGATCCTAATGATCGGAGCTGCGCCGAGTATCGTCGCGTGATTGTGATTCCAACCTTTTTTTTAATCTTCTTCTTAATTCAATCACACGGGAAAAAAGCTTTTCCGTGTGTTCCCGAAACACGACGATGATTTGACTAAAGGCTAGTATGTTTCAGACAGCATACCAGTGGGATGTCAAAGTCAAGAATCGAAAGAGAAGGAAGGAGACGGGAGACGAGGGAGACGGTTCGATTGCCCAAGTCCAAATCTAAATTTTAAAATAAAAAAAAGAATTCAGATTTGACCTGATCATCGATGTTGATCCAACTCAACATACTTTACTACCCTAGCCTGATCAAGGTCTCTTCTTGCTCTCAGGAATCCACTATAGCACCACCTACAAGAAGATGGTAGCACAATCTTAATCTACTCGATCCAACTCTCTCCCTGCAAAGTGAGGAGATAATGCGCTTGCACGTCAGCTAACTGCGTTTCTTATATTAAAGATTAAAGAAAAGGTGTCTGGACGCTGCTAGGAAAATCTTGCACGCGCATCAAAAGGGCAGAGATTTTGTTTCCACAACAAAATCTTGTGGGGCCGGCACTAGGGCTTTGTCGCAGAAACAACAAATTGGGCGTAGCATCTTGGCCTTGGGTGGGCCGGAGTGGTCCAGGAGCCCAGGACGCAGCCCGTCATTGGTGAAGAAGTAGACAGACCACCATGGCTTTGTAGTTCTGTACCACTACTACTCTCTGGCTGCAGGGAAAAGGCTGAGTACCACATCGCACTTTACCCTGCGCGCCCACCTGTCAAAGGGGTGACAACACCTCACACGTCGTCATACTAGTAGTGGCTTTAAGACACGTTTGAAACGCAGAAATTCATTTGCTAGAAATTTTCACAGAGAAAACACTTGATTTAGAGAAAATTACCGTGTTCCAAACATGGCCTGGGCCCTTAGTAGGTAAGTTGTTTATTATCTAAAGCTTGGGCATAATAAACCCAACATAACCAACAAAAAAAAGTTGTGACAGCACGACCCTTACCTTTTGTTATTTGTCTTCTTTTAATTTATATATAGTCGATACAAACAAACTACAAATATATTTATTATTAATTTGCATGGTCATGTTCTTCCATCGGTAAGTGACATATGCTCATCAACAGCGATGTTTCTATGGTAACTTTAGCAATCTCGCGATTTGCTAGCTCAATCTCTTAAAGGTGTTCATATAAATATAGTATATGTGCCCATGTGTGCTCCTGTACTGTGTTTTTCATAAAAAAAAAGCGTTAAGCCGTTGGAAAATGCATGGACATACTGTCCCATATTATAAAGGATATGAAACTAATTCCTTATTTCTTAGGTTAAGGCTAGTGTATCCAAGATTGGCCACAAACAAGCTAACCAAGCATGACTTGAAGGTTTATCGTAATAGAATATGTCAACCCACGACCACAATTTATAACTTCTTCTAGTAAGGTGGGTTTATTCTAATGTTTTGTTGTTCAAAATTCATATAAACTTTCGCTACCAAATATCTTCTAGTGAGGATTTTCATGTAATATGGCTAGTGGTAGTATTTTACTACTAGTTAAAAACACAAAAAAGGTCCACCATTTTGGTAGTGACCTGGGTTCAAGTTTTGGGCTTTGAAATTTGTATGTACTTTCAAATGCATGTGGTGACTTTCGTCGACCAAAGTCTCTTGAATGTGCTTATATGCATATAAATATGCGCCTATGCTCACAAGGATCATGTGTGCGTGCATGTCTATATTGTTACTGTGTCTGTGTTCGACAAAAATTAATAGCTACAAACAAAACAACTAGCGCACTGTGCACAATTGTGCCGCACATTAGTAACTCTCCTGGTCGAAATTCAAACGCTGGCCACACTCGACTTAGCACAAGCCAAAACATAAGTATGACAACTAATAAACATCCTTTTTTTTTGCCATAAGTTAAGCACACCATGGCAATGGCATTTGCCTCACACATTAAGTATGACAATACTCCCTCTATTTTTTTTATTTGTTATATTAGATTTGACCTAAGTCAACATTTATATTTTTTACCATCGATTTCAAAACAAAATATTGACCCATTGCATAATATTTATGTTTTTAGATTTGCTAAGTAAAATATTTTCATAATATATAAGGGAAATTCCATGCTACTCCTAGGGAGTAGTTACTCCTATGTTAATATCTCTAGATTTAAGGTGTATATGACCGAATGAAGTATATGTACACGATGTATATGATCATACTAGATCATCTATGGTAGTATATATATGTCAAGTATACATGCATACATAGAGTATGTGGTTATACTTATTTTATATATTACAGTAAGTGGTATTTTTGTAATATATTAAAAAGTATGGGTTCCTTTGAAATTTTTTCGTGTACGAAGATTTGAAGTATCTTAGTATGAGTATATAAACATACTTAAAGTGATAAACAAGTATAAACACATATGCAATATATTATTTTGAAGATGAGAGTAACTACTCCCGGATTTTTTTTTGAAATGGATGGTCAAAGATAGCAATGCTTTGACTTATGACAAAGCTAATGTAACATGTAAAAAAGAACGAGGGAGTATGTGACCCCCAAGGCTAGCAAGGGCGAATAAAACCATGCAGTTTACTAGGGTCATCACATTTATACAGTGAGGTCGGCAATATTGCTGAGTTGTGATGAACAACAATTCTTCATTAGTTTTGGCGAAGACGTCAGGGTTGCAACCCTGATAACATAGGCTAGATTTGCCACGAAAGGCTAGTCTCAGTAAATGAGGCGCTACATCAATACTAGAAGAGATAACATGGTATGATATTTATGAAGATTGAGATGGTAGCAGTTTCATCAGGATGAAACTACCTCACACACCATGTGAAACTTGCATTGCTTTTTTCTCATCTCCCAATGAGGCAGCAGATGGTGCTTGATCTATGTAATTTCTCTGTAAAACAGAGGTGTATGCATATTATGTATGTATGTTTATTAAATTTACAGGAATAGTGGTTAGCTTGTGTGCTAAAAATCATGTTTGAATTGGTGGAAATAATATTGCAAGTGGTTAAATATTTGATATGGCACATTTCATCATTACGCAAAGTGGGCCTGTTTTGTCTCCACCAATACCTCATGTCATCACCTATCTATAGCCTATAAGCTCTATTTGGTAGGGTGACCTATAAAAATTCTTATTAATTTTGGTGTGATTATTAGTTGAAACTGAAATTATATCTTTTCTTAGACACAAAATCACTAGATTTAGCAAATATTCTTCTAAATAACGAGATCCAGTTGCAAAAAGACCCTACTCTTAACTAACCAGGCCCTCTCAAAAAAAAAATACTAACCAGGCTCTACCAAATGTTTGTTTAGATTTCAAAAGCTCAATGGGCTATTTGGTCCGTATAGGCCATGGCACATTGGCACTCCCATGGGCCATGGAGAAAGAACGCTGGTTTCTTGAAAAAAATGGAGAAAAAACGCTGAAACGTGATCCCGAAACAAAAAAAAAACCATGCGCGTCTCTCAGATCACATCATTCAGATCTATGTGTGTGAAAGGTGCACATGGAACTGCATTACCAAACGCCCTGTCCTGTTTCTAAAAGACAAAGAAGGAACTCTTCAAAAACAAACCAAGTACATCCCAAAGGTATCCAGTATGTGATATACAACACTCCCATGTTCCACTTCATTATCTAACAAAAATATATATGTAACAATTCCGTGTGTTCCTCTAAAACGTAATCCAAGATCAAAATGAGGTTGCCAATCTACATTTAAGCTCAACATTTCAACACAAAACTCTTATACTACATTGGTAACAAGGGGTAAGAAAAACAAAATCTATATATAAATGCTCTAGCAGTTCCCTATTCAGCTATAAACATTTCAGAGGCAATATACATTATACTGTGGATTCAAATCCATCTGTTCCCTAGCTATACGTATTAGCAGATTGAATCAGTTCAAGGGATTGATGAGCTGCTTCTCTTACTTGTCAGAGACGACCTCATTGTCACAATGGCAGATTCGTTTGCTCCCAACCGCACCGCCTGCTTGCTCGCCTGAAGAAAGCTCGTGATGGCTCGCCGCACGTATGCATCGGCTTGCTTCACAGTCATCTTCTTCTTCCGGCTCTCTTGCGCGAGGCTCGTCAGCATGTAGTCGCCGTTCAGGAAGCTCGCGAGCTCCACGAGCTCGCGCTGGAAATCCGAGAGCCAGCCGTGTTCTTTGGGTGGAGTTGGTCTCTCAAATGGAACTTCTGGCAACGTCTCTGAAAGTAATAATAAAAGGGTAACCTGAGAATTGCTGGTAACTGAACCTCGAATTGCTCCATACGATTTCTAGACTAAATGAAGCTGAAGTTCATTTTGTAACTAAGCCATGCATTGTGTTCAATGTTCATGTCTTCAATCAAATTTAGTGCTCGAGCTCGATGTTGAGATGTTGATGGTGAACCGAATTGGAATTCAGATGGAAGAGTTCCTGGTATCATACCTGGGCAATCTGTTCTTGGTTGGTCGAGCTCGGTGAAGATGTGCTCGAAGGTACCGGCCCACGCGTCTCTCTTGGTGAGGAAATCGGACGAGAGGTTGAAGATCTTCTTGATGGTGGCCGGGATGGAGGAGTGCTCGAACTCAGAGGTGTCCGTGGGCCCGACGGCGCGGCCGACGACGGTGCCCTTCTTGATCCACGGCGAGACCATGATGGTGGGCACCCTGACGCCGAGGCGGTCGAACTTGAAGAAGAAGGGCGGCGGGCCCCGAATGCCGTCGGGGCTGGGCACGCCGGCGGTGGGCGTGGCGACGTGGTCGTAGAAGCCGCCGTGCTCGTCGTAGGTGACGATGAGCAGCGTCTGGTTCCACTGCGGGCTGGCCCGGAGCGCCTCGTACACGTCCTTGACGAGGCGCTGGCCGTTGGCGACGTCGTGCGCCGGGTGGTCGTCGTCGGCGGGCGTCCCCGTGAGGTCGAAGTACCTGGGCTCGATGACGGAGAGCGCCGGGAGGACGCCGCGGCGGGCGTGGTCCTTGAAGGCGGCGTCGTAGCGGTGGAACGTGCGTGCGGCGTAGCGGAGCGCGCGGAGGCGGCGGTAGAAGAGCACGGTGGGGATGGTCTTGAAGTAGACGGCGAAGTCGTGGCCGTCGGCGGCGAGGGACTCGAATATGGTGCGCTGCGGGTAGCCGAGGAGGAGGTCGAGCTTGTCGTGCGCGACGGCGCCGCGGGAGGTGGCGGAGTAGAGGAACAGCCGGTTGGGCTGCGTGGGGCCCGGGATGGAGGAGAACCAGCGGTCGAAGACGGCGAAGGCGGGGGCGAGCGCGGAGAAGGCCGGGAGGAGGGAGGGGCGGAAGGCGCGCATGACGGCGGAGGAGAGGAGCGCGTTGACGGAGAGCGCGCTGCGGACGAAGCCCGACATGGA
This sequence comes from Chrysopogon serrulatus, assembly GCA_015844335.1. Classification (NCBI taxonomy): domain Eukaryota; kingdom Viridiplantae; phylum Streptophyta; class Magnoliopsida; order Poales; family Poaceae; genus Chrysopogon; species Chrysopogon serrulatus. Next base: position 103,261 of record JADLZL010002188.1, read on the forward strand.
GGGCTGCGGCTGCGCGGCGGCGGCGGAGACGTTGCCGAAGACCTGCTCCAGGACGTCCTCGAAGGAGTGGCCCGGGTCGTCGGGGACGACGAGGTCCGCGTCGGCGGACACGCAGATGGAGGAGGCGGCGTTGGAGGTGGAGTTGGGGTTGCACTCGGCGCCGGTGAGCCCGTCGACGGGGAGGCCGAGGAGACGGCGCATCCAGCCCAGCATGTGGTCGAACGACCGGTTCTCCAGCGCCAGCACCACCACGTTCTTTATGGGGCTGGTGCTGGGCCGGGCGGCATTGGCGCTGCCGTTGACGGCGAAGAGGAGGAGGAACAGGAGGAGGAGGGGCGGCAGCGGACGACGGCGGGCCGATCTCGTTGCCATGTCCGGGTCCGGCATGGCGCGTGTTCGACGAAATGCCAGCCGTGCTCGTGCGGGTCGAAGAAGATGGAGCCGGGACGGGGGGAGGCGGGCATGGGCTGGCTACCTTTGGCCGCATTCGCCTGGTCACCGTTCTCTGTATCGTCGGCCATGGATGCATCCAAGCGCCTGTGACTGGAGTGGCCCTGCCCTGGGTGGCGACGATGACGCACAGTCGCCGTGTCGTGTATTGTCTTTGTGCGTGTGTGTACGCGGACATGTTTCTGCGGCTGTGTCGGCACTCGGCACAGCCCCAAATCGCTCCACCCAAGATCATTCTAGGCCTCTGCAAGTCTTTTTTTGCTGCTTACTAGTAGTACACTAGACTAGATAGAGACATAAAATGGTACCGTATGTATATCTATACATCTATGATGTAGCATTTCTTATTATTTTTATCTTTTTATTAAAAATCTCAGGTTATTATTTTTATTTTTTATTAAAAATAGAAAAAATATTTTCTAACAGTTTCTCGTTCTAGATTGTTATTTATCCCAAGTTAGAAAAAAGAGTCGCCGCACGCGTATAGATGCGCGCTTGCATCCGTTTATATTAGAAGAGGTGGAATGATATAAAAATAATTTTGTTTTCTCTCGAGGGGATCGTATTTTAAGTTTTCAAGAGGTGAAAGGGTATAAACATAATCTTATTTTATTTTTTAGGGTTCCCGATGCATATTAGATCCGAGTTTGGTAAGTGAATTATGTCAAACCATGGAGATGAGCTCTTTTTTTTACTTGGCATATCATTTTAGTACTTAACAAGACACAAGATTTGCCAAGTAAAATATAGAAAACTATTGGAGATGCTTTAAGGCTTATTTTTCTTAAATACGTAAAAGGTTACATATCTTTATATTAAGATCGATAAATAGTGAAAATTCTTTATATTAAGATCAATAAATAGTGAAAGTTATAATGACATGTCATAAATGTGGGGCACCAGTGGGTTATAATGTTATATAATGGGCTCTGCTTTCCCTAGCAGAAGGAGATTATAAACTATTACTTGCTAATCATACTCTCTCCGTCTTTTTATTAATGTCTCATAATAGTATAGGGTGTGTTCTATCTAGAGACAAGATATTGATATAGTAATAGTAGTCTTAAGAGAAAAAATTAAATATGTTCCTTGATCTTTAAACCAAAGGTGATTACATCTTATATACTAGGATGGGGATAGAATTACGATAAAGCTATGTGTCACCCGAGTGTTCCTCAACCCCTCGCACTCGATTTCTATGTTGTTTGATCCGCGGGGGGAGGCAACAATGACCACTCGATCCCGAGCTCGCGGGTCCTTCCTCCCTCCCCCTTCGGTGGCGGCATGGGTGGCGATCGAGCTTATGGTCGCCGACGAGGTAGGCCTCCTCCCGGCTAGGGTTACGGCGAAGCTCTTCCTCTCTTCCTTCTCCAACTCCTCCGGCTATAGAAGGGTCGGTTGGCAAGGGGGAGGCAAGGAAGGAAGCAAATGGCGATGGTCGGTGAGCGGTTCGAGGGGGGGCACCGGGCGGCGGGCGGTGGTCGAGCCAATTATATGGCGGGGGTGGCTCACCGGAGTTGAAAAAGATTGCGGTGGACAAGCTCGCCGGAGCTGGAGAAGATAGCAACGGTGGGGTGGGGGGATGAGAACAGGGAAGGGGGGCCGCAAGCTCTAGGGTTCGGCCGGGCGAATCCTAGTGCCTATGGCAGGGGTGATGGTCAACACCAAGTGTGAGGAGAAAGATGAAAGTAGAAAAATTTGGTGCGCTCTTTCCCCTAAAAAAAACTCGAATGTTTGCTAGACAAATTCAAGAGTTACTACCTAGCCAGCAATGGACACGCTTGTTTTTGCGCGGCACCTCATGCGCGTATTGACACGGTGCAAAAGGCCTAGAGACTCAATCAGTTGGCGTGCACAGGTTTAGTTGCAAGAGCAACACCATTGGCATATGCACATTGCACAAGTTCACCAGTAATGTGCATCGCAATAAAGTTAGGTTGCGACACCAACCGAGGCCTTGTTCGGTTCGTGAGAGAAAGTTTCTTTCATGCAACTATAGCACTTTCGTTTGTATTTGGCAAATATTGTCCAATCGTGGCCCAACTAGTCTCAAAAGATTCGTCACGTGATTTACAACTAAACCGTATAATTAGTTATTTTTTACTAACATTTACCGCTTCATATATGCGGGTAGAAATTGATGTGATGGGAAAGTTGCATGAAAGTTGCAACTTTCATGCCATCTAAACATGGGCTGAGACGGTCAGGCCATCTAGCTGGGCGTGCTTGATCGTTTGGGCCGACTGCCGACCAGGGCTGGCCCCCTTTATCTATCTTCGCGTTTATTACACACATCGATGATTCGCTGGAGGAGACCTAGCATTTCAGCCTAATGAATGAATATAAACGGGCGTGCACGTGCGGTTGGTTTTGCGGCCCATGGACTCCACAGTTCGTCACGAATTACAGTTAGAAAAAAGTCTATATTCCTCCCCTAACTTTTAAAAGTTTAATTTTCCTCCCTCAACCCGAAAATCGGACAAACAAGCTTCCTCAACATTTCAAACCACGCATTTTACCTCCTTATAGCGGTTTTACTACAGTGAACAGTGGTTTTGCTAAGTAACCGTGGTTTTATCTTTTTTTCTTTTCTTATTATCTAGGCTAAATCTTTGAAAAATCATATTAAATCACAAAAAATCATAAAATAAAAAATCTAATTTCGTTGGACTCCACATGAGTAGATCTACGTAGTGAATATATAATATGGTATGCTTTAGTATAAAGTTTTTTTGCTATGAAGGTTTTGTCTTTTTCTTTTTTATTTATTTGGTTGAATCTTTGAAAAATCATAGTAAATCATAAAATATAAAATCCAATTTTGTTGGACTCCACATGAGTAGATTTACACAGTGAACATATAATATATCATGCTTTAGCCCAAAAATAATTACAAAAGCTATAGCTATGAATTATTTCACTTACTTACGTAGAAAAGCATAAATCTAAAGCTACAATAAAAAATATTGTACTAAAACATATCATATTATATGTTCACTTGTAGACATGCTCATATGGAGTCTAGCAAAATTGGATTTTATATTTTATGATTTTTCTGTAATTTACTATGATTTTTTAAGGATTTAAATAAATAAAAAAAAAAAAGACAAAACGTTCATATAGCAGTAAACTTTGTACTAAAGTATATCATATTATATGTTCATTGTTTAGATCTACTCATATGAAATCCAGCAAAATTGGATTTTTTTTATTTTATGATTTTTTTGTAATTTACTATGATTTTTCAAAGATTTAATCGAAATAAATAAATAAAAAAAGACAAAACCACCATCACTGTAGCAAAACCACCATTCATTGTACCAAAACCGCCTTCAAAACCGCTCCAGGGAGGTAAAATGTATGGTTTGAAAAGTTAAGGGAGGTGGTTTGTCCGGTTTTCGGGTTGAAGGAGGAAAAGTAAACTTTCGTGAAAGTTGGGGAAGGGAATGTAGACTTTTTCCTTACAGTTATTCCTGACAAAAGAAGAAAGAAGTTAAGCCCAGGTGGAACTAGGCCGGCCAGGAGAAGTTCATCTGGCCCGGCCCATTACTGCATACGGTCCGGACTCCGGTCCAGTCGAGTGGCGCGTAGAGCGGAGGGGAGATAAGATCCATGTCGTCTTATATTGTCGTGATTCGTGAAGGGCGACGACGACACGAAGCCGGGACAAATGCCGCCGGGCACAAGTGCTCCGGCGCCGCCGTCGGGTCCTCCGCCGCCGGCTCCAGCAGTGGCACCCATCCGGACGCAGCTCCTCTCCTCCGCCGCGAAGGCAGCGCTCACGGCCGCGCTCGTCGTCTGCGGCGCTGGCCACACCGCCGCCGTCGTTCCGGCCGCCGCTCAGGCCGTCCCGTTCGTCCGTCCAACTCCTCCCCTGCAGGGAAAGCCCTTCGCCTCCTCCACTCCTTACGCGCAGTCTCAGAAGCTGCAGCTTGGCCTCGACAAGCTCGGGTTCGTTTATATACATATTGCTTTATCATAGTCAGTTATTCTTGACCACTTTGTGCTGAACTTTCTGAACGCTTTATAGCGATAAAGCGGGGAAAACCTTTGTCTACAAAAAGTTCTTGATCTTTGCGTGCATGGTGAAATATATGGATGATCTTTACTAATTACCACTGCAATGGGAGACTTTCTGCTACTGATCATGCATGTAAGCCGCTAGTTTGATCGAGCTGGCTGTGTATGGTAATGATGGTGCAGAAAGATCAGGCCATGCCCGTCCACCAACCCGGGGTGCGTGTCCACCAACCCGCTGGGATCCTCTGGCTCCTTCGCCTCGCCGCTGCTCATCCCGGAGTCATCTGCCGGGGAGAAGGCCGTCGTCGTAAGCCACCTCACTAATCTCTAGTCACTAGCTACTGCCGATCTCTGAACCTATTCCGATCCACGCGCTTCTAGTTCTAGCTCATTTTTCTTCGCAGATAAAAATCCAAACAGTACTACGCAATTTCTAGCTCTTTTGATTTCCAAATTAAACGCAATAACGTCGATCGTGTAATTAATAATACTTGCTTTTGCATTTCTGAACTAAATAATCTCTTCCTGCTACTTTGTGGTGGCCGGCGTACCTGCAAGTCGTTGCGGCAAGCCATCGAGAAGACGCAGAGTAACGTGGAATTCAAGGTCGACGAAGACACTCCAAATGGTCAGTAGGTCGATCGTCCGGAATTGGAATAGCATCATGACACAATGCCTTCAGTTCTCTTCTGAAGTGCCGATGCATCACCAATGGAATGTATCGTTATTCGTTAGTACGGAATTGATCGAACACTGACGAGCCTATGGTATGCGCAGGTCACTACATCGAGGCGGAGATGGACGGCGGCGTCGGCCGGGACGTGATGGAGTTCCTGGTGAAGAAAGACGCCGGCGTGGTGGCGTACCGGTGCATGGCCACCAAGGTCACCTTCGTCTACCCCTTCACCACCGCCGTCGGCGACTCCAAGGGGCAGAAGCAGAGGATTGCGGCCATCTCGCAGGAGCTCGGATGGTACGCCCCAGACATCCAATCCTCCATGGACTCCTCCGATGACGTCAATTACGTTCCGTGAAGACCGTAGGACGAATCATCACTTCATCTCATCGATCGGGAGCAGAGGCAGTGGCAGAGCTGGTTGATTTTCATGCCAGGGTCATTATGTAAAGGATGCAATCTATTGTAGAATATATTTCAGTTCAACTTAAATCTACAACATATCTATCCCTAATACTTAAAAGACAAAATTTTTTTGCGATAAAATCTTTCGTCCAACTAAGAGATCGACTTCGGTTACCATTTAGTTTTTCGACTGAAGAAGAGAAGAAACTAATAGCAAACAGTCCAGCCATCCAACATACTTATCCGTTTTGTTGTAAAAAAAACATACTTATCCGTCTCCTGTTCTTATTCCAAAACCCTTAAATCTCCTCTTCTACATATAAAAAAATTCAATACCTCGCAGCACGCCTGCCTGGTATATATATACACCCCAGCACACCTTTCTCGATTTGGAGCTTTGCTCAAAACTCCCAAACACTTGCCGCACATGGCCTCATTGTAAGCTGCTGCCCGCCCGAAATTTGTTTCGAGCTGCGTTGAGATGGATGAAGGGGCTCCTACTACCGCTTCTACATAAGCGCCATGGGCACACACCGTGCTGCACGGGGGCCGAGCACCAACCGAGCCACGGTGCTCGTCGCGCCTGAGCTTTGATTCGCTCCGCCAACGAACGTGATGTCTTGCTCTTCGTGTTGTTATTAGCTTGATGACATCACCGTAACACCTCGGTGTTACGTCAACCAAAACCCGCCATGTCATCATCATCATTGCATAAGCATCCATGATTAGAGAACCCTAAATCAAACATTTAAAATGAGTTTACAATTCTAGGGTTTGATTTGACCTTTTCTATATCACATGTGTATGTGTTGATATTTAAATTTCACTCACATGTTTACTTTTTATCAATAAAAGCAATCAATTAAAATCAACCCCGGTGTTTGCAAGTGTTTGCCTAACCTTGACTCACACATCAAACAAGTTTTCTAAAGCAAATGGTGCAAAAAAGAAAGAATCAAATTTGAATTTGTAATTCCAATTCCAAACCCTAGCTCAAGTGGCTAAGTGTTGGAATTGGAATTTCACTTTCAATTTTGGTGAGCTAACCATAATTAATTTTATAAATAAAAGTTGCTAATCAATAGCACTATTTCAAAGTATGAACTTTGTACTTTGAAAATGTACTGTTGGTTGGGTTTGAAAAGTGCCACATCATCATTAATTAATCGCCCAAGAATTCAATTTGAAAATCCAATTCAAAAGCTTGAATTTCAAAGTGAAACTACCCCCTTTTCAATATCACCTCAAAATATTCAAAATTTGGGAAAACTCCAAAAATACAGTTTGTGCATCTCTTTGAGCTCTACAACTTTGGTATACAAAGTTTTTCAAGTTTTTGAATAAAATTTGAAGTAATTTCAAAAGTTATTTGAATTAGAAAATGTCCCCTTTTGAGTTTTAAACTACAATTCAAAAATTATTTGGTTTCATGAAAAACTTCCTAAATGAAAGTTGTAGATATTGAGAAATGGAACAACTTTTATTTTTGGATATTTTCATCTTTTATTCAAAATTTAAAAGTAATTTTGAATTCCCCAACAATGTAGGGTTTTACCCTCTTTTCAAATTTGAAGTTCAAATTCAAAAACCAGTTTGAATCTGACCAAACTCCTTTAATGAAAGTTGTAGAGCACAAAATTTTGAGCCAACTGTATTTTGGGATATTTTTGTGTACAGTACAAATTTCAAAAGTAATTTGCAAAATGTAAAAGTGAGGTGTCCCGCTACGGTGTTGCTGAGGGGGGTGCATGCCATGCCGCCGCTTTCGGTGCCCATGCCGGCCGGCCGGCCGACGGCCACCGTGGCCGTTCTCGCGCTTTCTGCTTTTCCCGCGCCGCCAACCAGCTCGTCGGCTTCAGCGAGAACACCCCGAATCCACTGTCCGACCGATGCTCGCTCTATAAAAGCTTCACGCCCGCAATTTCTCCCTTTCTCCTCATTTGCTCACCGCCGGCCACCGTCACCTCTTTGCCAAATTCCCGCAACGCGCTCGTTCTTTGGTTTTGATAGCTTGCACGCAGCTCCGCAATCTCCTTGCGCGTCGCCTGAGTCACTCGTCGCCGTTTGCAAGCTGCCGGAGTAGCCCGAACCGAGCCGTCTCCTTCATTTCCGGTCACCCACCCGCCGCCGTGGTGAGCCATCGCCGTTCATCGCTTCTCCAGCCCGGCTCACGAGCTGTTTTCGCGTCGCGTCGAGTCCGCGAGGTTGCCCTGACCACGTTGGTAATGCGGCGCCGCCCGGAGAGCTCCGTTGAGATTCGGCCGTGGGTCGCCCGCCGGCCGTCGAGCGCCCGGGGGCTCTCGGTGTCTTGGCCTTTCCGGTGGGCCAGTAGGGGCGGGGAGCAGCTCGATAGATCCGCTAGGGGCTGGCGGGATTGGTGGTGTGGTGTGGTTTCGATGGAGAGGGGTAGCCGTTGAAAGCACGGACGTCGACGATCGCCGTCGGCCCGAAAATGCGTGCCTGGCGCGGGGAGGGAAGAAGAAGAAAGAAGAAGGCGCGGCGGACAGGCTTGAGGCCGGCTGTCGGCGGAAGCGCGAGAGAGGGAGCGGTAAAGCGGGCCGAGCGCGAGGCGCCCGGCCTTATTTGCGCAGGCCGTTGGGCCGCACAGTGAGCCCGCGAAGGAAGTGTTTTGTTTTTCTTTTTCCAATTAAATTTCCAAAGCACAGTTTTCATCTTTTTGATAGAATTTTGTTTGGGCAAATAAAATTGTGAAAAAATATGTGTGTGATCCATGTGATGTGCTCTGTTCATGAAAAATACTAACTTTGTTTTTATGATAAAATTTAATTGTGCTTTAATTTGCTCTTTAAATTAATAAATGCAACTTCCATGATTTTTAATAATTAAAATATAAGTCCAAAAATTATGAAATTTGTTTTGTGTGCTAATTAGGTGATGATGATCTTAATTATGAAGTTTGATCCTGTTTTGATTAAGTTTTGTATTATGCTTAATTAATCCCTTAATTAATTAATACTTAGTAATTAATCCTTTAGCTAATTAGGGTTTAATTAATCCCCATTTAGCAAGTTAATTAGTGGCTTTCAACAACTGTAAAAATGGTCAATAAATTAGTAATCACCTTTAATCATTGTTAGGGTTGATTGATTTTGGGATTGAGTGATGACCCTAGGTCATTAACCCTAATGACCTTCGGCATTTCATGTTGATTGCGTATCGCTAGTCCGTCGTCGTCGACGCTAGTTATACCTTCTTAGTGCAAGGTTGCCGTGAAGGAAAGTTGTACTCAAGATCGACTAACAATCGTTGCATCATTATCGCATGTCTTTATCACTGCATCGTAATCATGCATTCTTGTCGTGTAGTTGTCGGCTCTGAGGAAGGGGTTGATCCAACTCCTGTTCTTGAAGAAGGTGATCGTCGTGAGGAGGTTGGATCTGATCTTGGTGATTGGGTAGCCGATCCTCACTCCATCGAGCCCCAAGGCAAGCTCCGGATGCATTTAAATCCGTCCTTGTATTTCGAAAAACTTTATATTTTATGTTCCCGAGATGATGCATTAGGTGTTAGGAGTTGTGTGATATCCTACTTTGATGCATTTATTGTACCTTGTTACATTACCCCTGTACACCTGTTTTTTGATTTCGAAATGCTTAGTTGCGCTTTTAGCCTTGCTACTAGTGTAGGTTTTGATAAATTGTTTTCGAAAGGTGATAACAATACTCCACGAAGGGAATTTACTTAAAAACTCGATGTTGCTTGTCGTCTATCCTTGTTCGACGGGGTCAAGGATACACCACAAGAGCATGATGATGATTAAATCGAGACCGGGTGGAGTGACTTGCGCCCGGGAGGGGCTAGTGCCCCGGTGTAGTGTCGCCCACTTGTGAGTCGGTTAAGCACCGATTCGTTGCCTTGGCCCTTGGATCATGAGGTTATTGGATAGTACTAGTCGCATGCTAATGGCGGTAAGCTCCCTTGTATGATCCATATGAGAACGGACACCGGGGACGGAAGTAGCGTGTACCCACACTACGAGTGCACCCGTCGACGGTTAGACCGGACGGCGTAGGGAGATGGTGTATTGTACTCTCATGGCTAGGACCCGTTCTGGTCTGGAGAAATGCAAGTGTGAGTTGATATATGTAAGATGTTTGGTTGATATATGTAAGATGTTTGGTCCTGCATATATCGTGTGGCTAGGAAGCCCCAGCTGGGTATATAAAGCGATTCGAATCGTCGTTGCTCCACGATATGGGAGACTTGATCCTTGCAGCATCGTAGTAATAATGAAAGTCCGAGAATGAGAGTTTTGAATCCGGCATATGTTTGTATAAGTTTGAAAAAGGTTTGTAAATTAAGTTATTGTAAGTCTTCCGCTACTCTGGTATTTGTATATAAAAACTGTTGTAATACTGTGATGTCTCGTAAGTATCGATCCTGGAGTAATCGTGGTTTATCGGGGATCCACCCGACGGAACATTCTAGATTATGTGGTGCACAATTACGGCTGACAGAGGTCTTAGGGACAATGTCAGGTGCTTGTGGGCCATATAATTTAGAAGGTTCTACCACATCACCATAAATTCATGCCTATGCTATATACATCGGTCTAAAAAAATTGAGACATAGCAATACATATACATATATATACATGATGAGAACACCTTTCAAACTATTTTAGAAAAGAGTATGAGAGAGTATAATTATAATGACACTAAATTCTTATTACTGTGCCACGTATTTGTGTATGGAAGAGAGAAACATATTCTAGATTCGAAGATAAGGTATTAAATTTTTTGTTCTAGATATACTTTTTTCTCCTGTTGCAAGGCACGGGCATCTTGGCTAGTAATTTATGAAAACATAAGAGTGTTTAAAAGACCTAATTAATGATGATTCCGGATTTCAGGTCCATTCTCATCAATGACGGATCCAAGATAAAAGTTTTGGGAGGCTAAGTTCAAACTATTTAGATGACATGAAGCTACGATGTTAGAGCCCTCAAATTGGGAGTCCTATTTTTGATTTGAGAGCTCTCCTACTTTTGAGTCATTAAATTTACTCTAGTAGAGAGTGACATGCGTAACCCATTTCTCATCCTATCTTCTTCTACGTTGGCTTAGACCATGTTTGGTTCTAGAAGCTGCTAGAGACTACTCACCATTATTGATGGAAGAGAAAGAAGGACATGTGCTGTCTTTTGGCTTTAGTAGCCCCAAGAAGCTTCTAAAAGATTATTTTTCTATCTACTAAATTGCCAGTAGCCTCTGTGATTGGTTTATTTAAGACTATTTAGGGCTACTAAGTAGTCAGTAGCCCCTCTCCATAGAGAACCAACCAGTGCCTTAATTTGGCCATGTCTAGACAACTCGCTAGGGAGGGAACTAGCTGAAAAGGCCTCGCCGAGGAGGAAGCTGGTCAATGAGAAGGGAGCCAGAGGGAGTGGCCTCGTCGACGGGAGGGAAGGGAGAGGCTTCATTAAGGAAGAGGCGGGGTGGCGTGTCAGATGAGCTCTGCTTCAGCCACCACCCTGCGGCGCGAGCTCGGCGACCTAGTAGCAACCACACACAGGAGGGTCCTCAGCTTTGGCAACCGTGAGTAGGGCACAGGTGGCACCAGTGGGAGGGGCTCTTGGAGAGCAGATGAGGAGGTCCATCGATGATGGGGAAGCGAGAGACGAGGCCACACGAGCTATGAGAGTTTCATCTACGTGGAACTCACATCTTCTCATACGTATTAAAAAACTGGGTCATGTCATAAAAAATGTTTTTGTGGCAAGCTAATTTGAATAAAACTGAGATAAAGCTCTCTCCGAGACTAGATAACAATAGCATATTGTTATTCATTCCAATCCTTTTGTATAAACAGGGCTTAACATGACATGATCTCTGAAATTATACTTTAACTATTTGTTTTATGTTATATTATTTTTTTCTTATATAACTGTGGTAATTAGATCTTATATTAATTATAAATCTAAATATTTTTTTGAGAAAATTATAAATCTAATTATATTAAGTAGCATATGTGTCTGTGTGTTGTAACGGAATCCAACATATATAAAAACTTAACTCTGTATCATTGATATATGCGAGTTATTCTAACTTGTATGAGCGAAGATCAGTCTAAGTCACGCATACAAGATACCTTTACATATTGAATTTGGACTCCATATTCATTATCACTAGACGCATAAAGTTGTTCTAACTTGTATAAGTATAAATAGAATAGGTGCAGAGAAAGTAAAGAACTCTCCGTTATTAAGTGGTTGGGGGAGGTGGATGAAACAAAGAAGTGGAGACAAATTTTTACCCTTTAATATTAAATTTTTTCTCCCTTTAATATCAGGTATACAGAAATTATATTACAAAAATAAAAATATTTAGCTAAAATTATTGAAGATTTTAAGAATCAAGAGGACAGAAAGAGTTGAGTTGGTACCATTAACAAAAAGATTCTACAAAATCCATGCCGTATTGATATTAGATTTTTTTTTCTCCCTTCAATATTAGGTATACAGAAATTATATCATAAAAATAAAAATATTTATATTTAGCTAAAATTATTGGTTAAGATTTTAAGAATCGAGAGGACAGAAAGAGTTGAGTTGGTACCATTAACAAAAAGATTCTACAAAATCCAGGTCGTAATGGGCAGTCAGTAATTGTGGCCCAGCTGGCTCCCACGTCACGAGACCAGCCAGATCAGCCCGCAACGGTCACTTCCAGGGTGCGCCGGCGGCACAATCATCACAACCACTCACTCCTCTCCACGTGGCCACCAACCTCTTACCCAACGGCTATTTCACCATTTCCCCCGCACATCGCCGGCGTCCCCTCCCGCGTCCCCCCGCCTGTCGCTGACCGCAGAAAAAAAGAAAAGAAAAGAAAAAAGAAACCGCGCGCCACCTACCAAGGAGAAGAGGAAAAGGGTGAGGAGGAAGAAGCGGAGGAGAGAGAAACCCTAATCGAAATGGGCAAGCTTCTCTGCGACCCTTCCGCCGCCGCCGTCGCCGAGGCCCTGCCACCGTCCCCAGCCCCGGCTCCGCCGCCGCCGCTCCTCGCCTGGTCGTCCCCGGCCCCGGCCCCGTCCCCGAGCCCTCCACCTCGCCCACGGGCTGGGACGCGGTCTGGGCGCTCGAGGACCAGCAGCGCCGCCGCCTCCACCGGATCTGGGAGCGCGGCGTCGCGTGGAAGCCCTCCCCGCCGGGCGCCGGGGGGGCTGCGCCGGCGCCCGTGGTCTTCCGCCTCGACCACGGCGGGGAGGTCGACGCCGATGGCAACTGCCTCTTCACCGCCGCGCGGACGGCCGCCGCTGCCAAGGCCGACGCGCGCGAGCTCAGGCACCGCGCCGTGCGCCGGTTCGCCGAGGTCTATGCAGCCGCGGGGGGGAGGACGACAAGGCCGCCGTCGACGCCGCCGTGAGGCACCTCTACGCGCCTGATCTCAAGGCCGGGTGGGGCGTCCACGTCGTCCAGGAGATCAAGGTACTCGTGCCCAAGGCCCAGCGCGACGCGCTCGACGCCGCCATCCAGGAGCTCGTTGATCTCGGTATCCAAAGGTACCATTCCTCATGGATCTGCCCTTGCTCGCCGCTCTAGCCCAAATCTTTTAGTTGATTTTCTCGCCACGTTAGGATCTAAAGGCCTTGTCTTTTTTTTCGTGTGATGACATGACTTACTGATGATTTCGCCATTCTTTCTCTTGGTCTAATCTGACGCTCGTACAATGTCGTTTTCTTGCCACCTTGAAATAACATATTCTGCGTTTCCCCGCCCAAATATACTTGTTCTTGGCTTCTTGAGATTATCAAAGTTTATTTGTTTCAACTAATTTACATATAGCAGTTCGTGTCTCTTTAGCTCTTCCTGAATTTCATAACACTCACAAGCACGGATTGATGCAATCTTGTGGGCTTTTGGCATCATGGAGATGCAGGAAATCGCATCACAAGGTGTCTTTGCGTTGTTTCCTTGAAATAAAAAAGGTCAATGAAGGATGGAATCGTCTTTTTAAGTACTGCGATACGAGTGTCGATGTAATGGGAGCCAACGCTTGTCCACCCTGTTATTTTCAATACATCATTTAGTACTCCCATGTTGACCCTGGTACAGCTGTACTCCTACACCTCAGTTAATTAAAGAATCTGATGTTGTTTAGTACTAATCAGCTTAGGTTTCCTGTACCTATTCAGCTGTGACACCCACAGAGGCTGCTATTAGCCCTGTGTGCCTCCAAAATCCAGTTATGTGCTCATATATCACGTCCTGTTGACTGCCTTTCAGGGAAATAGCCGCCGAAACTATCTACAAGGAAAGATGTATCACTGTAGACAATGGGGATAGTTGGACCAAGTACATGTCCATTTCTGGTTCTGCAGAGGATGAGCATGACATTATCACCCTGCAGTACACAGAGGAGGGGTTACTGACAATAGATGAGAACCGAGATGGACGTGCAGCTGCATTTGGTGATGATATTGCCATTGAATGCCTAGCGACCGAGTTCAAGAGAGAAGTTTACGTGGTAAATTTCTTGGACACATGAATATGATATGTCGCACAATTATAGCTCACTATAGAACTGTCCACTATTTTATCTCTATTTGATAACTGAAATAGCCTTTGTAATATGATTTTGGGCCCTTTTCTTTGTGCCTTGATAGGTGCAAGCCCATGGAGCGGATGCAATGGTTGATGAGGATAATTGTGTGTTCTTCCTCCCACACCGTCCCAGAGGAGAAATTTGTGAACCACCAATTTTTCTTTTCATGAAAGGAACAGGTGCGTTCCAGATGCAAACATGGCCATGCTTTCCATCAGCAAATCAATATAAATCTGCAGAATGCACATCAATCTCTATTATTGTGCTTCTATTCAGTGACACATTCATCCTTAAGTAGATTGTACGATTTTTTACTTGCAGCATGGTGTGGTGCTGGTGCCGACCATTATGAGCCATTGATTGCCACTGTCCTCCAGCATGTTACTCCAGACAAGGCAGCTGTTGTCCTTTGAGAATGACTGCAGTTTTTTTTCACCCCCCTTAGTTTTTAGTCAGCGGCCGAGTTGAGACAATTTTGTTATTGGAGCTAGAGTGCTGAATTGAGGAGCAACATCAATGCCCAAGAGATTAGAGAGTCGGCCAATCTGAGTATCTGACTTTGTTGCAGGTCTTGCCTGCTTATGAAGCTGTGTACTGTAACTCGCTGTTGTATGGTGATTTTGTTGTTGTATGTTCATGAGTAGGTTCTGACTAGTGAGGGTATTCTGAGTGGTAGAACGGCGAATCTAGGTTTTTTTGAGGATTTGATGTTGTTTGCCATTGTCGGCTGGCATTTTTGTATTGCCTATTGTGAGGATTTTCATTTTTTGGCTTCCTGTTTCTAGGGACATCATCATTGGACATTTGGAATGCACAATCGATTCCTTTTTGGTGTTGGGTTAACTCTTATCTCCCAATATTTGTTATTGCTTAACACATAATAAGTAATGAAAATTTGTTTATGTAAATTTCCTATACGATAGTTAAGAGTGCTCTTGGTTCACAAAATGTTATAAATCTACGTGTAAAATGTGAGCTTATATAGGATGTATGTAAATCAGATCTCCATATGTAGTTACAATTTACATCCTGTGTGCTCCTGCAGGGGTTTAGATGAAAAACAAAGAATTACTTGCGAGTCTGTAGATATAATTGTGATGGTTGATGCCTTTGCCTGGGCCCTGGGGTTTCATATTGTCCTGCACTGATCAACTCTGCTAATATTCTTGCTTTCCCTGGTCATTTGTTCTCATTTGTTATCAGAGCTGTGCAATTTGTTGTAAGAGCTGTGCAATTTGTAATCACTAAGCATTTACCAGCTGCAATTTGGTTTGCAACGAAATTACAGCACATTTTAAGCCATCCCAACATGTGGCTATCCTGAATCCCTTATTGTTTTTCAACATGTTACATCTCACTGTAAACTACACAGATCGAGTCCTCGTTTATTTGCTGAAAGAATTGAGTTCTAGAGTTGAGGTGATAACTGAGATGGTACTGGCAAGTGGCAACACTACTATTTATTTCACCCAGGAAAAGAAAAGATCAGAAACCCTGTAAACAAAATCAACTTTTGTGCATAAAAAATTCACAATGTTGTTTGAGCAAAGAGTACAAGCAGTTTACAATACTGACATAAGAATTCCAGACAACAAATGACGTTCTCCACAGTACAAGTGTTAGTTCAAATCAAATTGTGGCTAAGACAGTTTTTACCTGGTCTTCACCTTTTCAGCTTGAAATGCTGCGCATATTTTCTTCCAGGATCTTATGGCAATGAGCATCGGTATCCAAATCCAGAAACTGTTTGCACCAATGAAATATGCCCAGAAGTAGAATGGGCCTACCCAGAAGTTGAAGCCATCCAAGTATGCGGTGATGAAGTAAACCAAGCATCCATAGAGCTGACCCAGACAGACAGCGAACTGCAGAATATGGCTGAAGGACTTCTGGGATGCAATAGCGTAGCTGCAAGCACCCAAAAAAATGGTGAGACTAAAGAGAATACAAATAGGCAGCGGCTGTAAATGGGGTGAGTCAAAAACCAGGTTGTTTTTTGTGTATACATGCTTACATAGGCGGCTGGAACTATCAAGCCTGACTTCTCGTGACTAATAGACGATTACCTGATTGACCGGCCAACTAACCAAACTAATCGAGTCAATGCACCTGGTCAATGTTCAATGACCGATTTCTCAACTAATCATGATCAATAGGACGATTTGAAAACATTGAATCAAAAAGCACATAACAAGAACAGTTTTGCACTAAATCTCCTACTACAGGTAACATGTTTGCAGTTTGTCCCTGGGTATGGTTTTTACTAGACAAGTAGAAAAAGGACCTTTCCAATCATACAGATATGTTCCAACTAAAAAAGGTGTGAAGATGATTTTTTCCTTTTTTTTTCACATTTGTCAAGAAGTTCACTAGAAACAATATACTGGTATTTAAGACATGGATATTTTGTCATGTTCGCTATGTTTTGGTTGGATCAATTTGATCTAAGAAAAGCTGAAAATACATGAGAACTCAAGCCTTTGCTGATGCATCTAATTCCCAAACATCTAGTGTAAATCTCCAGCCTAGCTAGTGTCTCTAGGAAGTGGGAGAACAAAGAGGAGAGATGATCAGTAATATTATAAAATCAATAACTATATCAAACCAAGTTTATGAATCTGTAAAGTTACATGCAGAATTTATGAAAGTAAACATTGCAGTATGCAATAATTTTTCAGTTAAAATCGATTAGTTATGTGGTTATGATATTCCCCTCTACATTCAATCAAATCTACATCACACATTTCACAAGGCTAAAAAATACTCATTGAGAAAGTCCATGAACACGAGACTCTGATTTTTCATAATCTCTTTGATTCCAAAGCATCAAATTTTCCTTCGTGTCTCTAGAAAGAAGGGTGATGCTCGCATGAGAGGACGCCCTAAACAACAATAACAAGCAAGTTGGGATAGGCTGCAACTACAAGGAAAGAAAAGGTAAGAGTCAAATATCTTAGTGCCTCATTTCCAACAGAAAAATAAGGCAAGGCACAGCGCACCCTGAAATCTTAACCCCTTTGCGGAGCCAGGTTTGATTGATCTTGGTAAGCAACAGGTGCCTCGAGAGGACATACGTTGGACAAGAAACAAAGCAGGCTGCCCTGCCCATGGAGAAGTAAGTCAGAGCAGGAGATGAGAAGACATACACAGCAAGCAGTGATGCAGGGCCTTCCAATACAGCGGTGATCCCTTCAACCGTAACAGTTGCGGCGTCCCTAGCAACATACCTAGAGTCCCCCTTACTATACTCTTTCCCTGAACAAGGCAGAAATCAGCCACTGTCATTTCAGCTCATCCACAATATATTTTGACTGGATAAATCTCTTTCCTGGCGATGCTGGCAAGAACTTACAAACTTCATCGAAGAAATTGGGGTTCTCCTTCTTGAAGAAATCAGGAGTGAAGACGAAGGGCCCCTCAATCATTATATGCGTCAACCCTGTGAATGCCCACCAGCACATGAGCAGACGGTCAGTCTTGGATAATCTGCCACATCTTCCTGCACGCAATGGCACAAAATGAGCTCGATATCATACAAGATTGTTAGAGATCTACTGGTCTTAAGTCAAGCACATGTCACTTTCTATAGCCCTTGATTTGTTGCTGTTGAACTTTATATTAGATGAAAAATTCAGAACGATGAGTAAATTCTGAGTCATCTCGATGAAGGCACGCCCAAATTGTTAAAGAGCAGAGTCGAATCATGTTATAATACAGACAAGGTAATCAATTTAAAATTAAAAAAATCCGCCCAGTCCCTCCAATCTTGGGTCTTGCTGTACACTTTCTAAAGTTCGCCCCACTATGACCTCCGGTGAAACCAACGAGAGCACTAGGCAAGGTACTTTGGACACCGGAATTTGAATTTCAGTTCGAGGAGGGAGGACGGGAATCCTAGAAGAGCTAACGGAGGAACAAATAGGAGACTGATACATATACATGAGCATATAGAGTAGTAGTACCGGAGACGAGCCAGACGGCGAGGAGGACGAAGAGGGAGGCGCCGAGGTAGGACACGAGAATCTCGGCCTGGGACAGCTTCAGCGGCACGAAGCCCGTCAGCTCCAGGTCGGCCGGCGCGTAAGGATGCCCCATTGACGCCGTTGCGGCCGTCCCCTGCTCGGCCTTGCGCCGGCCGCCGATCTAGGTCGCCGCCGCAACAACAGCAACAGCAGTCAGCAGGTCAGCAGCGACAACTAGGCTTTTACGGCCGGGAAGTAGTAGCACCTCAGTTCAGGAAGGGCTGCTTGAGTGCTTGACATGTGGGGACAGGCTGGTCATACAGTACACAGAGGATACGGCGCACTGGAGTACAGTACAGGTACAGTAATTGCCATTTGCTTGGTCATGATTCGTGGATTTAAGGCGATGTTTGATTGATTAGGGGCTAGCATTAGTTAATTAACTACTCCCTTTGTTCCTGAACACTGCAACTTCTGGAGTTGTCTTAAGTCAAATTTTTTAAACTTTGACCAAATTTCTAGAAAAAAATACTAAGATGTATTGTACCAAATTAGTAACATTAGATTTATCATATAATGTATTTTTATGAGATACTCATTTTGTGTGTCATAGATATTTGATGTTTTTTCTATAAAGTTGGTTAAAGTTAAAAAAACAATTTGACTGGCATGCATTCTAAAAAAGTTGCAGCTTTCAAGACGACAGAGGTAGTAATTATTAACTGGTTTGGCTTAACTTTTTTACGCAGAGGAAACGAGTCCGGCTTCATCTCTTGAAACTAAGAAATTCAGACCAAAAGATATACAATATAAAAAAAAAGAAAAACCACAAGAGTCCAACATAAAACTTTATTCTAAAATTGCTTGTTTGATAGATAATTCTTAGTTTGAACTTAGGTAACAATTAGCTAAGCTACCTGTAAAAAAATTAGCCAAGTTATTAGCTGGATCTGTTTAAATTCGAAGGAGCTAGTTATTAGCTCCATGCATCCAAACAGGATCAATACCATCTCCACTAAGATCACCTTTAGAACACATGATTTTTCCCCATGTTCTAATATTTTTCTATGAAAAATAAACTTATTTTTATGAATTTCCATACAATTCTTGTGAAATTCCTTCCAGAGAGAACCTAAATACCATATCCAATCTCTTAAACCAAGAAAGTACTAATATTTGAGGAGATGTAGTCTCAGTCCTATACAAATAACCTTTAAGAGATCTTTTAAAAGAATAATTATTTCTCCTAAAACAATATTTCAATATAGTGTTTTCTTGAGCTTAAAAAATCACTTAGACTGAAGGCAAATCTTGACTAAGAGCAACTCAAAGAGTTTCTCTTATATTCTTTATTGACAGGAATAGAAATTTTGGTGAAAAAACATTATGCAGTGGTTTCATTAATTACATCTCTAAATATTATCACCCTCTATTCTGAAGTTCTCGCTAGCCAAAGATACAGGGATTGGCTCTTCAGAGTATTTACAAGGAATAATAAAATATCAGAGGATGAATCTGTAAACACACGTTTTCATGTGAAATTAAATTGGTACATGTGAAATGAACCCTAAAAACTTTCATGGACGAATGTAAATTGAATTGAATGAAACCTAAAACTTGTGGATGAATCTAAGCTACTACTGTTATTAGTGGTAGAGATTAAGAAGGCTACACTACAATATACCATGATCATATTCGGATACACATGACTAGCAAAAATTTGTTTGAATAAGATATTTTGGCTAGCTAGATGTCTAACAACTAACTAAAAACTTGTCTCAAAGATTTACTCATATGTTAAGCCTCTTCTTGTCTAAATACCACTAAGAGCTAGTTTGAATTAATTTATATATAACTACTCCATTCGTTTCAAAATAACTGTTCTTTTCATTTTTCGAGAAACAATTTTAATAAAATATATTTTAAAAATTATTAATATTTATATACAATTAATATCATCAAAAGATATTTAAAAATAGTTTTTTTAATAAATTTGTTTAGAGATATAAATTCTACATATATTTTCAATAAATCGAGCTTATACCATACCAAAACCCAGAACTACGGTCACGGAAATATGTCGGGATCGCACCTGCCACCCCTTTTTGATCGCACCAGTTCACAAGTCACAACCATCCGCGCACGGCGCAGGACCCACCAAACCCGACGCAAAGGCGGTGGCCGCGCCGCGTCGGCTTCAGCTCGATACGACCCGACCGCCTCCTTCCCCGGCCCCAGCTTGTGTGCTGCGGCCGCTGGCGGCAGTGCGCCTTCGTCTCTTCGTCCCCGAGGGCTGAGACGGGGAAGAAACCCCCCCGTGCTACCCTATCGCGCTCACCCGCAGAGGGCAGGGGAGGGGAGGGGGAGGGGGAGGGTTCGAAGGGGAGCTGGGGAGGGACGGACCGACTGGAGGGAGACATCTGCAATTCTCAGCCTTCCGCTCCGCCGCCACCGCGGGCCTCCGCCTCCGTACTAAGCAGCACGCGAGGCCGCCGGTACTCCGCCGTCTCCGTTGAATCGCTCGCTGGTACTCCGCCGTGGCGTCCCTCCCCCATCCGCCGGCCGACTCGGATTGGGTTCGATTGGGTTACTGCTGGTGGTGAGTAATCCACCCCCCACCCATTCGTCGTCGGCCCTCGCTTGGTTGGCGCATGTTTCTATCTTCTGACAAATTTGACTGGATTCCTTGTCTGCTCCCTATTCAGATTCCTGGAGCCTTGCGCCCTCTCGTCCCCGCCAGACGGACGCCATGGACGAAGAGGACGACGACCAGCGCCTGCTGCACAGCCTCGGCGTCACGTCCGCCAACATCGAGGACATCGAGAAGAAAATCCTCTCGCAGGCAAAGTCCCCTCTCGCGTCTCACGACCACAGCTTTGAGTAATCCCCCCCACAATCTGCTCAGATTGTCGTGCTCCATGTGTTGCGCAGGTCCAAACTGAACCGAAGCGCGACGATGAGCCAGGAGCAGCAGACGTTGATAACCCCAGCGGGAGTAATGTTGCGCCTGAGTCTGATGCGCAGGCCAAGCTGCACCAGAAGCTGCGCTCCGTGCAACTTGAGATCGACGCGGTAGCTTCCACCATTAAAAGAGCTAAGAACGCAGCTGGTAAGAAGATTGAGAGCTCGGACAGCAGTGATGGACGAGATAAAAAGAAGCAGAAGCAAGCCGATCGAACCGCTCAGGACGAACCCCATGGAGGAGCGCTCCAGCAGGCGCTCGCCACCGAGCGGCTTAAAAGCCTCAAGAAAGCTAAAGCTCAGATTCAGAAAGAGATATCACAGTCGGACCCCTACCCGTCCAGCTCGGACAACCGGAAAGATAAAATGCTGGCCATGCTGGTTGAAGATGAGCCGAGGCGTAAGAAGTCGTCGCTAATGCCAGCTCGAGGGCCTAAGAAGATGCCTGCGCCTAGACTGAAAACAATGAGTTATAATGACGATGACGACTTTGACGCTGTGCTTGATGGGGCTTCTGCAGGATTTATGGAAACAGTGAGCTACTATTCCACGGGGCTTTGCATTTCTTGTCTCGTTTGCTATGTTTCACTGATTTCTGATGTTATACTCTATATGTGGTTTAGGAAAGGGAAGAACTAATCAGGAAGGGCTTACTGACACCATTTCACAAGTTGAAGGGCTTTGAGAAGCGTGTTGAGCTACCTGAACCTTCTCATAGGCAAAATGATCACTCCGAACAAGCTGAAGAAGCAATTGAAGCTTCCAGGATTGCTAGAGTCGCTCAGTCAATGCAGCAGATTGCAAAAAGCCGCCCAACGACGAAATTGCTTGATCCAGAATCTTTACCTACGCTGGACGCACCTACTGCTCCATTTCAAAGGCTTGGAAGACCCCTAAAACGTCCTGTATCTCCTAGTTCAGAACAGGAAAGGAAGAGACAAAGGAATAAGACCAAGAGGCCCTTGCCTGACAAGAAA
The DNA here is from genome assembly GCA_015844335.1 of Chrysopogon serrulatus. Classification (NCBI taxonomy): domain Eukaryota; kingdom Viridiplantae; phylum Streptophyta; class Magnoliopsida; order Poales; family Poaceae; genus Chrysopogon; species Chrysopogon serrulatus. The sequence goes on from JADLZL010002188.1 coordinate 125,279, forward strand.
TGGAGGAAAGCCAATTCAAGGAAGGAATCACTATTGAAAACTGACGGTATGTCGAGTTTGGTTTACAGTTTCTAAGACTGTAGGCTCTGCTATTATTCTGTTTCTATATGCATATATCAAATGCCAATGTAATCCTTTTTGCTGTTGTTTCTTATTATATGCCCCTAGGGAATTACTCATCACTCCACGCCTTAGTGGTCTCTTCCTATTATTCACTGAAACACAAATTAACCACCAGGAATGGCGGAAAAAACTTTTGACAATAAACCCTAAATGACTCTTCCCATACCCATCCTCATTGTTCCCTGTGACCTAGCAAAATAGAACACAATTTCTAATGAATTATTTGTTTACTCACAGATGAGGATGTTGGGGACTCTGGGCCATCAGTTTCTGAGGATGATGATCAAGCAGCAGAAGGTTTTGATGGGTTATCTCCTGTTATCCTTGAAGGTGGTTTGAGAATTCCTGGCACAATTTATGAACAGTTATTTGATTACCAAAAAGTGGGAGTGCAGTGGCTGTGGGAGTTACACTGTCAAAGGGCTGGTGGAATTATTGGAGATGAAATGGGCCTGGGAAAAACTGTGCAAGTCTTATCATTTCTTGGTTCTTTGCATAACAGCGGGATGTACAAGCCCAGCATCATTATTTGTCCTGTAACACTTCTGCAACAGTGGCAAAGGGAGGCCAGTAGGTGGTATCCAAAGTTCAAGGTGGAGATCTTACATGATTCTGCAAATGGTTCAAGTAAAAAGAGCAAGGCATATAGTGATTCTAACAGTGAAGGTTCTTGGGATAGTGATCAGGAAGAGGTTAGACATGCAAAGCCTGCAAAGAAGTGGGATGACTTGATTTCACGGGTTGTAAATTCAGGATCAGGTTTGCTTTTAACCACATATGAGCAGCTAAGGATCTTAGGGGAGAAGTTGCTTGATATAGAATGGGGATATGCTGTGTTGGATGAGGGTCATCGTATAAGGAACCCCAATGCTGAGATAACGCTGGTGTGCAAGCAACTGCAGACTGTGCACAGGATAATCATGACAGGTGCACCTATTCAAAATAAACTTTCTGAGCTCTGGTCTCTTTTTTGATTTCGTGTTCCCTGGAAAACTAGGTGTGCTGCCTGTATTTGAGACTGAATTTTCTGTGCCAATTACTGTTGGTGGTTATGCTAATGCCACACCATTGCAAGTGTCAACAGCATACAGATGTGCTGTTGTTCTGCGTGATCTTATCATGCCATACCTTCTTAGGCGGATGAAAGCTGATGTCAATGCACAGCTCCCCAAGAAAACAGAACATGTTCTTTTCTGTAGTATAACTCCAGAGCAGCGTTCTACTTATCGTGCTTTTCTTGCTAGTTCAGAGGTGGAACAAATATTTGACGGCAATAGAAATTCACTGTATGGTATAGATGTCCTAAGGAAGATATGCAATCATCCTGATCTACTTGAGAGAGAACATGCTGCTCAGAATCCTGACTATGGGAATCCTGAAAGAAGTGGAAAGATGAAAGTTGTTGAGCAAGTTCTCAATGTCTGGAAGGACCAAGGCCACCGAGTTCTTCTGTTCGCTCAAACTCAACAAATGCTTGACATTTTAGAGAACTTTTAAGGGCCTGTGACTACCAATACCGAAGAATGGATGGACTAACACCTGCAAAACAAAGGATGGCACTAATTGATGAGTTCAATAACACAGATGAAATCTTTGTTTTCATTCTGACCACAAAAGTTGGTGGATTGGGTACAAACTTGACTGGTGCAAACAGGATTATTATTTATGATCCTGACTGGAACCCTTCAACAGACATGCAGGTGCAGTTTATTCTGAGTGTTTTGTGTCTAGCTTATTTTTTATCTTTTATAAGTGTGTACCTATTAGCTTTTAACTTTTTTTGTGTGTACATGAATTAGTGTGACTATCAGTACAATTGTTGTACCGGACCTTAAAAAAGGCTGACATGGAAAATTGGATGCCAGTTCAGTGATGACTCGAGAGATAAATAGTAATTTTGAATCATTATCTGCTTATAAACTTACAAGCATAATCTCCTGTTTATTATGCTACCAAGTTATGTGCACGGTTTCATTGTTCTTTCATAAAGTGCTCTGCACGCTTCATCAATATCCGACCAGCACTGATCTGATTAAACTTTTCTGATGTAGGCCAGAGAACGAGCATGGCGAATTGGGCAAACTAGAGATGTAACGGTTTACAGACTTATCACACGTGGGACCATAGAGGAGAAAGTCTATCATCGACAGATATACAAGCATTTCCTTACTAACAAAGTACTGAAAAACCCTCAGCAGAGGAGATTCTTTAAAGCCAGAGACATGAAGGATTTATTCACACTACAAGACGATGAAGGGAATGGATCAACTGAAACATCAAATATATTCAGCCAATTGTCCGAAGATGTGAATGTTGGAGTTCCAAATGACAGTCAACAGGATCAGACACATATTGCTTCGGCTTTGTCAAGCACCAGTGAAGCTGAACCATCTAATGGAGGAAAAGGGAAAGTGGATGACAACTCTGACCAAGCAGTTGAAGAATCAAACAATTTGAAGAGTCTTTTTGATGCTCAAGGCATTCATGTAAGCAGTATTTTCTCATCCCTAACCCTAGCAAAATTTCTTTGTGCAATGCTTCAATTTTCTGAGTTAACATCGTGTTTTCTGAACCCTCTCAGAGTGCTATCGATCATGATGCCATAATGAACGCTAATGATGACCAGAAAGTGCGCTTAGAAGTAGAAGCTTCACAGGTGGCACAAAGGGCAGCTGAAGCTTTACGTCAATCACGGATGCTCAGAAGCCGTGACAGTTTTGCTGTTCCCACATGGACTGGAAGATCTGGTGCTGCTGGGGCACCCTCCTCTGTTCGCAGGAAGTTTGGGTCCACTGTTAACAGCCAGCTGACCCGTTCCTCACAGCCATCAGAAATTTCCAGCAGCAGGAGTCAAAGTCTTCCAGTGGGTGCTCTGAATGGCAAGGCACTGTCATCTGCGGAACTTCTTGCTAAGATTCGTGGAACCCGTGAGGGAGCTGTTTCAGATGCATTGGAGCATCAGCTCAATGTAGGATCAGCTTCCAATCATGTATCTAGTCCATCTGGGAATGGCGGCCGTGCATCTAACTCTTCTAACAGAAGCATGATTGTGCAACCAGAAGTCCTGATCCGCCAGTTGTGCACTTTCATACAGCATAACGGTGGGTTTGCCAGCTCCACGAGCATAACAGAACACTTCAAAAGTCGCATTCAGTCCAAGGATATGCTTCTCTTCAAGAACCTGCTGAAGGAGATAGCAACTTTGCAAAGAGGCACAGACGGCTCTATGTGGGTGCTGAAACCTGATTACACGTGATTTTGAGCTGTAGTTCACAGGTGCAAATTTTGGTCTAGGAGTCGTTTTCGATAGGTATTTTTCTTCTGGGAAATTCAATAGGGAGATCTTTTTTGGTGGCTTACTGAATGATTCTTTTTGTAAGGAAGGACTTAACACGAAGAAATCTTAGGAAATGTGCTGTGAATACAAGAATAGGAAGTGCTGGGAGATCCTAACATGCTATGCTCTTTCTTCCAGTCTTAAAGTCTTGGAGAAAGGCTAGCAGATTTTACAGGCCACAAATGTTGGTCTGGTGCTGAAGTTCTTCAACTGCTGCTTACCTCTGGATTAGTTGGCCAAGTATTTGTTTCCATCTGAAATCTTGTGCTTGTTTAGCAGAAGCTAATATTTGCTATGTACACTTAAGGCCTTGTTTGGCTGCTACTAAGTACATTCCAATTCATACGGTTTGTGGAGGATTGAGGTGTAATTTAAACTAAAATACACCTAAACAAGGCCTAAGATAGGTTAGAATTGTTGAAATCCAGGGCCAGGGTCTAATTATTTGTGTAGTACTGTCCAACAGAATAAACAAAGCAATCAGCACCCCTGTAGCAGCAATAGCCAAAGTGGCTATCTGGAGAGCCAAATCTGGCTGGTGCCTGTAGCAAAGCAATAGCCAAACCGGCTACCTGGAGAGCTAAATTTGCCTCGTCGGAGGGGCTCACCAGCCAACATTCGATGAGCACAGCTAGGGCCGTTGGATCTTTTAAAGTTGCTTTGCTTCAAAACATCACTCCTTTTTCTACCTCTTTCATAAGATCAAAAGCCACTACATTAAGCTCCTAAAAGCACGCGTATATTTTTCTGCTAATAGGGTGAATAACAGAGAACCCATTCTAATTGAATTCAATTGAAAACCACTTACAAATTGATAGCTAACTGCTTTTGTAAATTATTTGAACTTTTAGGGTATCGGTTTAATCCTAAAGATCAATGGAAATTGGGTTCTATATCGAGAAATTTTGATTTAAAATGGGTTCTATGTCATTTATCCTGTCATATTAAAAGTAGGAATGGTTTTAGAAGTGTGGTATAAAGCGACATTTGGAAGTTATTATGAAAGAGGAAAGGGGACAACATTTTGAAGCAATGACATAAGCAAACACCGGCCCTAGTTGTCAGGCCTCAAGGAACGGAGGAAGGCGGTGAGGCACGCCGCACGCGGACCAGACAAATTTCGCGGCCCTACAGTCCAACACCACACATGTGATGGCATATATCAATCGATGCCCCTGTTGGCTATGCCCGATTCCTTGTGCAATTGGGATAGCGAGCCAGACACCGTCTGTGCTGGAGCCTAGAGAGACGGCAAAGCTTTGTGGATGTGGAGGGGTAACCTTTAATACAAAGGCTTAACGACCTGTTTGGATCTCAAGACTAAAAATTAGTCCACCTTGTGAAAATAGATTAAACATAAGCAGCGACGGACCCAGAGTGGGGCGGGGGCTCCAGCCCCCCCCACAGCCACCGGACCAGTGGAGCGGCAGGCGTCAGCCCCGGCAGCAAGCAGCGGCACCCCTCGAAGTTTTCCTGGATCCGTCCCTGAATATAAGTTAATTAATTATATAAAAAAGACTAACCACTAATTAGACCTCATTAGCTCTTAACCTATAATTAGTCCAAGTTTAGGCTTTCTAACTGATATGAAAAACATGGGCTAATTATTACTAGGGTGGTAATTGATATAGACCAAATCTTCTACTTTCATAGAACAAAAAAGAATGCAATAATAATATACATCGCAGCACTAAATATAACAAAACCTCAAATTAAATTTATCAAACTCACACAAATCAAATAGAAGTAGGGTTCAAAATTACAGCCAGGTTGGAACCCTGCAAATTTTACTGTCAATGTAAAAGGCTGACAGGTCTGATAGAAATAATTCATAACTTGCTAGGTTTATCAGTTTGTTTGGAGCTAGTAATTCACTACTGAAATTTAATGCTTTGTTGGCTACAGCTGTTAGATCTGCTTAATTTTTTTAGCATTATATTTTTAGGTAGTTGAAATAAATTACGCCACCAATGGTTCTCATGGAAATAATATTTTGTAGTTGTTGAAATCCAGGTAAATCCTTTTTTCTAGCCTTTTTATCTAATTTTTGATTGCAATGCCTATATAACTAAATTTTCAGGTCACGTCAATGTGTACGCCTCTTGAACCTGGTCACATCAAACCTTTTGAGGTGAATCATCTCAGTTTGCTCTGCCAAGTTAAAGATTTGTGCCAAAAAATGGCGTGGCCCAAAAGACAACCTCTGGAGAAATTAGTTTATATATACAGACAATATATCAGCTATATCAGCAGCACCATTTCATCTTGGTTTCTACTCCCTCGGTTTTTACATACAGTCGCAGCTGACACAACCCAATACATACATATATACATACACCCTTGGCCTTGCTTGGCTGCTGTTATTCTGTACGTAGCGTGAACAGATCATCCATCTACCCGACTGACTGAGAGATTTGGACAGACATGGATGGGGATCAGGCAGGCTTCAGGCGTGAGCCAGCTCCCTGGAGACGCCGTCCTGGTACGGCGCCTCGCAGAACTCGCCGCCGAGGTCGTCGCACGCCTCGCCAGGGAACACCCTGCAGTTGAGTCGATTCACCACGACGGTTACAGTTAGTCACCGGCGAGTGTTGTTTGCTCGATGAAGAATCGTCGGTGCAAGAATGCATGCATGGTGACGAAGTTGGGTGCTTGCTTACGTTTTTGGATCGTCGTAGGACAGGTACTCCCTCTCCACCCCCTCCACCCTCTTGCTCGCCTCCGGCGCTGAGGCGAGCTTGGCCTCCGGGTACATCAGCCCGGTGCAGGCGTCACCGCCGAGCAGATCGCAGGCCTCCATCGGGAACACCCTGTAGCATCACCAACACACACGTCTAGGTCATCACCGATCCGAATTCTAACCATCACGATAATTAGCTCTACACCGACTGGTCGTCACTGATCAAGGGAGGGGTTCAAGGCTAGGAGACACTTACGAGAATCTCGAGCTGTAGTCGACCTCTGCAGGCTCCACGACGATGACAGCGGCAGCGGCTGCACGGACGCTCCTCCTTGTGGCAGGGACACGGGCCACCACTGTGCTCCTCGCCGCCGGCCTGCCCTTGGCGGGCAGCACAGCCGAGAACCCAACGGCAGTAGCAGCAGCCTGCATTTTCTGATCTTAACTTGTGTGATCAAAGTGAAGTGGCAACTGGTTCAGTATGATCTAGAATGCTTATCTACCTTGTGTGGAGCTTCCCTTATATACTGCAGGGCCAGTGGAGGCCCCTGGTCTGGATAAGATTCAGGTATGTGGTATCCCTCTATTGGTGATCAGAATTGTTCTGGGACCAAGGGGCAGGGAGGGACCCCACCCCCATGCCTGATTTTTGAACCCTTGTAAAGATATTTCTGCCTCTGATCCTGATGGCTGTCTTATCTCAATTGTTGCAAAAGGATATTGTATTGCAAGAAGAGAACAGCTTCTAAGATATTTTCCTTTCAGTCTCCTGTTCACTCTGCTTACTTATCTTGAAGAATTATTTGTGTATAGTGATTTTTCTAGAACAAAACTGGTGTATAGTGATGTGTACTTGCAAACAAACACGGCTCAAGTGACAGGTGATAGATGACAATACCAGAATGACAAAAAGGCATCAGGGAGAGAAGGTGATTAACCTGTTGCAGTTACTCTACGTTACTGAAATACTGAGTCACAATTATATTCAGCTTACTCTTAGCAAAGGGAACCTGAAAGGTCAGCAGCGACAACAAGTGCAACAAAATGAAGCATTACCATGACGAAAAGAGGGATACATCAGATTGTTCATCAGACTCAGACACAAACTACAGAGTTTTCACATCAACTTAAATTCAAGGTACAAGAATATTTCTAACTGCGAAGTGATGCACGAGGCACCGCTGGCAATCCTAGCTCATCCTCCTGCACATCAGATATGAAGCAAATAACCCTTAGTACCACCTCAACCAAGCAAAACTTCTATCTGAATAATATAAGGGTAAAACATGTTGTTTTTGGCGAACAGACATATTCTTGATGGCAAATGCAATGAAACATCAAAATATAACTAGGTAAATTGCATGATGTGCTCTACTCAAACCACTACAGCACCAGGTAAATATATTTTGAATTTAATGTTGGTTCATTCCCAATGGAAAAAAAAAAAATCAGAACCACACTATGTTAAGAATGTTGCGGAAATAAATCACCTGCAGCCCGCCTGCTGGGACTGCTGCAGGGCGAGTTGGTGCAGCAGGTAAGTTGAGGTCAGCATCAAAATCAGATTCTGGTTGAAGATATGACGGGACTGCAGCTGATTCAAACTCCATATCAGACTCCAAAGCATCCAGCTCTGCAACGTCAAAGGACAAAATAATAATAAGAACAGTAAAGTGAGAATCCTCTCCAAAAAGTAGGCATAAATCACCAGCTAGATGGTAAGGAAGAAAATGTAGGTCATTTAGGTTATGAACATATGTGATCAATTAGAGTTTTAGGCCATTAGCAAATAACCATATTCAAGTGATGTACCAAAAACTATGGAAGACCTAAATCCAGATATAGAGGTCATATTGCCAAGATGGAATTGCGACTTCCATACCCCCATCAGTTCTTCCTCATCAACGTCATCGGGGATGTTGTAGCTTCTACCAAGAGTTTCTTGTATCTCATTGCTTACGTCCATCAGATCTGTCATTTCATCTTGCATATTCTATGAATTGCAGGAATGTGTAAGTACAAATCAAGGTACTGGGAAAAAAAGGACGGAAGAGTAAGCAATAAACAGCAAATAGTAAGGGCATTCCATCAAGCATTCCCCACCATATGGGTGATGTTTTTTCCCCTTTGGACACACAAGAAAGTTGTGTATCATTATATAAATAATGAAAAATGGGGCAAAAAACCCTTACAAACACACTATCTGGGTGATGTTACAGGCTTCAACTATTGTATGTCTAATATATTGATACCAAATCACATTCAAAAGCTTCAAAGAAAAGGTTGATTATAAACTTAAGGGTGATAGTGAATCTAAGAAATTTTGTTATGCCTTTGATCAAAAGAAGAGAACAACAAAATCTCAAAATTATTTTGTGTACAGGGACACTGCTAGGCCATCTGATCCTAAAATAACCAATCCATATCATTAACTCCAAAAACATAGAAGGATCCTCGAGTTTGTTATAAGTTATTCAGTTATTTGATGTGACCTGCATTATATGCCCAAACGAAGCTAAACAATCCCCACATCCCCTTACCCCATCTCGCATTTTCAGAAACTTTTGGCAATGAATCAGAAATGAACACAGCAAAACCTTAGTGCTGGGAGCAATAGAAAGGGTACCAACAGTGTTGGTCCAGCATTTGTGGGAACTTTCAACAATGAATCAGAATTCAGAAATGGATATAATAACAAAGTCTGAAAGTAGACAGAGATAGTTGCATAGGAAAAAACTAAAAAGCCTTTACATTTCAGGACACAGGTATTATAAGTAATTCAGTTATTTGATGCTACACCTGCAGTATGTGCCCATAAGAACCTAGACAACACCCTTCCCCTTAATCGATCTAGCATTTTAGGGAACTTGTAACAATGAATCAGAAATGGATATGACAAAATCTGAAAGTGCTGAGAGCAATAGGAGGATAGCAACAGTGCTCATCTAGCCCACTGTGAATCAGAAATGGATATAACAAAATCTGAAAGTGCTGAGAGCAAAAGACGGGTAGCAACACATACATCAATTTCTTCAATTTTGACGGTTTTCATCATTCCCTTGAGCTCTTTGTTTGCTGCCTTCATTGCATTCATCTGAGAGAAAGGAAAGAAAACCCACTCCATTTAAACATGGGCATCGTGAACATGAATGAATTTGCTACATGAGAGATTTGATGAAGACATTACAGTCTGCTGAGCGTCCTTAAGGCCATCGGCAGCAAAGGCAACTTGGTCAAGATTGTAGGTTTGGTTGTACAACATGTTGCGCTGCTCCTCGTACCTGAGAGACAAATGAGCAATCTCGAATTGGTATATTATAAATGGATAATGGCTGCCTGCTGCTACTATTTCCGGTGACACGGCAAGTCGGCAACTAGCATGGTAATTCTATGAATTGGGAACAGGGAAGCAGCAACAGGCAAATAACAAAAGTGAAAATGATTGCGACAGAAGTTGAAGGGACCGAAACGGGGAGGCAGGGAGTATAGGGCACGAACATGCGCTTGTGCTTGAGGAGTCGGATGGCGCGCGCCTTGATGGCTTCCTGGGACGGGCCGGGGCGGGTCTTGCGGATCTGCTCCTTGTACCTGGCCAGCTCCTCGTCCAGCTTCTTGATCTTCTCGTCCACCGTCTCGCCGCGCTTGTTTATCTACCGGATCGAATGATCCATCGCGCAATGGAGACCGGATCATCAAAACAATGCAGCTACTGCAACGATAGAGAAAGGGGGGCAACAGGAGCAGGGGTTGCGACAGGAGCGCATTGGCAGAGAGAAAACACTGACTCGCTCGGTGGCGTCCTGGATGGAGGGGGGCGGCCCCTTGTCCTTCTTGGCGCCGAAGATCTTCTTCATCGCCGCTCCCGCTTCCGCTCCGGCTGGTTGCTGCCGCCTTGCCGGCGCCGCCGCAGGAGAGGGAAGGGTTCAGGGCTTACTGCTCAGGCCTCAGGCGCGTGTGGAGTGGGATGGAATTCAAAATCGAGATGTTGACAGGGGGCTACCAGTCAAAACGATTTCATCATCTGTGTTTTTTTTAGGAAAATCATCTGTGTTTGGTGGCATGCCATGCCATCGGCCGAACTTCCCGTTGGTAGTGGGCCCACCACTCGGCCCAGCATTTCAAATTGGGCCAGACCGGAACGGAGCGAGCCCATCCAAGGTCGACACGGCAACAACAACGCCTACAACTGTTTTCTAAAAAAAGAACACCACCACCGACAGCTATGTTCTTTTTTGCTAAAAAAAACCTACAACTATGGTCTTTGAAGTGAGTACATTTGGGACCAAATATATTTTGGAGTACTAGAAACACTATGATTTATTTAAAAGAAATACAGAGTACTTGGGTATTCAAAAGTTGTTGGGTGTTTAGATGTAATAAAGAAAAAAATAGTGGTCCGTTTGGAAATTTCGTAACAAAATGTACTTTTAGGGACTGATTTGGACAGGGGAGAAAGAGATGATGCTATGGATTACCAGGACGCTGAGGGAGTGGAGGTCGCTGCTCAGCCAGGACGACTTAGCTTCACAGGTGGATCAGATTGTTGAGATGATCGAGAACAAGGCACATCAACCCCCAAGGCTTTCCTGGGGAACATCAAGAGCGGGAGTTTCGGCTTCTTAACCTTCGGCACCGGACTCCTGTGATTCAGCTTGATAACAAGGAGAATGAGTTCTGTAACCTCGGTATCAATGTGGGGAGGTGACTTAGCTGTTTGAAGCCATGGTTTGTTTTCACTTTCTGTGAAACTTTAGCGGGCGTGCCGATACGCTCTGTGCGAAAACATTGAATTGCTTTATGGTAATAAAGTAGGGAAACGTCTTTTCTAAAAAATAATAAAGTAATAAACCTCCTGCATCCTTTTGGAATTCTAGAAATTTCATCATGATCACCTTTTTCTTTTAAAAACACGGATTGCCCCCATAGCTTTATGATACTCCAGTTTTCTAAAATTATTGTGTCATAAAGGACCATAGCCTATATAATAGTCATCTGTACACTTGGATTGGGGGTGGGGCGTGGTGGGCTCACACGCCATTTTTATCTCTTTCGTTCAACCACATCTCCACCACCTTTTCTCGCCGCCAGCCATGCATAGCGCGCGCCCCCTGTGGCCGCGGGACGCCATCATTTCCAGCGACGCGCGGGCCATCAAGGCTTTTTGCCCGAGCCGGCGGCGCTGGCGCTCATCGTGTCGTGCGTACCAAACGACGACGGCTGAGCGTACCAAACGATCGCCTATGCAAAGACAGCCACCCCCTGCGACGAGACCCACGACGTGACGACGAGCTAGCTAGCTAGCTAGCCGGCCGCTCATCGTGCGCTCCTGGAACGATGAACCTTTGTTTCACACTTGCTCGATGCTCGGAACTCGATCGGAAACAGGAAGGAAGACGACGTTACACACACGTCGGGAACCCCGAACCCGGGGGATCCTGTTGTTGATGACAAGGACGCAAGCAAATGGAGAGGAGACGTTAACGTCTTCCGCGAGGACCCGCCGGACATTCCCGGAATCCCGGTCAGTCCATTCAGTCCGGAACGCACGCACGCATGATGCCCGCCGTGGCCGGCAATGCAAGCCGCCCGCGCGTCGGCACTCGTCAGTGCGAGTGGCTTTGTCAATGTCACGGCAGGGCAGGGCCTTGGGGCGGAGGGAAGAAGCAAGAAAGGGACCGGTCGATCAACACTTGGAGCCGCAAGCCGCCGCTCCTTCCTGTGACGAAATCGAAGGCCGAGAAACGACGACGACGCATTTAACCGGTTGCCTCCTGCCGTCACCCGTCGCCGGTCGTCGTCGGCGTCGTCTTCCTCGTCATCCAGAATTAACTGAGCAGGGGGCTGGGGCCGTTGGTAGTTGGGCGACTCAGCGGTCGCCGTCGCACCACACCACCTCAACCCACTGGGTGGGGCGCCTCAGCCCGGCGAGTAAATCAGTAATGGCGATCGATCGATGGCGGGCGCGGGAAGAAGAAAAGAAGTAATGGCGGTCCGTCGGCCTCCATCGGACCCCGATCCTCCCCATCTGGCCGGCCGGCATGCATGCTGCTTGCCTTGCCTTGCCCTGGGCCCCTGGCGTCGGCCCCCGTCCCCGTGGCGCGCGCGCCCACCACTGTCCGCGTGAACAAACCTGTGTCCGATCCATGTCTCCTCCTCCTCCTCTTCACGACTTGACGACCCCAACACAGCCACATGCGCTGCTTGCGCCCCGCGGCTCTAACTAGCTCAGCCGCAGCACGAACACAGCTCGATCACTTGATGGGATGGCCGGATGGGACATTGGATGGATGATGATGATGACGCAGGCCACTGTGCTGTCCCGGCCGGTCCTGTTCATTAAACTCCCCAGCGCCGTGATCGGAGAGACCACCCGATCCCACGGCCGATCCGATCCGATCCGAGCAGCTAGCTTGCTGCGAGCTGGTTTATGTACTATACTGGTACCAGTGCTAGCACAGTAGCACGCGCAGCTCGTACCATGTAGTACCGTCACTGTTGCTCCCAGAACAGATCAACTGACTGAGGTGTAAGGTGTGTGATTTAATAAAACTGAACTGGCGATGATTATCCTTGAAATTGATCTCCCACGTACTCCTACCGAAGTAGTGGCGTAGCTAGTGGAGCCTTAACACTCCACACACTTGGTTCGCACTAGCCGTGCACAGTGGTAGTTTTTAGAGCCAGGTGTTGCCAAGCGGACGCAGCAAGTGACATGACGGCTCCTTTCTTTTTTTTTTTTTTTTTTGTCGTTCGTGGTGGTGGTAGGCTGGTAGTAGCGGACTTTCGATCGATCATCATGGCTCGGCTACTGGTATCAGAATCAGATCATGCGATCGTTGTGTTGTGCCTCCGATCTACTCGTATCTCGCCGTACCTAGCAGGGCAACCACTTGGGTGGCGGGGCGACTCGGCGGCTCGCTCCGTCCTCCGGCGCGGCGCATCATTAGTCAGCCGCCGCGCTCGTCGCCACGCGTGGTGCAGTCCACTCGGCTCTTGATCGATCACCCACTTTATCCACTCGAGCCCCCCGGTTTCTGGCGGCCGTCATTTTCGGTGGTTGGAGCACGCACACTGCTCCTGGTGTCCTGGACCTGGACGTGGACGGGCCGGCCGGTGCAGCAGCTTGTTGCTGCGCTGCCCATCCCGCGCGCTCAACCACCAGTCCACTGTCCACCACCACACCACACCGCCCCGCGCGTTCAGCTTCGTTCGCTCAGGTGTGCTTCTGCCTGCTGCCTTGTCTTCTTCCCCGGTCTGCAAGAGGGAAAAAAAGAAGCCGAGATCTGCCACCAGTCCTACCCTGCTCGCTCTGGAGAATTCATCTCATCTGGTGACTGGTGTACTGCCACCTGCCTGTGAGTGAGTGCTGAGATATTTTCAGTAACTGCAGTGTGCAGTTGCAGCGCGGGAACGGAGGACTGAGGACTGAGGACTGAGGGAGTACTGGAGGAGGGAGGCCTGGGTCCCCGGCCCGTCCGTCGTCGTCCTGCTTCGTCCTTGTCACGCTTAATGCTGCCATTAAACGCTGACTGCTGCTGCTGGCTGCTCATCCGTGCCGGCGAGCTCCGCTAATAAATGCAAGCGTATCTGTGTGCGTCGCTGCAGGCAGGACTGATGCGCTTCGGTTCTCGGTGACTACTCATTCCTGCAACGCGGCGGCGTCGGCGCCTGCTGCTGATCAGGCCTGTTCTAGCAAAGGTTCGATTGCTTTCGTCCGGATGGCTCCGGCGTCCGCGATGGAGCTGGAAGCACCACCGCCACCACCACCGGCGACAGCAGTCAAGGAGATCAAGTCACCGGAGCCAGCAGGCTCGCTGTCGGCGCTGCAGCGGAAGAAGCTGAGCACGCACTTCCTGGACAGCGACGAGCGCCGCTTCTCCCGCAGCGTCACCAGGACGCCCCTCGGCGGTGGCTACGAGCCGCCCTCCTCCGCCGCCGCGGGCGGCGGCGGCACCACGCCGGTCAACATCCGCGGCGAGCCCATCAAGGACCTGTCGAGGACCGGCGGGTGGGTGGCGGCCTTCTTCATCTTCGGCAACGAGATGGCGGAGCGGATGGCCTACTTCGGCCTCTCCGTCAACATGGTCATCTTCATGTTCAAGGTGATGCACCGCCCCTTCGCCAGCTCCGCCAACGCCGTCAACAACTTCCTCGGCATCTCCCAGGCGTCCTCCGTGCTGGGCGGCTTCCTCGCCGACGCCTATCTCGGGCGGTACTGGACCATCGCCATCTTCACCACCATGTACCTGCTGGGCCTCATCGCGCTCACCGTCAGCGCCAGCGTGCCGGCGCTCGTGCCCACGCAGGAGGGGTGCGACAAGCTCGCCATGCTGCTGGGCGCCTGCGCGCCGGCGAAGACCTGGCAGATGGCGTACCTCCAGACGGCGCTCTACGTCACGGCGCTCGGGGCCGCCGGGATCCGGCCCTGCGTCTCCTCCTTCGGCGCCGACCAGTTCGACGAGCGCAGCCCCGGGTACAAGCGCCGCCTCGACCGCTTCTTCAACCTATTCTACCTCGCCGTCACGCTCGGCGCCATCGCGGCGTTCACGGCCGTCGTCTACATCCAGATGCACCGCGGCTGGGCCGCCGCGTTCGGCACGCTCGCGCTCGCCATGGGCGCCTCCAACGCGCTCTTCTTCGTCGGCACGCCGCTGTACCGCCACCGCCTGCCCGGGGAAGCCCGCTCACGCGGGTCGCGCAGGTGCTCGTCGCCGCCTTCAGGAAGCGGAACGCCGCCTTCGACAGCGGCGACTTCGTCGGCCTCTACGAGGTCGCCGGCGCCAAGTCCGCCATCCGGGGCAGCGCCAAGATCGACCACACCGACGACTTCAGGTACGTACGTAATTCGCGTCCGTTGGATTGGATCATTTGGATGCACGCAAATGAACTGAACGAACGTTCAGGATTCAGCCGCGTCCACCCAAGTCAGTGAGTGATCATGACTTGTCTTCTTCTCCTTCCAGATGGCTTGACAAGGCGGCGCTGCAGCTGGAGGGTGACCTCGCCGTCGGCGGCGAGGAGGCGGTGAACCCGTGGCGCCTGTGCACGGTGACGCAGGTGGAGGAGGTGAAGATCCTGCTGCGTCTGCTGCCGGTGCCGGCGTGCACGGTGATGCTGAGCGTGGTGCTCACCGAGTTCCTGACGCTGTCGGTGCAGCAGGCGTACACGCTCAACACCCGCGTGGCGACGCTGCACCTCCCCGTGACGTGCATGCCGGTCTTCCCCTGCCTCGCCATCTTCCTCATCCTGGCGCTCTACTACCAGACCTTCGCGCCGCTGGCGCGCCGCCTCACGGGCCACCCGCACGGCGCCTCGCAGCTGCAGCGCGTCGGCCTGGGCCTCTTCTTCTCCATCCTCTCCGTCGCCTGGGCGGGGTCTTCGAGCGCTACCGCCGGGGGTACGCCCTCCGCCACGGCTACCTCGCGCGCTCTTCCTCACGCCCATGCCGGACCTCAGCGCCTACTGGCTGCTCATCCAATACTGCCTCATCGGCGTCGCCGAGGTGTTCTGCCTCGTCGCGCTCCTCGAGTTCCTCTACCAGGAGGCGCCCGACGCCATGCGCAGCGTGGGGTCCGCGTACGCCGCCGTCGCCGGCGGGCTCGGCTGCTTCATGGCGTCGGCGCTCAACACCGCCGTGGACGCCGCGACGAGGGACGACGCGGCGGGGCGCCCGTCGTGGCTGGCGCAGAACATCAACGTCGGCAGGTTCGACTACCTGTACTGGCTGCTCGCCGTGCTCAGCACCATCAACCTGCTCGTCTTCGTCTACTTCGCCAAGCGCTACAAGTACAGGGTCAGGGTCGACGCGCAGACCACAGTTGCTGTTGATGGTAATAAGCAGTAGCTAGCCGCCATTAGCGCGACGAGGAGGATTTGAATTTGGATCTTTCGACCATGGATGTGCTGTAACAAAGGATTGCCGGGAATACCAGAACATCGATCATTTTTTGCAAATACAGTACACATAATAGGAGTACATGCTAATCTCTGATTCGCTGAAAAAAAATGTGAGGCAGCCGATATTTCTAGATATCATCAGTCTATCCCAAAGGCGGAAAGGGGTTCAAATACTAATACATAATCTATATTTGAATCCAGACAATCAATGTCCGCTCAGTATGCAAATCCAGACATATATTTATTTAAAAAATGAATAGATTCCATGTGTTCCTGCCTTCCTGCTTAAATCCTGAAGCTGCAACTCAAAAATCCTGCCTTCCTGGCTTCCTGCCTTAAATCATGTGATACATGCTATGTGTTCCTGCCTTCCTGCGATGCCACCATTGCACCAACAGTAACAGACGAGCTGGGACTGGGAGCTTGCGCCTCAATCTGGAGATGCAATCAAGCGAGCAACCACATCCTTGAGATTCAAGTATCCAGTGCCTGTCAGCTCAGGGACGAGTTCTCTTCATGCAGAGATTAGCACACCATCTTGATGGAATCTGCAGGCTTGGAGGTAACAGAGACAAAACATTAGGATTTGATAATTCAAACAGCTTCTGATTCACAGAACAGTGTGCTGGCACAAAAATGGTATCAACTTTTGGAGCTGTTATTGATTAGTTTGCTCAGAGCAGTAGCAGTTTGGTTATTGTCTGACCTTGCAGCTGCTGTCCAAGCAAACCAAAAGTATGAACACATAATAATACAGTAAATGAATCAGCTCATAAATGAAAAGTTGATCTAGACAAAAATACATACACGTAGCTATCTGTATTTCATTCAAACAGTGCCATATATTCTGACCCTTTGGGAGCAATTCAGTATTTCATTCACAGGCAATGCTATTGTATTGTTATCAGTTCATAGCTAATTATATTACTGAACCAAATATTCACCCAAAATATGCAAGCAGAATGATATCAATTTGTACTTATTTGATCTTCCTTAAATATCTCTTGATAAATATATGTTTGGGATAAGCATAGTAAAAGTTCCGCACAAAATACTGTGTACAGAAGAGTTCATAATCTCACCACATCAATGGTCAAAAATTTTGGTGACACGGAGATGTGGATGACAGTATATGACGAACCACCATCGTACTGCTGACTGTTCATCAGTCATTCCTCAATTGCTTCAGCTTACTGTTTAGCGGTCATTTCCCAATTGCTTCAGCTTTGCTGCAACCTGCCTCATTGATGGCCGAACTGCTACAGACTCTGAAGTACATGATAAAGCAGTATTTAGCATTTCAGTTAACCTATCCTTCCGTGCTGTATCCAGTAGTCCTGGAGAGAAAAATTCACTGGTGTTGCCCTCCTGCATCAGCATCCGTCCCCATGATACAATTGTAAAACCATTGCCAAACTGCGAGAATGAGGGATCCAAAGACCTCTTGCCTGACATCAGCTCCAGGAGAACAACTCCAAAACTGTAAACATCAGCCTTGTCAGAGACTCTGCAGCTGGTTGCATACTCTGGTGCAACATACCCAAATGTACCAGCAACATCAGTCGTGGCATGTGTTTGTGTAACTTCTATCAGTCTCGCCAAACCAAAATCTGACAAGTACGCGTTAAGATGCTCATCAAGGAGGATGTTGCTCGGTTTGATGTCTCGATGAATTATCCGGGGTGTACAGGAGCCATGAAGGAAAGCCAATGCTTGTGCAACATCCACAGCTATCTTGTGGACCTCAGCCCAGGTCACCTTCCTGTTACCTATTTCATGTATGAAATTCTCAAGGTTCCCACCAGAAAGGTAGTTGTAGATGAGGAAAGTGTCTGATTCTCCGAGATGGTACCCGATAAGTGTAACAAGATTTCTATGTCGGATTCTCCCAAGAGTTCTGATTTCTGCATCAAACTGCTGAAGACATTGGAAACGCCCCATGGCTAGCCTCTTCACTGCTACAAGATAACCTGGAGCCAATTCAGCCTTGTAGGTGGCACCAAAGCCTCCTGTTCCAATCAAGTTCTGGATGCTGAAGTTGCTTGTTGCTCGTATGAGGCTTTCGTAAGTAAGCTCAGGAGGTGCATCAGTAAAAGTCACAACCATTTTTGTCCTCAAATTTGAAATCTTTGCCCGTTTCCTTCTTTCACACATAAAGAAGGTAAGGATCACAAGAAGAAAAGATATTACAGCAGCCGCAGCTGCAACTAAAATCACCATTAGAGACTTAAATCTAGTCACTTGGCCGCCCCCTTTCGAGGAACTGTTAGCTTCAGTTGGTGGTAGAGATGCATTTGTACCGAAACATTGGTACATTAGGGAATTGCCAATGAAGAAACCACAATCAGCAGGGTGCCTAAGATTAGGAATGACGCCTGATAGGTTGTTGAATGAGACATCAAGAATTGTCAGCTGAGCTAGTTCACTGAAACTGGAAGGGATGTTTCCTGTGAGCCTATTATGGTCAAGCCTCAATACTTCAAGGTGTGAAGCGTCAGCTAAATGTAATGGTATGTTGCCTGACAGATAATTCCTTGACAAATCCAGCACCTCCAGAGCAGCCAAATCACCAAACTGCACTGGAACCTGACCTGTCAAATTATTACCCTTCAGAACCAAACTCTTCAGCAAATGTAGAGCACCAATTCCAGCAGGTATGGACCCACTGAACTTGTTATAACCAGCATCGAAATTGTGAATAGTAATACAGCTCGAAAGCATGTCAATACTTCCTGACAATTGATTACTACTCAAATTGACTGCAACGCCAGTTGCATCTTTGCAGAATCCAAAAAATCCATCAGGAAGCGTGGTGTTGAACAAATTACCGTTAAGCCACAAGCCATAAGAGTAGTTTCCATGTCGACTCAGGGTAAGAAATGGCAATGTCCCACCAAAGCCATTGTTGCTGAAGTCATGGAGAGTGACATTAGAAATGCCCCCAAACTCAGAACCAAAAGGGTTTCTAATCAGGGTATTACCAACCAATTCATCATAGTACTGCATTACAGTATCGTCAGTGCTCAAACGGCTTGAGCATTTACTCTGCTCAGATGAAAGAAGTGATCCTGACAGATAGTTTCCGCTGACATTGAGGTAAGTCAGACATCCAATTGGCAAGTCTGTCGGCATTGAGCCCTCGAAGCTGTTCGAGCTCAGATCAAGAAATGTCAAGTCCTGACAGTCCCCCAACCACCGGGGCACAGCACCACTGATGTTATTCTGCCCCAGGTTCAAAGCAAGAAGGCCGCAGGTACCATTCCTGGACAATGGCAACCGGCCATCAAGGTTGGCCTTAGGTGCCCAGAGAACCGCCAGTTCCGGGATGGCCAGCACCTCCGTCGGCAGTCCCCCAACGAAGGCATTGAACTCCGGCTGCTCCCCAGGCGACGCTGTAATATTTGTGAGCACGAGTACGGCGAGCTTCCTGCAGCCGCCAAGCTCCACCGGGATCCTGTCGGTGAGGCTGTTGCGTGAGACGTCGAGGACGCGGAGCGCGGCGAGACGGCCGAGCCTCCGCGGGATGGCGCCCTCCAGAACGTTGCGTGAGAGGTCGAGGACGCGGAGGGATCGGCATTGTGCTATCCCCGCGGGAATACTGTTGACGAGGAGGTTGCCGGCGAGGCGGAGGTGGGTGAGCGCGGCGCAGGGGGTCGACGAGGAGTTGGCGAGAGGAGGCGGGATTCGGAGGGGTCCCGACAGGCTATTGAAGCTAAGATCGAGGTAAAGGAGGGTGGTGGACGCGAGAAAGGCGTCCGGGATGGGGCCTGAGAAGTTGTTGCCGGCGAGGTCGAGGCGGCGGAGGCGCGGCGGAAGGGGCAGGGAAGCGGGGAGCGCGCCCGAGAGGGAGGAGGCAGAGAGGTCTATGGCGGCGACGACGGAGGAGGAAGGGTGGCAGGTGACGCCTCGCCAGCGGCAGTAGCTGGTGCCGGAGGCGGCGGACCAGGCGGAGAGGACGCCGCCGGGGTCGTGGGCCACCGCGGCCTTGAGCGCGAGGAGGGCAGCGAGGTCGGCGGCTGAAGAGGAGGCGAGCGGGATTGTGTAGGAGGAGAAGGAGGACGAGGAGGAGGAGGCGTGGGCGACGGCGTGGGGGCCGCCATGACGGCCGCCGGGCGGGTTGGCGGCGGCGGAGGGAGTGGAGTGGAAGTGGATGGAGAGAAGACGGTGAAGGCAAGCGTACCGTGTCGTGCCCTGGATTTTAAAATTTCCCATTTATTTTTCTCCATTTTATTATGTGTGTTTTTTAGTTTGTCTTTTTTGACCATGGACTAGGGTTATTTTTGTAAAAGAGCAATCATGGTTATAAGTATAAAGAGAACATTTTCAGTCTCGACCTGCTTAAAATACGTATACGTACTTCATATATGAGCACAGGTTCCTGTAAAATTTAGAAGAGAAGATGTACATTTAAATTGAAGTTATGCCTCAATACAACTTAAAACGCAAAATTATTGACTTAGTGTTCACAAGGCACAATTTTGACATATAATAGCAACCACTAAGAGTTAGCAATACAAGCGATCGATCATTTTTTATATAAAATTTAAAATGGCACTCTTACTCCTTTCCTTGGAATGGAAAGGATGAAGTTATGATTATGTTATTATTATTATTTTTACAAACAAAAAACTTAAGCGGAGAGGTGGCAGTTTTTTATTATTATGCAACGCAAGTGCGCAGCGATAATCAGGTTAGGACCTTGAAATCTTAATTAGGCCATGGACACGTGACCTGACCCGACCGTCGTCGCTGTGTGTGAGGGAGGGCCAGTCAAACAGTCAACACGCAGCTACGTCGGGCAGGCACCGTACTCTCCCCTCCGCAAATGCAGTGCGAGTGGAATCGCCCTTCTCTCCTTCACGGCTTCACCCCTCCAGGCCTGCTTTTCGTCCTTCGTTGCCATTGGCTGCTCAACTCTGCTAAAATTACGCTCATCCTCGTCCCATCTGGAATTAACTAATTTAGACCAGGAATCCTGTTGGTCAAATGATACTGCGCTCGTTGCACTTGCACGAGGGGCCTCCTACCTATATTTGCTCTCCTTTTTATTTATTTTTTTTTTTTAAGTTCGCATCATTGCCCTGGCGTTTGATTGGGTGAATATATTATTGTACTGTTGGCATTGTTTTGATGACAATAAAAATAGTGAAAGCAGGAGCCATGTCACGTCGACGCAACTAAGCAACGGTGAAAAGTTGAAAAATAGACAATATGTACAAGCTACATAATTTTGGTTTGGAGACCTCGAACGGGACAAAATTTCATCATTACATGCTTGGTCGAGATTGATCTATCCCTCTTTTCTGCTTGACTGATGTGAGAAAAAGTAGGAGAGAGATGAAAGCGGGCGACATACCAAACGCCGGCTTTGAGCAGGCGAAATGCACTTGGGTTATCGCTTAACCACTCCGGTTCTTCCACATTGCAGCTGTGCATGCATTAAGTATCGATGAGGTCTACCACTACTTCTTGGCAGCCCGACACTACTACAATAAACTTATCGAGGCGGTCAAAAAGATTTACCGAGGCGGGCAACCCCAACCGCCTCGGACCCGATCGTCCACGGTAAATCGGTGATTTCTTAGAGGCGGTCGGTGCCCGCCTCGATTAATCGAAAAAAAAGGAAAAAACCCAAACCCTAGCCCAAATGGGCCTGGATCTGGGCCTGCGCATAGTTGGATCCGGCCGCAAATGGATCCCCCTCCTCGCCCGGTCGCCGAGATGTGGAGGTGCCGCTCCTCGCCCAGGATCCCACGCAGGGGGGGCTCCCTACGGATCCGCGGCCGGGAGGCGCCCTGCCGCGGATCCGCCGCGTGGAGGCCTCCGAGCCGGATCGCCACCATGGGATGCCTCCTCACGGATCCGTCGTGGAGGACGACGCCAAGCCTCGGGATCCTGGCCTTGCCTCGGCCTCCATCTTCGCCCGTCCCCCCCTCGTCGAGACGGCTGCTTTGAACATCCCAGGTGGAGTACTCGAGGAGTAGCACGCCGCCACCGGAGAAAGAGATAGCATCGCTGGCCGCCTGCGTCGCCCGAGAGCATCGCCTCGGCCAGGATCCCGCCCGCCGGGTCTCTAGGGTCTCTGCCGCCTCGGCCGGATCCCGTCTTGCGCGCCGGGAGCCGTGTGCCCGCCATGGGGGAGAGGGATGGGCGGTGTGGGGAGAGGGAGCAGAGGGAGGGGCGACACCTGGTGAAGAGAGGATGAGAAAGGAGCGTCTGCTGAGAGGAGAGAGTGGAGTGAATGAGAATGAAACCCTAACTGCCATATATACCATATATATATGCCAAGAGTGATATCGGGCCTAATGGGCTGTCTGGGCTCCGAGCTGGGCCTAGTATTTTTTGAGACGGGCGTTATAAAGTGTCCGCCTCCGTAAATACATTTACCGTGGCGGTTGCGTTAGGATGACCGCCTCGGTTAATCGATATTAACCGAGGCGGGCATTGTAATTTGTCCGCCTCGGTTATCGATTTTGCGAGGCGGTTATTTGCAACCGCCTCGGTTAATGAAACACGACCGCCTCGGTTAATCAAAGGCATTAACCGAGGCGGTTATAATTTGTGCCCGCCTCCGATATCTATTTCAAAGCGCCTCCTAAAAGATTTTTTTTGTAGTAGTGCGAGTGACGTGGGTCTTCTTGTCGCCAACGAGCGGGCCGCACTTATCATCCTCACATCACCTCACTTCCTCTTAAATTTTTTTTCTTCCATTTTGGCACCCCACTACTCCTAGTGAACCTCTGCATGCATCGTGGGTCACTCTCGTGGGTCGCCGAGACACGAGGCTTGGCAGGTGTGCCTTCCCACCCGCAATGACTGTCTTTGCCCAACTCGTCGCCGCCTCAATGGCAATCACCCGACCCACGCCGCCTCGCCGGTTGTCGCCTTGATTATGGCCATACCGACCTATGTTGCCCTTGCTCGCCTATCAACGACACAAATGTAGTCCGTATCACAAGCGAAATGGCGCGCATGAAGGAAACCAAAGGGAATTGCTCCTTGTACCTTCGTTTTATAGGAACACGGTGAATCCATTTTTGAATCGAATACTTCTTTTCGACCGAGGATAATTTCATCCCCTTGGTCCCTGGATCCAATAGCGGAGCCAGGACGGAGCCCAAGCAATGTACAAGTGCAACTATAGTCCCTAGTACATCGCTAGCTCTTAGCCTTAAGTATGCATCCTCACCAAATGGACCATATAGTGGACCCTAAGGGTTTATTTGGCTACACTTAAATACACCTCAAACTATATGGTTAAAAAAAATGATTAAAGTGTATTTTAGTTTAAATTTCACCTTAATCTCTTTCAAACTGTATGGATTGGGGGTTATATTTGAGTGTAGCCAAACAAACACTAGAAGATTAACATAAGAGAAACCTAGGCAAAAGGCCTAGGGGTCACCGGACCCCTGGACCCGCCCCTTGCTGGGATCAAACCCTCTCCAAGTAGGATGATCCCACCAGCTAAACCTTTGTTGTGAATGGATGGAAAAAAAACCAACAAAGCTGCTCGTAAACCATCTAGATAGATCGATCTAGTCGCGTTTGCCTGTAAAAGTGCTTAGACGAGAGCTGATAGGAGTGGAAGAGCAGGAAGCGTGCAAATGAAGCTAGCAGGCAGGCAGAAAGGCCACATATAAAGGCGGCTTTAATTAATCTAATCATTCATATTCATCCATGCATGCAGTAGCATGCAGAATTGCAGACGGGCTAGTGGCACTTTTGCTTGCTTTTTCATCGCAAAGATAGACCGATCCCGATCCGATCCAAGTTGAACGAACGTCTCATCTCCAGACTCACTCCAGAATTACACAGAGCAGGGCACTCCGCACATGAAGAAGCAAATGCAGAGCTCCGAGCCCATGCGGTACCAGGCGCCAGGCGGCGCGGCAGGCACGATTTCGTTCGTCTGCCTGCAGTCTAGATTTCCCGTTGCAGCTCCTTATTGTGTTCATCGCGCGTAGTACACACAGCACGCACGCACAAATGGAGGAGGCACGCATGGTCGCGTCGCGTCGCGTGGAGCTGGAGCCACCGCTTGTTGCGTTGCGTGACAAATGACAAAGGAAACCGTGGCATTATTTGCCCACGCCGGCTGGACTGACAGGACGCACACGCACTGTTGGTGTTTGTGACACAAAAACATGCGCACACCAGCTGAAAGGAGCTCTTTGGGGGAGTTTGGCGTCTGGACTCTGGAGCCGGCCGGGTTTCGCGGATGGTCGGCAGGCGGAACAAAACAGCTGACACCGTCGCTCACCAAACGGCCTAGCACTAGCAGTCTACTCAGGCATCTAGCAATGGATCGAGCCATCGACGTGGACTCATGTGCTCCTGCGTTTCTTTGCATGGGCGGATGGGTAACTGATACTGTACGTCAGTACCTGCACGGTGCATGTGATTTGGTTCATTCACATTCAGATGATATCTAAAAAGTATAGAAATTAAAATAGTACCAAAGTTGAGATGGCCGAGTTGGTCTAAGGCGCCAGATTAAGGTTCTGGTCCGAAAGGGCGTGGGTTCAAATCCCACTCTCAACATTTATTTTTAATTATAACATATTTGTTTTTCCTTAATTTCTCTTTTTTTGTTTTTGTTCAAACATATCTAATTTTTCTTTTTTGTTTCCTCTCCAAACATATCTATTTTTTTTTTACATAAAAATCACACTCTCCACAACAACTTTTATACAAAAATAACACCATCGAAACATGAAGTAGTGGTCATTCCAAACATATTTATGCATATATATGCTATATATCTTATATTTCCCAAACTCTACTACACATTTTGTTTCAACAAGTAAGATATATATGATTGTTTTCCATTAACTATCTATATCATCTTTCGCTAATATCATGTCAGTTCCACTATTCAACCTATTAATGTAAGCCATCCACATCACTTTCACTAAAGACAATTATTATTTTCAATATATAACAAATATAAGGTAACAAACAAGCTATCCTATTGTTTCTCATTCACTATCTATATCATCTTTCACGAATGCCATGTTAGTCCCACTATTCAGCCTACTAATGCAGGCCATCCATGTCACCTTCACTAAGGACAATTATTATTGTCAATATATAACAAATATAAAATGCAACAAGCAAGGTATTCCAGATTGTTTCTCCTTAACTATCTATATCATCTTTCACCAATGCCATATCATCCCCACGAACTGTCAACCCATATCAATACAAATCATCCACGTCACCTTCATTAAGGACAACTATTATTTTCAATCAATATATAAGAATATGTGTGCATGTTTGGTTTGGAGCCGCACCATGGTAGTACGCCTAATTGGTTGCCACACTAACTTTGGCTGTTGTTTGGTTCTCATCAAGATTTGCCCGCCACAACCTTGACTCCATGTCATTTTTTTCCTGTTGCTTGTCTTCGAGTGTGTGGCGAGGTTGTGGCGTGTGTGGCGAGTTTCTGGATGCGACGATTGTAGCAGTGCCACACTACAACGTGGCCAATGTTGTTCCAGAACCAAGCAGACTCATAAGAAATATAAAAGAAAAAAAGTAAACTATCTAGATTGTTTCTCATTAGCTATCTATATCATCTTTAACCAGTGCCACATCAGCCCACCTTCAACTTGAAAATGCAAGCCATCCACATCACCTCCTCTAAATGCAATTATCATTTCCAATGTATAAGAAATATAAAATATATTGTTATTTATTTTTTGGTTCTATCATCTTATAATTCGACCTTATTATTGAGTCTGTATTGAATTCTTTTTATTACCACATATATGTAACTTATACATGCAAAAATCTTTTAAAAAGGAAATTCTATGGCTGCATGGAGGATGCTTGTTTACCCTTTAGATTTAGATATAACGTTATTCTAATATAATATGCAAAGTAACAGCAGCCAAAAAATTCGGAAAATAAAACAACCGAAGCATGGAGTGGGAGTGGTTTCTTTTGGTTTATATAAGTGGACGTCCACTCCGATTATGAAACAGTGGTCGTGCCGGAGTGGTTATCGGGCATGACTAGAAATCATGTGGGCTTTGCCCGCGCAGGTTCGAATCCTGCCGACCACGTTTTTTTCCGTTGCTATCTGCCATTATCCAGCGACTGGGCTGAAAGCTTAAATGGCTACTCCCGACCACGTTTTTATTTTTTGGTTTTCTTGTTATCCCGCCCCACTTGCTTTCTGTCATATCCTGCGATTACCTAGTATTCCCATGATTTTCAACAACTAATAGCTTTCTGTTATTTTCTTTTCCGTTTTCCCCCTCGTTTGCTTTTTTCTTTCACATCGTGTGACTGGGTTAAATGGCCAACCTTCAGGTGACTCATATAAAGGTATGAATCTGTTGTCTGATGTTGACAGGGACGAACAGCTAGACTCAACCCAATCAGTGCTCAGACAACTTCCTAGTCGGTATAACTCACCATGCTGGATGGAATTCGCCTGCTGCTAGATGCAGCAGCCACCAATCCAGATCACTCTTCTCATAATCCTAGACATCTCGCTTGGTCTAGGAATTTTTTATGTCAACATCCCCTCCCCAAAGATTCATGAACCGTTTTCATCAAGGCGTTAATAAAGAAAACACTATCTATTATGGCAGATGCTCACGTTGGAATGGCTCTTGCTGGCGTGACGTTAGCCTATGTTCAAATGCTAGTAAAGGGGGGCCACCATTCTATCGACAATCAACAATTGGTGAATTTCATGAATCTTTGCTCATGCTCATCCTCGATTTGGAGAATCAAGCCCCTCACTCAACTTATCCATTCCTCCATGCTACAAATTCTTCCACTTTTTATTCTTCAAGATTGATAGACATCATAACCAGATGGTGATTCTCTTGCTAAGCAAGCTCTTAGAGCCTTTTTTTGAATCAAACCTTTCAACATTGTTTGTTTTATTCAAACCATGGTAAACCATGGTCATGAGTAAGGTTGTGGCACTTCTCAAAATATTTTTAACTTATGTAATGGTTCTTGGTTGTGCCTCTTCTTTGTTAAATTAAATTATGTTTTCTTGTCAAAAAAAACCTTAGCATTCTCATGATTTTCGACAACTAATCATATATAATTGTATACTTCATTTGTTGTTTCCAATTATCAAAATTAGGCTAAATGGCTGAGATCAACCCTAGCACTATCATGATTTTGATAACTAATTATATTAATTGTACACTCCCTGTTTTTGTTTCCAGTTACAAAACAATATTCCTTGTGCATCCCACCACTACGAATCTACCATGATTTGATAACAAAACGTAAGTACTCCATTTTTGTTTCCTAGTATGATATGATGTAGGATCTCTCTTGCGCCATAGAGTTTTTTTTAAAAATTATTGTTTCCAACTTTATGGGGAAGATAAAGAGATTCATGGACCAACTAAATTAGGGTGGCATGTTTTATTGAGAAGCAACCTATCAGTACGCTTGGCGGATGGTGTTGTTGGGCTGTATCTAGAGGAATGAGTCGATGAAACTTTATGTTTGTGAAAGGTATGCCCTAGTAACGGATGGGTTAGCTGGTTAGATTCGGCAAACCAAACAACAGATCTAGGATTAGATTCCGTAGGGTGACACTTCGTAAACGGACACGTTGTAAAGGAATTGACTAATAATTAACATTCTCTCGATATCCATGTTGAAATTTGGGTCTTAGTTTTCTTTCTATGTGGTTACTTTTCTAGATGAAATATCACGCACTATTAACTTACATATGCTCTAAACAATCTAAAAAAATCAGCATTTGCTCTACAACTTTATTCGTCACATCATTTGTTTTGTTTGTTGCTTTTCGCCTTAGACCCTAAGGTTTCACCATCGACACCTTGTTGCACCACAGTAATAATTTATATGTTGAAAACAACACAATTAAACAATTGCTCTACGGCTTTTGTTCTTCACTAATGTTTGCTTTGTTTGTTACTTTCGTCTTAAACTACAACATTTCACCATCGCCTGAACACACCTAGTTCCACAAAAGTAAATTAGACACCTATTTTCAATGGAGGTTCGGTTCATAAAATAAATTAAAATTTTAAGGTGGTTAAACAAGTTAAGCGGTGAAAAAAGAATTTTTAGAGATCAAAAGCAATGCTATATCATTTTACTCCCTCGGTTTTAAAATATAAGGCATTTTAGCTCTTTCTAGACATAGTGTGTGTAGGAGAAAATGTTCTTTTAATTGTTTTCAAATTACATTGTACCCCTAGTATACACAAAAACCACTTATAGAAAACCATAGGAATAGGAATACTAGTTTCGATTTGCTTCAACTAAACTAACCATGTGTCTTACCACGTTGTTCTTCTTTTGTAAATTTGTCATCTATTCTTTGTTAGCGAACAACTTGCTTGTGGGGCCCTATAGGGTTCACCGGTCAACGAGGTGTGACATCATGCTTGCCAGCCCGTGAGGCATGGCGGCTTTGTCGACTCATGGGCGTAGCGGTCGGCCAGCTTGTAGACGTCATAGCGATAGCCTATAGGAGGAAGCGATCTGGCCCGAAGCATACATGTATGGCCCAATTGTTAGTGAGAGAGGAAAGAAATTGAGAAAAAAAATGGTACTCACTTCTCTTTCTTTGGAGGATCAAGGAGGGGGTGTTTGTTTTTCTAATGATTGAAAAGGGATTATTTGAAACATGTTGTGTATTTTCAGTCCATTTTATCCTTGATTATAAAAACCAATAAAATTCCTCCAAGTGCACCAAATTACCAATGGTAGACTATGGGCACGTTTGGCACCACAGCCTGTTGTTGCCCAATTAAGCTGGTATCACCGTGATCAAAGTGCACATGATGAATAGGATTCCAATTCAAAATGTTCTACCAGCTCGACCATATGCTGCTCTGAATTGAATTCATCCTGCACAGCCTGCACGTTTAGAAGAAACATTTTCCTCTCAAACAAAAAAGAAATTTTTTTTTTTTCATTTCTGAAAAGAATACGCTAAAGGAAAAAGGGCTCTAGCCGTCTGGCCCTCTTGCTAAACCAGGTCCAGGCCCCACCTGTCTGTCCCTCTGGATTCCACTGACGTGTGGGCCCGCACCGCCGCCGCGGGCCCTTCTTGCGTCAGCATCGCCCGCGCCCTTGTCCTCCCTGTGGGCCCGGCTGTTTGTTAGGGCTGCCGGGCCGGTGCGCCGGTGCCCGGTGGTACTTCAAGCAGGGTAAAGGCAACCGTGGTCGTCCTCTACTCCGACTCGGGCGGAGCGGATCGAATCGGGTCGGGTCGGGCCGGGCCGGGGCGTGTGGTTGCGTCGCCTCGCCTCGCCTCGCCTCGCGTCGGCGATTCTTCCGGCGAACCAACGGCGCCAGCCACACCCGAGCGAGCGGCGCAGGAGGGGGCGCGTGGACGCCACGCTCGCCTCAGCCTTAGGGATCGAGGGCCCTTCCGTCCGTCCATCCGTCGCGTGGCTGCTCTCTCGTCTCGGCACTCCCACCCGTCAAGGTGAGGAAGGGGTTCTTTCCCGTGTGCCAAGTTCTTGGTCCGTTTGGTTTTGCAGTTTATCCGGTTTCCTCTTCTTCTTATTGGATTTTTAGTTTATCCGCGGCAGTCGATCTGGGATTCGCTTGCATTTCGGGTCGGTTCTTGCGAAACCTAGACCGCAGGTAGCTCTGCTCTTGTTATTCTCTTCTCTGAAAAAGCTGTTCTGCTGATTTTGATTAGATTTGAAGGGCAGCAGTGACCTAGTTCCCATGTGGCCTCTTTGATTGATTCAGTTTTCTCAGACAAGGATTTTCTTCGATGTCGAGTTTTTGCGGATTCGTGCTAGTTTCATAGGTTTCACCGCCTATAAAACGCCATTCTTTCTCGTGGCTAAAAAGTTTTCACCACCTCTCACGCTACTGCCTCAAGATCTGTTTGGAATTATTAGGTTATCGTATGGTACAGCTTAAGAACTACAAACCCTCACGAAAGGGCGGCAATATAGGAAGAAACACGAGAATGCGTTTCGTTTCCGTGTAGAAAGGCGACATCTTTTGGTACCCAGCATTTCCTTTCCTTGTTTTCAATTGGGAGGGCGCAATGCCGTAACGAAAAGAAGGAAGGCTCTTTTCCTCCATGCCTTTTTTTTGGGGGCAATTGCGGTGTTGATAAGAAAAGGCGAGGCGATAGCTCCTGAATCAGTCCTGTTTCGGTTTCCTCCGCGGTTTTTGATTTCTGTATGTACGCGCATTGGTTTCCTCCTCTCTGGCTCGCACCATTGCAATCTCTTCCTTCAATTTAGCGGACTCAATTTCTCTGATCTGGGTTTCAGGAGGCCGTGAGCGTCAGGCATGGAGCACTGCTATTTGAGGCAGCCGATCTCAAGGGCCGAGGCAATGCCGAGAGGAGGTCCGGGTTCTGGCAGATGGATGCGCCGCCACCGCCCCGGGCGGTCATCTGCCCCCAGCCTCGCCGTGCCACTCGGATTCCCTTCGCCGTGAAAAACGTGAACCAAAGCCAGCCCCAAGACGAACGGGTTAGTTCTTTGATTATCTTATACGTTTTCCTTTGTTTACTGCATGCAAGAGATCTGATTAGCTATCCAGTGGCAAGAATCTGATGATGGCATAAGTGCTAATACCGCTGCAAATGTCGATTGTATGCGGATCTGATTAGATTTTTTATATGGGCAGTAGGTTATAGCAGCAATTTCCGGTGGCACCATGAGAGAAGTATATGGATTTGAGTGTTATATGAGTTATTGGGTTTATTGTGCAATTTTGACATATATGCTAGTACATATGTACTGTTTATGGAAGTAGAGAATTAACATACTGAGAGTCTTTTTTATTTATTTGTGGCTAGCGATAGATAGAAATAGAAAATGATTCACGACAGTGCACATAGCTTGTCGCACAAATAAAGGGGCATTGGTGGGACTACCACATTATGTCTGGTTTCCTTTGCCTAATTTATGAAACAAAATACGTTACAAGTGTAACTGCATATCTAACTGTATCTGTTTATCCTGATGAATGTGTTCAATGATAAACAAAAATACGTTACAAAGCATAACTGCATGCCACTGGAATTATCTATTCTATTTTGTTATTTTGGATTTCAGGACTTATAGCCCGCGTTAGTGAAGGACCAAGCTTCCAGTTATGAACTGGGTATAGTACCATTTGGGGGTTAGGGGGGAGGTGCTTGTTTAACAATTCGAGATACACTTATTACATGTTGGCTAGTTTTTTGTTGTTTTTTGAATCTATATCCTGATATATGTGTTACAGTGATAATGATTATTCTGGTTCTAATCATGGCTTTTTTTGCTTAACCTTTACTCTCCACAACTGCAGTGCATTTCCGCTGTACAGATCAGACTCCACTTCTGATATACTTGATCTTATCCTCAGTAAGGTAATTATTGAAAAAGTTGGCTCATTGATTGAATGAAATGCGTAAACTCCCACACATGATTAAATTTTGATAACCCCGACTTTCTGTTTTCAGAATGACTCAGATGGAGATTCGGGCAGCCAGGTGGGCTTTTATGTGGCTCGCCTCCAGTACGCACTAACAACCCTGTTATCCATGATCCCCAGTTTGGTATAAGGTGCCATCCTTTTCTCCTTTAGGGAGCTCCTATGGCAAAACGCCATCAGTAAGAGTTGAAGTAGGCTCGCCATCTTGCGGTGTTAGCAGCAGCCCAAAAAGTAAAGTGAAGGTTTCGCCTGTGGCAACTCTGAGACCCACTATGCAGTTACCTTTGTCTGAGCATTTCGCTGTTATGTCCCTGATTTTGCCCTCGGACCGACCGCTCCTTGTGAATCACCGTGGTGGCGTGCAGGATATAAGTAGTACCTTTAAGCTAGCCTGATTAGAGTCGCCTTTTGCCCTTCTGACTCTGGCATGTGAAACTGCACAATTGCAGTGAGCAGTAAGATGTATATAAGTGAGGTCCCCGCATATGTAACCATATGATGTATGTGTCTAGTAAGTTTAGCTGAAGTTCCGGTGTTTCATGGATAATGAGCCTGTAAAATAAACCTTTTTTTTTTTTTTTTTTTGGTATTCAGAATTAAGATGCAACATGGAGTTTTCAGTTATTATGAAAGCAATCTTTGTTTTGTGTCACATGTGCGGAACTTTTTGCCTATAAATTACCCATTTGACTTACAGTTTATTTGTTGTTATACATGCTTATTTATTGCCAGCTGTCTCTTAATTTCCCTAGCATGCAAGCTGGAAAATTAGTTCTGAAAATATTAATGTGGAGAAACCGATTGATGACTGGGTCAGGTGATTATGGAACGACGATGGGGTTTCAACACGATCACTGCCAATCTGTGGTCATAGCAGGTTTTATTCATTCTTGTTTCACCTTTTTAACGCTTGAAACTCCTCAGTCCTCACGGTGATGAGCGATGATACTAAAATAAGAAACTGTTTGCGGCAATGAAATATGCAGATCAGGGAGGCAACTGGTAAATCGATCTACGTGTAGATTCAAAGTCAACGACAATCGACACGGGCAGGCGTAACTGAGAAATGAGCAGCCGCCCTACTTTCTAACAGCAGGAAAAAGGGGAAAAGAAACATAAAGTGTTTCACTTTCACATCGCATCGCGTTTACACAAAGTGATCACAAAGAAAAGCTGTCCAAAGAGATCACCACAATGGGCATTTTCAACAAAACGCAGTAACTTCAGTATCAGAATTCATTTGCCCATGTTTTCTTTTGAGCGAATTGACGATGGTACAATGAGTATTTAATTTGTTGAAACCAAACTAGCACCAAACTGTGGCTAACGCAGCCTTATCTTGTCTTCTTCGATTTTTCAGCTTGAAATGCTGCGCAAATCATCTTCAGCTCCTCATGGTTGATGAGCGTTGGTATCAAACCCAGAAGCTGTTCGCCAAAATGAAATATGCCAGAAGTAGAATGGACTGACCAGAAGTTGAAGCCATCCAAGTATGCGGTGATGAAGTAAACCAGGCACCCGTAAGTTGGCCCAGGCAGACGGTGATCTGGAGAATATGGCTGTAGGACTTGTGGGATGCAATAGCATAGCTGCAACCAGCAAATTTATCGTCGAACGATAGAATAAATGCAGCATTATGATTCTAAATCACAGGTCTGCGGCTGACGGTATTTATCTTGGTTTGGATACTGTATTTTGCCAGATAGAGGCAAATGAAATACTGCCATATCAACATCAATAGAACATAAAAATGAGGTAACCCACACTTCATCAGATTCAGAACTTTTTACCTTTGAACAAATTTACTTGAAATATCGCAACATTGGCCTTTGAATGTCTTATGGAAGGAGCTTAGTGGATATATTCATTTGCTAAGCCATAAAGATATTGGCTAAATTATTCAATCATTTGCTATCTGTTAAGAACACTCTGGAGAAAACAGTTTGTTAAACTAACAGATTAGCACGTTGGGAAGTAAAATCGAGAATGTTTGGGCTGAAGAATAGGAACCATAATGATTCACTCTAAATTAGTTGCATCATCACCATGACTGTTTATTCAGTCTATTAAATAATCTACAATGAAGCAATAAGCACGTTGGCCACACACCCACTGATGTCATTATTCCACTGGATACTGTGCCTGTGTCTGAACCACATCTCACCATTTACTTATGCTTTGGTAGCTTTCGCATCACCATGAATGCTTAGCTTTGCTGCAGAAATCTATGAACTAGATGCATGTTAATTCAGAGGGTGATGTCCTGACTGTTGCTGCATCAATTGTAAAACTATGTAGTTGCATGGGGTGGCAACAATAAAGATTAAAGAGCCCATCCAATGCAGCACCATATTTGCACTAACTTGGCAAAGAAAGGATAATGACAGAGAAACGATTCAACAAAAGGTACTAGAATGCATTTTGTGCGTGTGTCAAGAGATGATGAGAAGCAAGCCATACACTGCAAGCAGCGACGCAGGGGCCTTCTAGCACAGCTGTGATCCCTTCAACGGTGACGGTCGCGGGGTCCCTAGCGACGTATCTGGAATCGCCTTTTACTGTACTCCTTCCTGAACAGCGTGCAAGTATTCATTTGGTCTGTCAAGCACCAGGTCCATCTCGACGCACAAGATGATGATAACACGGCGATGGCGCGGAGGAGTTCCAGCGGGGGAACTTACAGACTTCGTCGAAGCAGTTGGGGTTTTTCCTTCCTGAAGAATCCGGGGCTGAAGACAAAGCGTCCCCTCGATGATGATGTGGGTGAGGCCGGTGAAC
>JADLZL010002189.1:0-173657 GCA_015844335.1 Chrysopogon serrulatus
GATAACTTGTCCAAAAACTAAAGAAGCCACAAAAAACAGTTCAATGGATAAACTCAAAATTATTATACACGGCAACACAATTTTTGCAAGATAACTATGACAACTTCCAGTTCCACCTTACATCTTAGCACCAGCTACAACTTGCAAGGTCTGCCTAGGCTAAACCATCATTGGCAACAATACAGTCCATACCATCATCCCTTGCAGCTGCAATGCACTGTGGGCAATGCTCATAAACGGTCAGCTTGGTCGTAGGCGCTACTTTATCCTTGATGTACCTTCTTATAGCCACCACTGCTCTAGACGTTTGCTCGACCTCAAACTTGCTATAGGGCAATCCCAAACCATCAAAGCAACATGGAGCACCAAGAGCACGAATGGTATCCAATGTAAGGCTCTCAAGTGAGACTGCGCTCTTGACAATGCAACATGTTAGCTCAACCAAGCTCTTTGTGGAGTGGAATCCTTTGATCTCCATAATCTTTAGGTGGTCATGGCGCCGCTCAGGCAGCTGCCTCAAATGTGAAGAAGAACCTACCAATTCATGGCCCATATCTGCTAGAGGCACCTGAAGACAATGTAAAATAAGGAAAATGAATCAGTGAATGCACCCAAATTACTGAGTCACCACATATATCAATTTGCTATATAGGATGGAGAATGAGAACGCCTTACCTCCAGCCACCAAGTCTCCAAGAAAGGAGATGCATCCAAGAAAGAAACCAGAGAAGAATAATCGTAGGATGGGGGCAAGGTCGATGAAGTAATCCGAATGCCCAGGTGCTTGAGGTTGATAAATTTGGAGGGCAGCATTGGCGTATTCTCCTGCAAAACAGATATATGTCATGTTCAGATTAACTATGCACCTGCACATATAATGACGGTATATATGACTATTGTCGATTGTATGGATTTTGTAGATAATCTGCAAAAAAAGTATACCTCATGGCTTGAGCTTAAAGTAAGAGTCTCAAGGTTTGGCATAATGGACGGAATCTGAGAACGAGCATAACCGGCAGCAGTAGGAACAAACAAGTTGAAGAACTTGATCGTTTGCGATGCTTCTCCAAGCAAGAGTTTTATTAGTCTTCTTTTAAGGGTGAAACAAGAGATACTTGGAGCTTCGTTCTCTATAATCTGCAGAGCATAACATCCATCAACCAACAGGTAGCTGAGCTGCTGCAACACGGAAGGT
Organism: Chrysopogon serrulatus; assembly: GCA_015844335.1. Classification (NCBI taxonomy): domain Eukaryota; kingdom Viridiplantae; phylum Streptophyta; class Magnoliopsida; order Poales; family Poaceae; genus Chrysopogon; species Chrysopogon serrulatus. The sequence goes on from JADLZL010002189.1 coordinate 1,196, forward strand.
ATCTTCAGTGAAATTATGTCGTCACAATCCTTGACGTCCAAGCGCTCCAAAGCAAGGGAGTTGGAAAGAATGCACTGTAATTCGTCCCCCGTGATACTCACAGAATGCAGACGCAAACTTGTTAGGCTTCTAAAGGGGCCAAGTTCTGTTGTTGGAGGGAAGACACAAGAGTCAAGTTGAAGAGACTGAATTGAGTTCCTAACCCCAGCATCAGATAAAACTGAGCATGGGAAGTTGTACATTTTATATATGAATGGAGTGACAAGGGTCAGCTGTCACTCCATTTGCGTCACCTGTCGAGATGAGGAAAGCATGTGTATTCCTCAAGTAGATGAAGCCTCAATATCTTCACGCCGATTCCTGAGTGATTTTTCAGGATGTTCTCTATTCTGCGCCTTAAACTTCTGTTATCTTTCTTAACCGTTTGTGAACTCAAGATTAGTTTGGGATAACATCTCCAGAAACTTAGAAAGGTCTGAGAAAGGGAAGCAGCACGAGCAGCAGCATCCATTGGCATTAAAGAATGTATATGACGCCAGACACCCTGCATGTGTTGCATAATAATAATGGATAAAGTTTCAAGTTTAAAGTCAAGTGGAAATTCAGTCAGATAATGGCAACAGATAGCTCTACGCATGCTCCTGGCAGTGTATTATTAGATATGTAAATTGCCAACTGAATGTAACGGTGGCAGGTAAACCTATCAATTCACAGAGAAGTTTCTCTCTAACAGTATTACTAGAGGCTTTCTGACAAAGAAAACAAATACACATGCTGATAGCCAGCACCGATTAACCACTATGATATATCTAATTATCTATTCTTACTTACTTACCTGCATATATATGACCACACAAACAATGTGCCTATCAAAAGTTCATAACGCAAGAGATGGTTGTTTATTATGGAAGCAATATCAGATCAAAATCGCATATTGTGGAAGCAATATCAGGTCAAAATCGCACAGGTGAGAGATCCTAGGCTATTATGATTGTTTGCATATATAGTTCATCAAGAGAGTGCTTGAGTATACTCAAGCATGTTCTGCATGTTTAGATCGAACTTGAGCTTGAGATTAATTTTATGCTAGCTACCATGCAAACATACCTCAGGAAGCCATGGGATTGAATGTCCTGATGATGTTTGTCCATCTTGAGAATCGCCATCGTCACCAAGTCGCTGACAGGGTGAGTCCTTAATTTCGTCTGCTTGACTAGCATCGGATCCATCTGCAAGCTAACGAGAACGGTTATGATATATAGTAGCCTGCTACGAGACATAGACATGAGAACTCAAGCTGCTGAGCCTGAGAGAGAGGACCGGCCAACCGGGAGCCGACGAACGAGTACCCCTGTCATCGTTGGCCTCGCTCAATGCAACGCGCGGCAACGCCATGACGGCGACGACGTGATCTGATGTGTATGGTTTTTTTTTTCTCTTTTTTTTTGAGCGATTTAGGCTTTATTATTAGGTCACAATCAGGGCTGGACAAGGACAAGGGGCTAGCGAGGCTAGCTTCGACCGCAGGAGGAGTAAAATTTATTTGTTTTCAGACAGAAAGAAAAAGAAGAGGAGTTTTTTTGGAAGGAGCAAGGAAGATGACCAATTTTTTCCTAAAAAAAAAGTTATGGTACAACTTGTGCCCCGTTAGCCCCTTCTTACAAAACTTAGGGCAGCAAGTTGGACCACATGGTGATGAGATGTGATGAGGTGACCTGCATAGGAGAGCATGGAGGGTATAACCAAGATTAAGATGACGCCGTCAAATGCTGGGTTGGTTCGGTGGCGACATAGATTAGTTTTCGTGCTGGCAATGATAGTGGATGGGGTGCAGTCGCTGTTGATGATAAATGAACACGGCGTTGTGAATATCTGCCTCTCAACAGCGCAGTTGTTCTACAGGTTAATCGGGGGGTTGCAGAGTCATCATTAATTCAAACATTGAGCCCTTGCTACCAGAAAATTAAATGAGAATGTTATGGTAAAAAAGTAGCCAATGTATCACTCCAAGATATGCTTAATTTTCATCTAGATATTGCCTATGTGTGCCTTGAATTACTTTCATATCCTTCCTTGAAACTGAAAATGGATGGCATTGAATACATCTAGAGAGATTCATAAATGATACAATATCTAGGTTGCACAAGAGGGTATCTATCTTTCACAAGGTTCATTCGAAAGATTCAAGCATTAAACCTTGTATACTAAGGCGTTTAATTAAACCTTGTATAGTACTAAGATTGTATGCTTTGGCTCCTATATATATGTAGAGCAGGTAGGCCAGAGCTCTAAACATTGCATCGGGCTTAGTGTTTTCTTCATTCACCTATTTGGCCAGTCAGCACTTGCTAAATCATATTAACACTGAATGATATGCTGCTTAATTAACAAAGTAGCTTTTCTCCTCCTATTAGTGTTCATAGTAATTTCTCTTGACTATGTGAGTGGTGGATGGGAATGTACAAAGCAACAAAAGAAGGGCATTTTGGAAGCATGTGGGCCCTACATTGTGAAATCAAACATCCCTATGCGTCCACCCAACACAAATAATCCCTGTTGTAACGCTATGAGAACACTGCAGAGCCATGGCGAGGGAATGATGCAGTGCGTCATCGATAGATTTGACAATACGGAGAAGCAGCAATATGATGCATCAAAGATGCTATATATAAAAAGATTTTGCACACAACATTCATCTGATGCTTCAACTGCTATTTAAGGTAAAAAATCTCGTGTTTGGTGGTTCGTTTCATACTTTCATACTTCTCCTCTACAAAATGAAAGCATGGGGATGAGCTAAGAAATTGATCAATGATTTACTCATGATTCCCTGGCAGGTCATAGTGTAAAGATCCTGACAAAGTGCATGGTCATATTGAGGACTCTGATGGAAGATACATCCGCTATCTAGTTAAGAAATATAAAATAATGGATTAAACTAAACTTCTAGTCAAAAAAATGAATCAAATAAAACTACTGTATGGTGTATGGTAATTTAATATAACTAATCATGGACTATCTATTTTGTTATATATATGGTAAAAATATGGTCTATTTATCTCCAATGAGTTAATAGCCCATTACATTTTATTAAATGGTGGAATGGGGAGATAATAACGGGGAACAAACATGTGGCCAAATTGTGGCACAGGCCTAATAAGGATGTTTTCAATAGTATGAGCTATCTATAAATATGGTGACAACATGTTATGAAAGAGGAATGCTTCATGAAGTGTGCGAGACTATCTTTTGAGTCCACAGTTGTCTCTAATCTTTTTTGCATTATTATTTAATAATTAAAAAAATTCATGAGCTAGCTCTAAGCTAGAACATTGGAGAACCCTAAGACATGCCCAATGATTCTTAAGAAACAAAGCACGATTATTTATAATAACACTACTAAAGCAACCATGCATTGCACGTTTAAGATAACTTGTCCAACAACCAAAGAAAAAAACAGTATTTTTTGTCAAAAGAAACAACAACACAGTTCACTAAGATAAAATCAAAATTATTACACATGGCAAAACAATTGCAAAATAACTTATGACAACTTTGACCCTTCGTCTTAGCATCGGATGCTTCAACTTGCAAGGTACCTAGACCAAAGGCCCCAAACCATCATCCACTGCAGCGGCAGTGCACTGTGGGCAATACTCCCGAATGGTCAGCTTAGTTGTAGACGCAACTTTATCCTCGATGTACATTCTAATAGCCACCACTGCTCTAGACGCTTGCTCGACCATAAACTTGCTATAGAGCAAGCCAAAACCATCAAAGCAACATGAAGACCTACCATTACCGCGAACAGTATCCAATGTAAGACTCTTGAGTGAGACTGCGCTCTTCACAATGCAACATGTTAGCTCAACCAAGCTTTTTGTGGACTGGAATCCTATAATCTCCACAATCTTGAGGTGGTCATGATGCTGTTCTGGCAGCTGCCTCAAATCTGAAGAACCCACCAATTCATGCCCCATATCTGCCATAGGTACCTGACAACAATGTAAAAACAGGAAATTGAATCAATGAATGCACCCAAATTATTGAGTCGCCACATATATTAATTTATTATATACATGATATATAGCTAAGGATGGACAACGCCTTTACCTCCAGCAGCCAAGTCTCCAAGGAAGGAGACGCATCCAAGAAAGAAACCAGAGAAGAATAATCGTAGGATGGGGACAAGGTCGATGAACTAATCTGAATGCTCAGGTGCTTGAGGTAGATGAATTTGGTGGGCAACATTGCCGTATTCTCCTGCAAAACAGATATTTAATTGTCATGTTCAGATTAACTATGCACGGTATATACGACTACTGCTGATCATATGGATTCTGTGGATAATTTGCAAAAGAATTATACCTCATGGCTCGTACTTAAAGTAAGGGTCTCAAGATTTGGCATAATGGATGGAAGCTCAGCACGAGCATAACCGGCGGCATTAGCACATAACAAGTCCAAGAACTTGATCTTTTGCGATGCTTCTCCAAGCGAGAGTTTTATAGGTTTTCCAAAAAGGGTCAAATTAGATATGCTCGGAGCTCTGTTCTTTATAATTTGTAGATCACGACATCTATCAACCAACAGGTAGCTGAGATTTTGCAGCGTGGAAGGTATCTTCAGGGAAATAATCTCTATGCATTCCTTGATGTCCAAGCGCTCCAAAGCAAGGGAGTAGGAAAGAAGGCACTCTAATTCATCCCCGTGGTATTCACAGAATGCAGACGCAAATTTGTTAGGTTTCTAAAGGCGCCAAGTTCAGCCGTGACACGGAAGACACAAGAGACAAGTTGAAGAGACCGGATTGAGTTTTTAACCCCCGCAGATAAAACTGAGCACGGGAAGTTGTACTTTTTATGTATAAATGATGGCACAAGAATCAGCTCTTCAATCCCGGGCGCAACAGCAGCCTTGAGCCACCTGTCGATATGAGGAAAGCAAGTGTATTCATTACGTAAATGAAGCCTCAATATCTTCAAGCCAATTCCTGAGTGATTTTTCAGGATGTTCTCTATTCGGGGTCTTAAACTTCCGCTATGTGTCTTCACCGTTTCCGAACTGAAAATTAGCTTGGAATAACATCTCCAGGAGCTTAGAAAGGCATGAGAGATGCAAGCAGCACGAGCAGCAGCATCCATTGGCATTAAAGAATGTATATGACGCCAGACATCCTGCATGCATGCACAATATATGATGGGATGAAATGTCAACTTGGAATTTCAGTCAGATAATAATTAAAGGCAACAGATAGCTCTCTGCATTCTCTTGCAAAAGGGGCAGTGTATTACATATGTAAATTTGCAACTGAATGAAACAGTGGCCGGGCAAACTTAGCAATTGACAGAGAAGTTTTTCCCCAACAGTATTACTAGAGGCTTTCTGACAAGGGTAAAAAATATACATGCTGATAGCAAGCACTGGCTGATAGCAAGCACTGATTAACCACTAAGATATATCTAATTATCTATTCTTACCTGCATATATTTAACCATACAGAGTAAACAATGTATATATCAAAAGTTCAAGAGATGACGTTTTATTGTGCAGGCTATATCAGGTCCGTCTTTTTCCATTATCTAAAAAACAATATCAGGTCCATCAAAATCGCACAGGTGAGAGATCCTAGCTAGGCAAATATGATTGTTTGCATAGTTCATGAAGAGACAACGATACACAGCATCAACAGGGCACATGCTTGATCGAGTTGAGTATACTCAAGCAGGTTCTGCATGTTTAGATCGATCGATGTTGAGATAAGAAACCAACAGAATATATAATATACCTCAGGAAGACATGGGATTGAATGTCCTGATGTTTGTCCATCTTGAGAATCACTACCATCACCAAGTCGTTGAGAGGAGGGTTGAATCGTCCTTAATTTCGTCCGCTTGACTAGCATCGGAGCCATCTGCAAGCCAACGAGCACGGTTATGACAGTAGCCTCAAGCTGCTGAAAACGCCTCGAAACGTCATCGCAAAACCGATTTGATCATCAAGTGGGAGAGAAACAACAAACGAATCAGAGAGAGAGGACCTGGAGCCGACGAACGAGCACCCCCGTCATTGTTGGCCTCGCTCAATGCAACGCGCGGCAATGCCATGACGGCGATGACGACGTGATCTGATATCCACGGGTATTTTTTTTTCTTTTGTGAGGGCAGGACTAGTCGGGCTGGACAAGGACAGGGAGGGGGCAAGTTGGACTAGGTTTCGACCCCAGTAAATTTATTTATTTTCAGACAGAAAGAAAGAGGAGTTTTCTTTTGGAAGGGAGATAACTATTTTTCCCCCCTATAAATATGGTCCAACTTCTGCCTCATGATGGGCTCAAAGGCTTTCGTGTGCTCGTGCAATATAGGCCCGTTTACGCAAACTACTTGTAGATCTCATCAGATCATGGCCAATGCCCTTTTCTTTAACCATTTCACTTACTAAAGATTTTTGTTTTCAAAACTGTTTTTTTTTGCCTCCCTAAACCATCATCGTAGTGGCAGTCTAGCTTTTCTCATCAAAGTCTACGGTCCTATTTGAATGCAAAGTATTTTTAAAGTATTGGAGACATACTATAGTTTTATAAAATACTTTGGTTTTTAAAAACTCCTAGGTGTTTGGATGCAATAAATTTTATGGTGCTCCCTCCATATAGGAAAAGAATGTTGTTTTGGACAATGACACGGTCTTCAAAGTATAACTTGACTTTATATTTTTGTAAAAATACTCATCATGAAGTGATATATTTATACTTTTATGAAAGTATTTTTCAAGACAAATCTATTCATATGGTTTTCATGTTTTCAAACTCAATAACTTAAAAGTTTCATGATTTAAGTTCCCAATGTTTGATCAAAATCTTGTTCAAAACGATATTCTTTTCCTATATGGAGGGAGCATGGTTTTGTCAAAACTGTAGTCTTTTAGGGATTTTAAAAACTCTACTCATAACCTTTTTTTCTAAACCATAGTTTTGTGTCTCTTTGGCTTATAAAACTGTAGTTTTGTGATACTGTAGTTTCTAAAAACTGTATTAAGGCCCTACATCTTTGTTCTCTCTCTCTCAACTCTCGAAACCATTTAAGTTACCTCTATGCTCTTTTTCAAAGTGATTTTCAAGGTAGTCTCTTCAATATGCTTTAGTTAAAAAAATTCGATAAACACATCATAAGGTTTTCGGAGCAAAAAAGTGTCTCTAAAATTTTAAAAATAATTAAGATTATAGAGAGATATATTAGACCATGAGAAAACTAAATAAAATATTTAGAGCATGTGAAAAATCTTTAGTAGCTTGCAGAAAAAATAGCTCGTCAGGATAATGTTCATGACAAGCATTATCGACGAGAGGACTGGGCATTTATTTGTAACACATATTAATACAATTGTTGCTAACCATATGCCGCATCAGTACAGATTACATTATTATATATATGTTGCTATTTATAAATTGTCATCTACGAATGAAGCAATTGCCAAGCAGTGTTATACACGGAATGTAATGGTTACGGACGCCTCTAGAATCCATGCATGACACAAACCAAACGAATCAGCTTTGGGTCTATTGTATTTAGTGGTAATAAAAAGTCATAAACATAACCATGTCCATGCCTCGCGTGCACATCCACTAGTTTGACAACTTCCAAACCTCAACATTCAAAGAAACTAAGCACAGTTCACTACGGTAAAACTAAAAATTATTATAAATGACAACACATTTAAGATGATAACTTTCTCTGCCTTTCACCCTCCATTTTAACTTCTCTGCATTTCATCTTCCATCTTAACTTCTCTACCGAGGCCAAACCATCATCCACTGCGGTGGCAATACACCGTGGGCAAGGCTCCATAATGGTCAGCTTAGTTGTAGGTGTAACTTCATCCTTGATGTACCTTCTTATAGCTGCCGCTGCTCTAGACGCTTCCTCGACCTCAGACCTGCGATAAGGCATGCAAAATCCATCCCAGCAACATCGATCTTTAGCATAGTCAAGGGTGTCTAATGTAAGGCCCTCGAGTGAGACTGCGCTCTGGACAATGCAGCACGTTAGCTCAACCAAGCTCTTTGTAGAGTTGAATCCTTCGATCTCCATAGTCTTGAGGCGGTCGTGCTGCCGTTTAGGCAGCTGCCTCAAATGTGAAGAAGGACCTACCAATTCATGCCTCATATTTGCCTGAGGTACCTGAAGACAACCACATGAAACTGAATCAGTGGATGCACACCCAAATGAGCGTCCATTAGTTTGCTGGATAGATAGTGCCTTACCTGCAGCCACCAAGTCTCCAAGGAAGGAGACGCATCCAAGAAAGAAACCAGAGAAGAATAAGTGTAGGATGGGGATAAGGTCGATGAAGCAATCTGAATGTTTAGGTGCTTGAGATTGATGAATTTGGAGCGTAGCATCGGTGTATTCACCTGCACACAAGATATAAGCATGTTCAGATTAATATATATGCCTGCACATAACGGTAAGTCTACTGTTGTACAGATGTATCGTCGCTTTTATTTGCAGTATACCTCACGGGTCGAACGTAAATAAATTGTCTCAAGATTTGGCATCATGGACGGAAGCACAGCACGAGCATATCGGACGGAATTCCCAAAATTCAACTCCAAGACCTTCATCATTTGCGTCACTTCTCCAAGCTCGAGTTTTGGAAGAACCCGGGAAAGGGTAAAACTAGAGATACGTGGAGCTTTGGTCTCTATAATTTGCATACCATAACATCCGTCAACAAACAGGTAGCTGAGCTGCTGCAGCACGGAAGGTATCTTCAGGGAAATTATCTCTTTGCACTCAATGAGGTCCAAGCGCTCCAAAGCAAGGGAGTTGAAAAGAAGGCACTCTAATTTATTCCCCGTGATGCACACAGAACGCAGATGCAAACTTGTTAAGCTTCTCAAGGGTCCAAGTTCAGCCGTAGGACGGAAGACACAAGAGTTGAGGTGAAGAGACCGAATTAAGTTTCTAACCCCAGCAGACAAAACTGAGCATGGGAAGTTGTGCTTTTTCGGCAGCCTAAGGTTGAGCTCTTCAATCCCTGGTGTAACAGCAACCTTGAGCCATCCATTGATATAAGGAAAGCAACTATATTCACCAAGTAAATCAAGCCATAATATCTTCAAGCCAATTCCTGAGTGATTTTTCAGGATGTTGTCGATTCTGTATCTTAAACTTCCTCTACCCGCCATAAACTTTGCCGAGCACAGAATTAGTTTGGGATAACGTCTCCAGGAACTTAGAAAGGCACGAGAGATGCAAGCAGCACGAGCAGCAGCATCCATTGGCATTAAAGAATGTATATGACGCCAGATATCCTTCATGCACAATATGTGATAAAATTTCACAAGTTAATTCGACTGAAATTTTAATCAGATAAAGAAAACCGTAGAACCAGATAGCTCTTTTGCATGCTTGCAAAAGGGGCAGTGTATTATACATATGTAAATTGGCAACTGAATGTAATGGTGGCAAGTAACCTTAGCAATTCACAAAGAAGTTTGTCCCTAACACTTGCTAAAGGTTTTCTGAGAAGGAAAAAAAATACACATACTGATGGCCAGCACTGATTAATAGCTACTATGAGAGATCTCCTACTATGATATCTAATTATCCATTCTTGCCTGCATATGAGCACAGAGAGCAAATAATGTGTCTATCAAACACACAAGATGATGTCTTATTGTGCACTATCAGGTGAAAATCGCACAGGTGAGAGATCCTAGCTAAGATGATTATTTGCATATTTCATCAAGAAACAACGATACAGCATCAACAGGCACATGCCTCATTATGCAGATAACTCAGGCTCAGCATGTTCAGATCTTAAGCTCAAAAAACAACAGAATAGCTGCCTTCAGAATTTTATGTTGTCATACCTCAGGAAGGCATGGGATTGCATATGTTTGCCCATCTTGAGAATCGCCATCACCTCCGTCACCAAGTCGTTGACAGAGTGAGCCTGAGTGCTTAATTTCGTCAGCTGTAGCAATGGATCAATTTTCTTTTATGAGTGACAGAAGAAAATAGCAAATGAACCAGAGAGAGGCCGAAAGGCAAGATAGTTAAAGCTTACTCGGGGCTTGCTGCCCGCTCTGAATCCCCATGGCACGAATAAAATAAGACGACACACACTCCTCGAGATATCACGCTGAGTTATCTCGGATCTCCGCTCCAGCGCTATGTTTTTGGTCTGTTTTTTTTTTATGAGAGTTTTTGGTCTGGTTTCGAACTCGGTTGGGTTTGGAGGATGATTGGATCGGAATTCGATTAGGCACCAGGAAAAGGAAATTGAGGGACCCTTCTGTCCCGGTTGGATACGTACGACGGAATCCGATTGGACACCGGCTGCTCATGATCTGCGCTGTCGTGGGCTCCTGCTGTCGCTCGGCGCCGCAGCCTTCGGTCTCCTCCTCTGCGGCGGCACGGGATGGCGCTCGCTCTCGCTCTGCTCCTCGGCGGCGACTCATGCGACTCTGTGCGGAGGAAAAAGAGTCGTAGCCATTTTTTAGAAAAAAAAAATAAGATGAATAATACTGTCTTTTGAAATTTAAATGATAACTAAATATACTATAGGATGATCTTGCGACTTGTCATCCCACTAGCTATTGAAGGCTAAATTCATTACCTGCATCTCCTCTAATCACATCTTGAAAGGAACAAGGGTGGGGAAGCGGCAGAGAGAAGGGGGTTGTATCTGTAGAGATGATAAACAAAAGTTTTCCATTTTCCCACAATTTATCGTCCTTATTAAAAACACTTTGCCCTATCGAATCTAACGTGGCACACTGAGCTGCTCGCTGCAGCTTCTTGGGCTGCGGCTGTTTCACAGTAGCTACAGTAAACAATGTTTGTGCAGTCAAGGGACTGCAACGTTTAGTACATTGCAAAAAGTTCCATAAATTATTTTGAAAGAAAAATAAGATCTAATGCTGTTGATAACTAGATGTTATTTGATGATATTATAATTTGTCATCCCAGTCACTAGTGAAGGGTCACCTGAATCAGCACTCATTGAAAGAAAAAAAATCACCTTGAAAAGAACAAAATCAAGCACAGACAAATGAAATCAAGCAGTAAGAGAACAGAGACCAGGGATTCCAAGCAACAAAATCAAGCACAGACAAATGAAATCAAGCAGGAAAAGACCAGAGATTCCAACTATCGATTCTGATTCTGATTCTGATTCCATTTCATATATAAAGAAACAGATCCACCAGTTCTCCAGTTTGGTTTCCATTTCCATAGACAGTAAGATCGGCCAACCAATTCGACATCTCTACCACACTACTACTGAAGATTAGACTACTACCACGCATAGCTCTGAAGATTTTAAGTAGCAACTACCATCTAGGCATTACGACGAAGATTTGGAACCATCAAGCACGCAAAGATCGGAGCTTCTTCAGTCACTCGGTCGCCGCCTGCCTCGGCCTCAGGCCTCCGCCTCCGCCTCCGCCGCGCCGGGGGTACAGGTCGTGTCGAGGAAGCGAGTGGCCAGGCTCAGGAGATCCTCGATCGAGTCGCGCAGAGACGAGACGTCGGTGCTGCGCCCCGCCCCTGGGTGCCCGCGGGCGTCGGCGGTGTAGGAGCCGATGCGCCCGGCGAACTCCGTGCAGGCGACGCCGAAGGACCCGCCGCCAGCCGCGCGGGCGTACTCCTTGAGCTTGAGGGCGCAGGAGTCCATCATGAGGAGGTGGGCGGCGTCGGTGGGGGAGGCGGCGGAGCGAAGGGAGGAGCGGGTCCTGGAGCAGGTGGACGAGGTTGCACGCGTCCGCCATGGGTTTGAGAACCTCGCGGCTGGGGGAGGAGGCCGCGGACGCCGATGCTGTCGTAGTCGTCCTCGTCGAGCGGGAGGCGCATCAGCTGCAGGAAGGGCCCCGCCTCGCGAACCCTGATCCCCCCGACGCTGCGCCTGGGGCAGCCTGTCCACCTGCGGCTCGACGCCGAGCACGAGCGCCGCCATGCCCCTGGCCGACTTCGCCTTTCTTTCGCTCGCCGAGGTTGGCGGTGGAGATGGATGGGGATGGGGAGGATTTGGGATGGGGATGGCGACGGGCGACGGGCGACGGCGAGACCCGATTTATACAGCCGGATAGACCTAGTTTGGTTTTTTCATTTGGGCCTGTATGGTTTTGGGTTAGAAATGGGCTGGACAGTCAAATAGACTAGTTCCTTGTTTTTCATTTGGGCCTCGATTCTATAATAGGCTGCTTAGGTTTTTGAATGGTTTCTGATTTTTGGACCACCTCATATGTTTCCTGTTCTGTATAACCACTATTTCTATACTATGTACATGGGCCCAAAATTCACCCAGCATGAGTAAAAATATATTAAAAAAATGAGAAAATTTCTAAAACTTTATAGTTTATGTCTAAATGCATTTTGAAACCTTTCCACAAGAAAAACAGGACTTCTAACCAGCATGAATGCATTCAACAGTAATGTATTGTCCATTTCATGCTCCGTGCATCTTATATTTTTTATTTAAGAAAAAGACCCCGAGCATATTTCCTAGTGAACGCTTTGATCAACTCGTCAGGATAAGCAATTCGTCAAAATAATCTTCATGACAAGCATTATCAAGGAGAACACTAGGAACTGTAATACATATTAATACAATTGTTGCTAATCATATGTACTAGAAAACAACGCGGCGTTGCCGCTTGACCGCGTGGGGTGGAACCAGTTGTGTAGGAGCTGAATCTAGTGTTTTGATCTCTCACCTTTTGAGGATAAAAGTAGCAAAACTGTATAAGGTCTTTTAATATTTTGAGCAGAGTATACAACAACGATGTTAGTGGCATATATTGTATTAGTCATATAAGCAATTTTCACATAGTAAACTCCAAACAGCTTGTTTCCCCAGCACGTATTACAAACAGTCAAACATGCCGAGCTTGTGTGAAGTCAGTTAATAGCCATCAGGTTGTACCGTTGTTCATCATCTTATCAATTATCGATGCAGGTGAGATGGGCCATTTAAAAAATGCTGAGCCATCTCTTGGTTTGAGCATTGCACCCATAAAACAGTCACATTTAAGTGAATCTTTGTGGATGAGTATTTGTGGTTAAGATAATCTGAAATACATGGATCCAGAAAATAATAATGGCAATTGGAGATAAAAAATAAGATAATAGCATTAAGATGTTGTGGCAAAGCACGATAGAATGTCAATGCTTACCGAAGGCAATGTGGAAAGCAAAAGAAATCATAATGCAAAGAATTGTCTGGAATCATCTTATATTCATTGCATATATCATGAACCCATGCTAGTTGTCACTGTATCTCAACTACCATAGACAACAATTGCTTCAAATAAGTTAATCTTCTTTAAAAAAATAGTTTATCTTCGGACGATGACTTTTAAATCTAGAGCTGCAGCCATCTGCTTCAACAATTGGAGCTCTACTTTGTCACCATGGTTATCATCCGAGACTCTCTTTCCATTGACAATATCAGCTTGATCTGTACTGTGAAGATAAGGGTCTCCCGTGCCGAGTAGATAGCATGTGGACACACCCACGAATCTGCAGACCATAACTTTTTTGAGGTTGATGTACATTGTGAATGGAGGCAGCACAACCTTCAGAATCATCAAATAGTTGTATGACCTTGCATATTCTGGATTGTATGACTGCATATGTACATTTGATCCACTTCAGATCAATATATTAATCTTATGGTTAGGTAGTCCTCATTAGTAAATACAGTTCTCAGCATTTTACAATGATAAGAATGCAACACACTAAAATGAGGTGTCAACAGTTCACATGTGGATGTCAACATTTCAGATCAATATATTAATCTTATGGTTAGATAGTCATCATTAGTAAATACAGTTCTCAGCATTTTACAATGATTAGAATGCAACAGACTAATATGAGAGGGGTCAACATTTCCCATGTGGATGTCAACTCACTGAATGTGAAGAAAATGGCAAGTCCAAAATATGGTGTTCCTTGTCCATGTACCTTGTACATGGATTCAAACATTTAGCTTTCTTGGTGATTGTATAAAGTGAAAAAATTAAGGCTCATGAGCATATGTATATGAAAAGTTGAAAATCATCCTCATTGAAGAACAAATAAAATATCTCGTGCATGCAGTAAACAATCAAGGTATCACTCATTTATGCATGACTGTAATATCGTGGAAGTAGAATATTCACATATATTTAAGCAGACTTGTAGGATTCTGATCAAGATATTTTGCAAACACTGAATCGGATCGGAATCACAACCAATTTCTACAACCGAAGGCTCTTGAGTTTAGCTCCCTGAGGATGCACTTTGATGCTCCGAAGAAGATTGTTGCTCCACACTGCAAGGAGAAGAAAGCCGGATACTCAAGCACTTAAATCTGAAGGAGAAGCAGCACTGAAATGTTCGAGTGGGTGTAGCTGTAGATTACACAGCGCCAACAACAGGAAGCAGCGCCTTCATCCTCAAGCAACGCAAAATATTTGCATCCTCCTCCGATTTGAAGCACCTGCTCTCGATACTCTCCCAAATCAGAGAAAGTATAATACACAGCACTTGCACTATTGCACACTAATTTTAGCATGGTAGCTATTAGCATCAATATTCAAACATGGCCTAGTCTGATAGTAATGTACGAATATGGTGATGATCACTGTCATGATTCTTGATTTGTAGTAGAACATGACTGGGGACTTTTACCTGAACTCTATACAGTTGTGCCTTGGTACGATTGTATCCATTGACCCTGTTTTTACAACTTGCGGTTTCCCATTTCGCTATCCGGTGTTGCCACCTGTAAAGGCAGACGACATAATATATATGTATTTGCAGTTACACATAGCTGCCGAGTTGACTTCCTTATTACACGTAATTGTCTAACAATGTAAATTAAGATGGGAGACATAAATAGTTAACAATAATGGGAAAAATAAGTCAATCAGGACTGCGGTGTCGATGCAGTCTTTGCACAGCAAAAGAAGTTTTTTGTTTGTTATTATATTTTTAATATGAAATAAGCAACACATTCGAGAGAGATTGAACAGAAGTGGTTATGGCCACATCCTTGCCACTACGTGAGGATGCCCAAAGTCCGAAATGTTCAGATATAGCACCAAAGAAATGCTGGCAGATCAACGTTCAGTAAGATCAGCCAAAACAAATATCCTAACTGTTAAACATGTTTTGCTCGTAGCAACAAGTATAGCTAGAAAATTGTCGTAGCACATATGTACACCAAAATAGTCTTGTTTACAGATTGTTCAGAAGCTAAACATGTGTTGATTGAATATGTAAAGTAGATCACTACAACATGTTGTTTAATAGAGCACTTACAAGTGAATACAAGTCATATCAGAGCTTTTAGCAAGATATGTACAATAAGTAATTTATAATAGAAGCAAAGGAAGATTATGTTAATTTATAATGCTATTAAATTCGTAATTAGAAGAATCTAAAACAAACCTGAAAATTTGGTTTAAAGTTCTTGAGCTCCTTGTTTAGAGATCGACGGACGTAACTACATAATAGCATTGAGGACTTAATGCAATTAGGTAAATGTATAACTCGACAAGCAATATGATTGGTTGCTACAGCTTGGTTGCCCCTGTTGTCCCATGTGTCTACGATTCAGTTCACATAAAGGTCATAAGGTTCAGAGAACAATATGGTAAACTACATGTATCTATACAGTCAATCGTTTGGTAAGCAAGAAATAATTATTTTCAAGTGTACTGAAATGAATCAAGCAAGCTATCAGATTATTGTTTCAGAGGCCTGCCACTTGAAGCACAATTTTGAATAAGGAAACAGTAAGCACAATTATTAGTAATCTTGCTACTCAAGGATTAAATTTGTGAGCAGACTATAACACTTAAGTACTTAACTGACATAGATATATATGGATTTTGGCTTGAGAACTTGGTGGAGGAGTGGAGCATGTCCACGGAGGTGACTGGCATGAGGAGGGGCAGGCAGGGAAAGGAGGTTGCAGCAAGGTGTGGACGCGACGCTTCTACCGCACTTGCTAGCGCGTCTCCGACGCCCATTGCCGCGGAGGCTCGCAGTCGCTGCCTGTTACACCGTCGCAGAGCTGCGCGCCCTGCGCCTCGGCTTCCTGCGTCGCCTTTGCGGTGGCCTTCGTGCCGTGGGGGGCGCGGCCGCGCCGGCCTGGGAGGACGCGGCCTCCTGCTCGCCCGCGCCCGTGACGCCGCGCAGCGGAGCTGCAAGCCGGCGCCCGCGAGGCCGCGCGGCGGAGCTGCTCGCCGGAGAGGGAGAGGCCGCGAGGGTCGCCGGAGGTCCGCCACCAGCCAGAGAGGGAGCCAGAGGCCTTTCCCGCGTCGCCACGAACATGGTGGAAGCTTCGCGGGAGGAGAGCCGAGTGGGGAGAGAGAGGGAGAGGCCGCACCATGGGGCCGGGGCGCGCTCGCCCGTGGGACGTCGCCACGCTGCCGCGCCACCGTTCGGGGGAGGGGAGGGCGCTCGCCCCAACGCCGCCGCGCCGGGGGGAGGGGCGCTCGTCCCGCGCCGGAGCTCTGCCGCGCCTGTGGGCCTCTGTCTCCGGTGGGCTGAAGCGGGGCGCGCTCATGAACGCCGTCGCGACACCGCCAGCGCCTCGCGCCGTGATCCGGCGTCGCGGACCCGGCCGCCACGCCGAGACACGGGGAGAGGAGGACGACGAGGAAGGTGGCCGCAGCCGCTGCGCCCGGTCGCACCAGCCGTCGAGGAAGTGGGACTGCGGATTGATTTCGGTAAAGTTCAGGGTTTTTTTTGCAAAATGGCCAGCACTTGCCCGATCTAGGCCGTCCGCGCGACCGATCCAACGGCCGCGGATAGCGGGCGACGTGGCCACGCTCACCGGCCTCGGTTTGGAAGCAGGATTCCTATGTAAAAGATCAGCACACATTTACATTATTTTTATTAAATTTTTATTAAATAATTATCAGTTAAAAGTGAAGCAATTGCAAGCGACGTCATACAACACCGCATGCTAAGATTGGTAATAATAATAAAAAGACATAAACATAACCACGTCCGTGCCTCGCGTGCACATCCACAGTTTGACAACTTCCAAGCCACAACACTGAAAGAAACTAAGCACAGTACACTCAGATAAATTAAAAAAATATTATAAATGACAACACACTTAAGATAACCAATGACAACTTTCACCCTCCTACGCCAAAAGCATCATCCACTGCGGTGGCAACTGGCAATACACAATGGGCAAGGCTCCACAACAGTTTAGCTGTAGACGCAACTTTATCCTTAATGTACCTTCTTAAGGCTTCCTCTCCTCTAGACGCTTCTTCGACATCAGATTTGAAATAAGGTATGCAAAACCATCCCAGCAACATGGAGATTTACCATAGCGAAGGGTGTACAATGTAAGGCCCTCGAGTGAGACTGCGCTCTTGACAATGCAACATGTTAGCTCAACCAATCTCTTTGTAGAGTTGAACCCTTCGATCTCCATTATCTTGAGGCAGTCGTGGTGCCATTTAGGCAGCTGCCTCAAATGAGAAGAACCTACCAACTCATGCCCCATATCTGCCCGAGGTACCTGCAGACAAAACCACATGAAACTGAGTCAATGGATGCACACCCAAATGAGCATCCATTAATTTGCTGGATATATAGGATGGAAAGCACATCCAAGAAAGAAAGCCTATAAGCATAGGATGGGGACAGGGTCGATGAAGCAATCTAAATGCTCAGGTGCTTGAGATTGACGAATTCAGAGGGCAGCATTGGTGTATTCACCTGCAGAAAAGATATATGCCATGTTCATATTAATATAAGCCTGCACATAACAGTACGACTACTGTCATGCAAATGTATCGCCACTTTAATTTGCAGTATACCTCATAGGTTGAACCTAAATAAATTGTCTCAAGATTTGGCATCATGGACTGAAGCACAGCACGAGGAGAGAATAACCGAGGGAATTCCCAAAATTTGACTCCAAGACCTTCATCATTTGCAATGCTTCTCCAAGCTCGAGCTTTGGAAGAACTCTGGAAAGGGTCAACCTGGAGATACTTGGAGCTTTGTTCTCTATAATATTCATAGAACGACATCCATCAACAAACAGGAAGCTAAGCTGCTGCAGTACGGAAGGTATCTTCAGGGAAATTATCTCATTGCACTCAATGAGGTCCAAGCGCTCCAAAGCAAGGGAGTTGAAAAGAAGGCACTCTAATTCATCCCCCGTGATGCACACAGAACGCAGATGCAAACTTGTTAAGCTTCTCAAGGGTCCAAGTTCAGCCGTAGGACGGAAGACACAAGAGTTAAGGTGAAGAGACCGTATTGAGTTTCCAACCCCAGCAGATAAAACTGAGCATGGGAAGTTGTGCTTTTTAGGCAGCCTAAGGTTGAGCTCTTCAATCCCTGGTGTAATAGCAACCTTGAGCCATCCGTCGATATAAGGAAGGCAACTAGATTCATTAAGTAAATTAAGCCTTAATATCTTCAAGCCAGTTCCTGAATGTTTTTTTAGGATGTTGTTGATTCTGCGTCTTAAACTTCCACTACCCGCCATAAACTTTACTGAGCACAACATTAGTTTGGGATAACATCTCCAGGAATGTAGAAAGGCACGGGAGAGGCAAGCAGCACGAGCAGCAGCATCAATTGGCATTAAAGAATGTATATGACACCAGATATCCTGCATGCACAATATGGGATAAAAATTCAACTTTAAAGTCAAGTGGAATTTCGATCAGATAATAAAGAAAACAGTAGATTTTTTTTTGAACCTGGGGAGATTCCCCATGTCCATTATATTCATAACGGAATACTGTAGCATTTGGGATCATTACAGAAAGCATAGAAGATAACAGAGTGCAGATAAGAGAACAGGCATTAAAGAAGTTCAGAAAGAAACACTAGACATAGCACAACAAATGATGACACTCCACTGCATTACGATCTGACAAAAGTACTAAAGCTAGATCTAACAATTTCCCAGAACTTCCTCACAGTTCCGAGCCTGGATCTTAAGAAAACAGTAGAATCAGATAGTTCTTTGCATGCTTGCAAAAGGGGCAGTGTAGTACATATGTAAACTGCCAACTGAATGTAACGGTGGCAAGTAAACTTAGCAATTCATAAAGAAGTTTTTCTCTAACAGTATTACTAAAGGTTTTCTGACAAGGAAAAAAAATGCACGAGACTGACGCCCAGCACTGATTAACTACTATGATATCCAACTATCCATTCTTGCCTGCAAATGACCACAAATCAAACAATGTCTCCATCAAACACAAGAGATGATGTCTTATTGTGCAATATCAGGTCAAAATCGCATAGGTGAGAGATCCTACTACGCTAATATGATTATTCGCGAATTTCATCAAGAAAAAGCTATACAGCATCAACAGGCACATGCCTGATTACGCAGATATACTCAGGTTCTGCGTGTTCATAGAATAGCCCCTTTCAGAATTTTATGCTATCATACCTCAGGGAGCAATGGGATTGAACTTCCCGATGTTTGTGCACCTTGATAATCTCCATCACCAAGTCGTTGACAGGGTGAGGCATTAACCTCGTCCGCTGTAGGGCAGTGCAGGGCAAACACATAAAAATTTCTTTCAGGTAGGGCAGTATAAATTTTGAAAACAGTAGCTGAACAAAGTACCCGTGTACCATTGATGGTACGGGCAGCATGCAGGGCAAACACATAAAAAAAACTTTCAGGTACGGCAGTATAAATTTTGAAAATAGTAGCTGAACAAAGAACCCATACCATTGATGGTATGGGCAGCATGCAGGGCAAACACATAAAAAAACTTTCAGGTAGGGCAGTATTGTAGATTTACGATTTGGTTGATAAACAAAGTCCGAACAATCTGTGAAACCCAGCACTAATTATTAGTCTATAAACAACAATGTTTTGTGCAGCCTGAAATAAGCCATCAGCTAAGCATTCTCGGCTAATCATGATTTCAGAAGCTCATCTACTTGTTGAGTGTACACTGGATGTTCAGTTAACTGATACTGACGTTCCGTGTTACCTGAATGACATTTATTAGAAACAAGCAGCCACCTATCTAGATACTCCTAGCACCCTGTTGTTTGATCAAAAACTATGAAAGAAAAGAGGCAGGGACAAGTCAGGTGTAGCAACAGAACAATGAATTCAGGTTCAAATTAATTTGTTCAGCTTCCCCCACCGCAAAACCGCTGTGATCTGAATAGTATATCTATACAAGCGCACGTGCATGTTACATATAAATAGTTTCAGGCATTTACAAACATCACATGCCCTAGATTTAGATTACTCCATTGCACGCAAAACAAGTCATGAGGCAGCCAAACAAGAAATCTAGGGTTACTTTCAACTCACCTGCGGGCTCGGTTGGGGTGGAGATGGCCATTGGGGCGGCGGCTGGCGGCAGGGCTGCGGCGGCGCGACAGCACGCGGCGGTGTCGGTGGCGGCGGCGGCCACGTGGTTCAGGGGCGCGGGGCCTGGCAGCTGCAGTGCGGGACGGAGCTGGCTGTTCTGTTCTAGTACCAATCACGGGCTTGAATCTAAAGCACCCCTGGTGCTACTTGTGGACCATGGGCTGAAAGCCTGAAAGGCTTCGATCGTGTGCTCATGCCTTATGGGCCCATATATGCAAGCAACCGGTAGCTCATGATGGCCCATGCCCTTGTCTTTGACCATTTCGCTTTCTAAATACTTTTCTTTTTTTTTATAGTCATTTCTATTGGACACTACACTAAACACATGCATGTATGGTAAGCTGTGCCCAGAAGGGCCTGCTGCAGTGGGTTGGCCCTCCGACGCTGCATAGCTGTTTGTGTGCAGGGCAGACTCTTCAGAGTGCCCTGTTAATAATTGGCCAAATCGATTTCCTTTGCACAATAGAGAACCTTTGTGGATCTAGTGATAACCTCATGGGAAATTGGATTCACATTTCCCTATCTGTATTTCTTATTGTACTGTCAATTTCGCATCAGTAGCAGGAGGCACTGCACGCGGTCTAATGGGGGAGGGGAAACGGGCGAAGAAAAATTTAGGTGCCTAGTTATTGGGCCAACAGTAGTGGGTAGTGACTAGTGAGAGAGAATATGGGTGGCTATAGTCTGTTGGAGCTTTTTTTTTTACTCCACTATTTTAAAAATAAAGTAGGCTTGTTTAGGTAGTCTGCTGGATATGTTAAATTTTTCGACGTATAAGCTGCCACGGTGTAACACCCCGGTGTTACGTTAGCCTAAACCTGCCATGTCATCATCATCATTGCATGAGCATTCATAATTAGAGAACACTAATGCAAATGACCAAAATGAGTTTAATTTAATTCTAGGGTTGTTTGTGCTCTTTCATATCATATGTGTATGTGTACACCATTTAAATTTCACTTGCAAGTTTAATTTTGTTTTTAAAAGCAATCAACTAAAGTCAATCTTGATGCTTGCAAGTGCTTGGCTAACCACGACTTATACCCTAACCAAGTTTTCCAAGTCAAATGATGCGGAAGCAAGAATCAAAATTGAATTGAATCGAATCCCAAACCCTAACCCTAGTTGGTTAAAGGGGTTGGATTTGAATTTCAAGTTCGATTTTGAGGAGCTAACCATAATTAATTTTCTAAGTAAAAGTTACCAAACTTTGGTACCATTTCAAAGTATGAAGTTTGTACTTTGAAAGTATGCCATTGGTTGGTTTTGAAAAGTATCACAACATCATTAATTAATTGCCCAAAGATCCAATTTGAAAATCCTTTTCAAAATCCTGAAATTCAAAGTGTTTTTGTCCCTTTCTTAATTTCATCTCAAAATATTCAAAATTTGGGAAAACTCCAAAAATACAGTTTGTGCATCTCTTTGAGCTCTACAACTTTGGTATACAAAGTTTTTCAAGTTTTTGAATAAAATTTGAAGTAATTTCAAAAGTTCTTCAAATTGGAAATTATCCCTTTTTGATTCCTAAACTCCAATTCAAAAATTATTCAATTTCAGAGAAAACTTTCTACATGAAAGTTGTAGATCTTGAAAAAATAGAACAACTTTTATTTTTGAAGATTTTCATCTTTTATTCAAAATTTAAAAGTAATTTTGAAATTCCAGAAATGGGAATTTGAATTTTTTTTCAAATTCAAACTTCATTTTCAAAAATATTTGGATTTGGACAAAACTTCTTTAATGAAAGTTGTAGAGCCTGAAAAGTTGTGCAATTTATATTTTTGGAGAATTTTGAGTGCAGTTCAAATTTTGGGAGTTTTTGATTAAAACAGTTTGAGTTGTATAGTGGTGAGGTGGCAGGGGGGTTACTGTGCCGGCACAGTGGCCGGCATGGCGGCCGTCCTCGCCGATCGTCGACGTGCTCCACCTCGACGCTTCACCACGCCACCTCTGCTCGTCGTGCCTTCGCGTCGCGCTGCGCTGCTCGCATCTTAGTGGTCAAGCTCACCTATAAAGGCCGCCGGCGTCGTCTTTTCTTCTTTTTCCTCTCCCCACCGCCGACGCCAACCTCCGCCGCTTCTCTGTCCAATTCGGCCACCACAAGCAATCACCGTCCGATTCACCTTGCACACAGCCCCGCAAACCCCTTGCGCACGCCCCGAGCTGCTGGTCGTGCCGTGAGGTCACCGGAGTCACCCGTACGGCGTGATCTTCTCCAACTCCGACCACCCACCGCTGCCATCCCGCCGTGAGCTCTCTCTCTCTAATCAAAGCAGCTCGGAGTCACGTTTGTGTCACGTCATGTTCGCCTCGGCCTGCTGATCACTTTGGGGTGCTCGTTTTCGCCGGTGGTGCTCCGGAGGGCCCGACCGCCGTAAGCCGTACGCCGGCGAGCCGCCGGGATCACCACCACGGGTGCTCCGATGGTCGTCTAGGGGTGTATAGCAGCTTGTTAAGTGCGGGTTGAGAAGAGGAGCGCGTTGGAGCAATCGGATTCATCGGGGAAGCCGCCGTTGGCAAGCACCATCGCCGGCCGCCGTCGGTCTACTGTTCCTCGTCGAACAGAGAAAGGAGAGGGGGAGAAGAGAGGACTGACGGGTGGGGCCACCCTGTCAGCGAGAGGGAGAAGGGGGAAGCGCGCGCTCGGGCCGTGCGGGCCGCGCAGCGCATAGTGCGGGCTACTGGGCCGCACAGTGAAGCCCGCGGGGAAGGGAAAAAGCTTTTCTTTTTTTCTTTTTAAATTCCAGAGCACAGTTTTCATCTTTTTGTTATAATTTCTTTTGGGCATATAAAAATGTAATAAAAATATGCATGTGATCTCTGTGATGTGCTCTGTCCATGAAAAATACTAACCATGTTTTTCCAATAAGTTTTAATTGTATGATAATTTGCTCTTTAAATTAAGAAATGTAAATTCCATGATTTTTAATAAATAAAATGTAAGTCCAAAAATTATGAAATTTGTTTTGTGTGCTAATTAGAGTATGATGATCTTAATTATAAAGTTTGATCCTGTTTTGATTAAGTTTTGTATTATGCTTAATTAATCCTTTTATTAATTAATGTTTAGTTAGTTAATTCTTTAATTAATTAGGGGTTTAATTAATCTCCAATTAGCAAGTTAATTAGTGGCTTTCAACAACTGTAAAAATGATTAATAAATTAGTAATCACCTTTAATCACTATTAGGATTACCTGATTTTGGGATTAAGTGATGACCCTAGGTCATTAACCCTAATGACCTTCGGCATTTCATGTTGATTGTGTATCGTTAGTCCATCGTCGTCGACGCTAGCTATACCTTCTTAGTGCAACTATACCGTGAAGGAAAGTTGTACTCAAGATAGGTTAACAATCGTTGCATCATTATCGCATGCTCTTTTATTACTGCACTATAATCATACATCTCAATCGTGTAGTTGATTCGACTCCCGTCTCGGAGGAAGGTTATCAGTGTGAGGAGGTTGGTCCTGATCTCAACAGTGCCATCACTGCTCCTAACTTCGTCAAGCCCCAAGGCAAGCCCCGGATGCATTCAAACCCCTCCTTGTATTTCGAAAATCTTTTATATTGTATGTTGATGATGCAATGCATTAGGTGTAGGAGTGGTGTGATATCCTACTTTGATGCATTTACCGTACCTTGATATATTATTCTGGATACCTGTTTTGATTTATAAAATGCTTAGTATACGCTTCGCTCTGCTGATAGCATAGGCTTTATAAATAAAATGTTTTCGAAGTGTGATAACAAAATCCCCGTTGAGAGCAATTACGAAAACCTGATGCTACTTGCTGGTATCCCTTCACTTTGATCGGGTCAACGCAGCAAGAGCATGATGATGAGTAAATTGAGACCGGGTGGAGTGACTTACACCAGGAGGGGCTAGTGCCCTGGTGTAGTGTCGTCCACTTGTGAGTCGGTTAAGAACCGTCCGTTGTTTGGCCCTGAGATCATGAGGTTATTGGATAGTACTAGTCGCATGCTAATGGAGGTAAGCTCCCTTGTATGATCCACACGAGAACGGACACCGGGACGAGAAGTAATGTGTACCCATACTACGAGTGCACCCGTCGACGGTTGTGACTGACGGCGTAGGAAGATGGTGTACTGTGCTCTCGTGGCTAGGACCCGTTCTGGTCTGGAGAAATGCAAGCGTGAGTTGATGTATGTAAGATGTTTAGTCATGCATACATCGTGTGGCTAGGAAGCCCCAGCTGGGTATATAAAGCGATTCGAATCGTCGTGTGCTCCACGATATGGGAGCCGTGATCCGAGTCCCGGCATCGTAGTAATAATGGAAGTGTGAGAATGAAAGTTTTGAATCCGATACATGGTTGGCAAGTGATTGATGTAGTAAAATAAGGACTGGCTTAGTCTCTTTTGCAAAGGTGTCATTTGATCTTGCTAAAGCCTCACCTTGATTCCTATTAGCCAGCATTCCTGAGTCTTCTCCCCAATTTTTAGTCGGGTAAGTCTTGCGGAGTACTTTTTGTACTCAGGGTTTGTTCAACCCCTGTTGCAGGTGAACCGCATGGACAAGAGTGCTACGGCCCTTGTTGCATGACGGTGATCGAGGAAGAGTCTGATGAGGAGTGAATTGAGTGGCCCGTGGGCAGGGCGCTTTCGTTGTGTGATTGTAATAAAGTTAAGTAATGATACTTCCACTGTTTTGTAATAATGCTACTCTGGTTTGTATAAGTTTAACAAAAGTTTTATAAATTAAGTTATTGTAAGTCTTCCGCTACTCTGGTATTTATATATGAAAACTGTTGTAATACTGTGATATCTCTGTAAGTATCGATCCTGGAGGAATTGTGGTTTATCGGGGATTAACCCGACAGGGCATTCTAGGTTATGTGGTGCTCAAATACGGCTGACAGAGGTCTTAAGGACAATATCAGGTGCTTGTGGGCCATATAATTTAGAAGGTTCTGCCACACACGGCCACTCAAGTACCCTGACATTACAACTACATCCGCTCCTTCTCACCCATGGCCTAATGGCCAAGCCAAATAC
This sequence comes from Chrysopogon serrulatus, assembly GCA_015844335.1. NCBI lineage: Eukaryota > Viridiplantae > Streptophyta > Magnoliopsida > Poales > Poaceae > Chrysopogon > Chrysopogon serrulatus. Next base: position 26,606 of record JADLZL010002189.1, read on the forward strand.
GGGCACATGCCTTGGTTGGTTATTAAAAAATGTCTACCTACTCAACTAGAATTTATTTGGGCGTGGCAAAATTTTGCAGGATGTACCTAAGTTTTTAGTACTGAATGAAGCACTAAATGGTTAATGGTAGCCAATCAGTAAGGGCATGAACAAATTTGGATTTGGGTGGTTGAGTCGCTAACTAAACAACAGAACCACAAAAATTTTGTAGGCAAATTTTCATGAGATATTTCATAGTTTTGTTTTCAAGAAAATGATTTAGTTTTTTCTAGGTAAAAAGACGTACTCACTCTGTCCCATATTAGTAGACGTTTTAGGTTTTGTCACAGCTACCAAAGAAAAAGTAAAATAACCCTGCCACCCCTATAGAAATCCGCAGCTCTGAGCTCTGGACGTCTGCAGCATTGACATGCATGTTGGATGCAGCACCGGTTGGGGTAGCCACCTCCCACAAGATTTGTTTCTTTTTATTTTTTATTATTGGTAGTGGAGGACTGGGTGACGGATGACAGGTGCTTACGTGTGCAGAAGCTTGCCTACTCTGCTGTACACTGAGACAAGTTAGAACATCTTGCTTTTTAAAACTTTTTGCAAATGCTAGAACGTCAAGAATTCTGGGACAGAGGGAGTATGGTTCTAAATAATTAAAACACTCAAGGTGCTGTTACTTTTTCCATTTTAATGGAAAAAATATTTTTGAACAATTTTTAGAAAAACACCTAATACGTCTCCAACCAAACCGTGATGAGGATATTGATTATTGTACCGACCAAATAATTTGCTTCTGGCAAATTTACAGCCAAAAATGGTAATTAATAATACCTAACGAAATGCATGTCAAGTAAGAAATCAAGAAGACAATAATTTGGTATGCACTTGTTGCTGCCTATTTTTGAAGAGACTCAGCAGCGGCTCCGTGGACTCGACGTAGGCGAAGGTCCGCTGGTGGTAGCCATCCTTGCAGTAGGCCGCCACCGTCCCCCGCTCCCTGATCCGCAAGGACCTCACCTCGCCGCCGCCGCCATCGCGCACCCTGTGCGCGTACAGGTGCTTCCGTCTGTCGCCCTCGTCCCCCTCGCGGTGAGCACGTACTCGCCGTGCGCGACGAGCGGGCCGGCGAGCTGCTGCCACACCCCCACCTGCACCTGCACGCTGTACTGCCGGCTCCACCCCCGCCGCCCGAGAACCCACACCTCGGTCTTCGCCGGCTCCCGTCTGTCGGCGCGGACGGCGAGCCCCAGCCTGCCGTGGACCTCCGTCAGGCGGAGGAGGATGTTGCCAGAGCGAGGCCCGCCCTCCACCGGCAGCGGCGCGGCGAGCGCGACGCGCTCGTCCTCATGGTCGAACGACGCCACCCTCCCGCCGTCCTTGGTCACCCAGTACGGGTCCCTCAGCTTGAACACCTGCAGCTTGCAGGCAGGCGCAGCAGGATCTCCACCAAGGCGTCCGTCGGGAATGCAAGTTCCTGCACGTATGGCCTCACCCGTTTCAATTTGAAAACACGAGAGATAGTATGTATGCTGCTGAACCTGACCTGTATGCCGAGGGAAACTTGACGGCCAAGGAGCACGGACGCAGTCACACAGAGACGGAGACGGATATGGATACGCAGATAAGGAAGATCAAGGCTTTTATCAGATCAAACACTTTTTGAAGCTAAATTACTCGCAAGATATATTCCGATTTCATATTTGATTCACAAGGCAATAGAACCTTAACTATCTGAGACAAACCTCTTATTCTCTATGTATACTTGAATCTCTAAAGAATCCAACACTTTCACCACCCTACGTAATTATCTGACTGCTGATTTCAATTGATCCACATTTTATAATGCACACTACACACATGCAAGCATGGTTAATATCCTCTGTTCTGAACTCAACTTTTTTTGCGGTGCCAAAAGGGCCTGCGGTGGGTTGGCCGCCCTAAACTTAAAATAGCGACGGCCATTTTTTTTTTTCAGTTGCTCGGACGCTGCATTCCAGTTTGTGTGCAGAGCAGACTCTTCAGAGTGCCCTGCTAATAACTGGCGTTAGTCGATTTCCTTTGCACAATATAACAACTTCGAATTGATGCGATCTTGCTGGTGCTTGTCTGAATAGAGAAGAACCTTTGGCGATTCAGTGAATCTTTTTCAGTTCTTGATGACAACGTATTCCTTACTGGATTTCTCGGCTTGTTGAGGAGACTGTTGTGTGTTGTCGCATATGCTGTCTCTCTTCTTGTGGCTGCCTGCCAGGATTTGGTCAAGGCACTAGTTAGTTACTACGTACTGCACTATTTTAGCAGGCAATCAATAAACAAAATAAACACAATGCATGAACCAAAATCAGTATCCAACAAAGACAGAGCATGGTACGTCTAAATTTGAGATAAAAAACCAACCATTTGCACACTGCACTATTATAATAAATTATCAGCGTGTCAACGACAACAACCGTTAGTTTAACTATGGAAGGAACTTTTTATTTTCACATCGTGCAAAGGCACGTCTTTCACTAAGAAGAACCATGGAGGAAACTTTATGCTCAGTATATGTTCTAATTATTGCGACCACTCTACGGGCTTCCATGAGGAAACCTTTGTTCATGGGATTGCACCTGCCACCGTACACTTAGGATGATCAATGATCACCATAAGAATTTAGTGGCTAAATATGTAATACTTTCCACTGCCAACCACTGTAAAAGAGCTCTAGGAATTTCGTGGTACCATTTTCAATGGTACAGAGCATGTGGTCGTCGACAACGAGGTTCTTGTGATTAGTTCATCAATCGTAAGATTTGCGGTTCAACTCAGTGTCTATGACTCTATGTTAGAAGGCGTGGCCATTAACAGTGAGGTGCTTGTGATAACTTTGCCAATCCTAAGATTAATTTATCGGTCCAGCCTAGTGTCTTAAATCATGGTGTCCATGGAGGTAGGATCTGTAGGGAGAGGTTGAGTATACTCGAACATCTGTATCTTCCGAAAAAAAATATAGTTTTCACTGCAAGTGGAACGTACATGTGGTCCCGATCATAAATTGTTGAGCCCGAGTTTGAGAGGCAGAGCCCGGGTTTGATGCCGTGGTGGTGCAGTGGTAGTGGTGGTGTGAGCAGGCATGAAGGCGAAAGCTGGACAATAAAATGGTGATCCCAAAAAACATTGCACCAATGAGGATCCCTAAAGAAAATGCCGAGCCAGCAGACAAGACCTCAAAGTAATGCTGCACCTAATCCAAAAATTTAAAAATGAGAGCCCGAAGCCCGACGAGAAGGCAAGAAAGCCCGAAGAGGTGTAGTGTAGTTGCTGATGAAGCTAATCACTCGATGTCGGGCTTCGATCATCATGCATTCTTTCTACCAGTATAAATTAACCCCAATGGTTGTAAGCTCTACCCTCACACTTTCCTCTCCTCTCCTCTCCCTCCACAGCCTCCGATCCCCAGCCATCATCGGGCCCCCATGGAGCCAACCGATAACCTATCTGGAGGCCATTGCAGCCACAGCGGGGACTGCGGCTGCCTTGCTGGGACCTTCAACCAGCTGGGACAGGAAGAGGAAGACCCGATGTCGTCGCTGCTCATGCTCCCTGATTCTTCTTCCCTGTGGCTGCCACCCGTGGAGGGGTTGCTGGCTGCGCCGGAGAATTTCGGTGACCAGCAGCAGATTTCACCTATGAATGGGATTATTAAGATACCCAATATTCCTTTCGATGATTGGCAGATTTCACCTCTCACTGTGGATGAGACGATGCCCTATATTCCTGCTGCCGTAGCTGAAGAGAGGAACTACGCTGCCGCACCGGCACTTGTGGCCACGCATGGCACAGGGGAAGGTTAGTTTTTTTATTACTATTATTGACTCGTTCTTCACTTCCATCTAAATCTGATAGATAGATTCTATTTCCAATGGATTTTATTTAAACAAACTATATGCATTCAAAGCCAAGAATTAACTATCTAGCTAGCTCTGTAATAATTATTGAAAGGGCGAAGACATATAAATAAGGATGCAAAAACACTTAAACTTCATTATAGGCAAATTTGATTAGCAATTTTAACTAGTAGTATATAGGTACTAAATTAAGGACCTTGCTATAGTACTCAGATTATTTCCTACGAAACTGGCTCCCTAAACAACACCACCACCCCGATTTTCAAACCTCAAATCTATTCTACCTTCAGTTGATCTCTAATAATAGCTCCTAAAGATACTTGACAACTTATATTTTTTTTCCTAAAAACTAATTAAATAGACGATTTTTTCTATTACCTCCTACTAGCTCCTACCACCATAGCAAAAATCTTTAATTAATGTAAGGACTTTGCTAACGCCTGCACGTGCAGGATTTATACTTCCAGCCTGCACAGTCCATTTTAGGAAAGAGAATACATTTCGATGCCAAAAAAGGTAAAAAGCGGGCTAGAGGGTTCTGTGCCTGAGCTAGCTCTGTGCGTGCACCTTCCAGGCGGAAACATACTTGACGAGAACATGTCCCAAAATGGGCCTACTATAAAAACAGATGCCCAATATTTTTTGCCGCAAGCAATTTCTTTCCACCTAACCACCAATCACACAGATTGGATCTCAACAAAACCACCATAGCCAAAAGAAAAACACCAAACAGGAAAATCAAAAGATCATAAAGCAAAATCATATACATCCAAGATTGAAGCAATTATTGAGGAAAAGTATCAAGAGCATTTCAAGTCAATTAATGAAGGTTCTAAGTTTCTTGCCTTAGTATCTTCTCCTAGGGTTACTGCTTTCTCAACACATTCACAGATTGTTAGAAGTCACATGCTAGTTCTCAACACATTCGAACATATTGATAGAAAAGTGATAGATTGCTAGAAAATCACATGCTAGATAGTTATAGATTGCTTGATATCGTCAGATATGCTGGTTTTTTCACATCTTGAGATCTATGGTTGCCTTCTCGTTGTTTTCCAACCAGTAGGGACAAAGAACATAAGTGCATATTGCAGTTATGAATCAAAAATATGAATAATGCTCTATGCTTTCTATGAATTATTTGTATGTGAAAGTACTAGAACTTCTGTACATAGCTGCCTAACAATTTGTAATTAAATGTATGAAAAAGGCAACATGGTTTGGACATATTTATATAAATGAAAATGACAGATTGTATAATATTATGAAACCAATGAATATCTTGCAATAAAAATAATAGATTGTATAAATGAAAAATGATAGATTGTGCAAAGCTTATGAACGTGGTTTGTCTATGAAAGTGCTAGTAGTTTTGTTAGTAGCTGCCTAATAATTTACAATAAAATGCCTGAAAGATAACATATAGTTGCTTATTGAAATGTGCAGGAAAATAAGGATGGATCTAAACGAGCTTCCAGCAAAGGCAAATGATATCTTAGAAGATGGTGTTGAGACCAGTAATCCAATGGCAAGTGTGTAGTACCTATGATGTGGTTTTCTTAGATTTGCCTACAATTACATAGCTGCAATGTTTCTCTTAGCCCGATTAGAAAAATGTCCGCCAAACAATGAAGAAATGCCAACGGACAGTTACAAAGACGGTAATGAGCTGATGTAAAAAATGCTTGACTAAATAAAAATGCTTAAACAAGATTAAGTGTACAAGTAGCTAATTAGGACAGAATAGGCACAAATTATACTACCAAAGTATGGTAAACACAAGGACTATTTGTAACATGTACTAATATTAAAAAAAGAATGTACTTAGGATCCAATCATGACATATGTACACACACTTGATGGTTTGTGGGTTTTCTATTATCAACTGCATGAATACCTTGCACATCCCTTTAGGGTCTGAAAAATGCTCAATACCATAACGTAAACTGCTAGATAATATATCCTAAGTTGCTAGGTAATATGACTTAAAATGCTAAAGCTAACTATTTCCTAGAGCAACATTATACAAATTCATTGCATAATAGTGGAACTGTATTTTGAAGTTACTATCGGTATGCTGTGGAGTACAAAATTATGGTTTAGGGATGAATCCAAAAGCTGCAGCCGCAGCAGAAATAAGGAGCAGCGACAAGTAGCAGTGATGCAGCAAATGGGGCAGTTAAGCAAAAGAAAACACATAAGTATTTTTTGGCATGCATTACTGCCTTCATGGACACAACATTATCTTTTCTTAGTTTTCAAGTTATTAAAATATCAGTTGTAAACCTTGAAGCTGGTTAGAGTTATATAAAGCAACATTAACCTCTAAAATTACCCGATAATGGGCTGGCTGTTGTTTGTGTGCTATTTTAGAGCTGAAGGAAAAATGATGAAAAATATCCCACAAATAGTAAAATGACAAACTACATCATATTACTAAATTGCCAAGTCACAATACTAAATTGCCAAGCTAGAATTGATAAATTGCTAATACACAATAAGTAAATTGCTTAAGCATAAATACATACTTTGTATGTTGTTTTCCTCTAGTAATATGGTGATGGTCTAGATGATTATCTAGAGGCCAGAAAACATGTGAGATATCTGAAGCAGTTAGGTTGCTATCCTGGATGAAAGTCTACAAAAAAAATAGCATTTAAAATTGCCTTAACAAATTAAGGAAATTACTAATAAAAACATGAAAAATTACTTGATTACTAAAAGAAGAATTGCTTACTTCAATACATATTTATAGTACAAAGACAATAGAACAAAAAAAATATGAATTAAGCAGCAGCTGACCATATATGAACTAATCAGTTCCTTAAATATTAAAACGCAGTGTTCAGGCAGGACTGTATGCAGGGTACTACTAGTGCATAGCTACAACTGGTGCTGCTACAAAAATAGAAAAATTGCCTTAACAATTTAAGAAAAGTGCTAACAAAATCATAAAAAATTATTTGATACTAAAAGAAGAATTGATTTGATACAGATTTATAATAGTAGAAGAACAATGGAAGAAAATATAAACTAACCAAGACTCGTAAAAGGTAGAACACGTTTGATAGCCTTTCTACGGATGTTGTCAATTGCGTGGATTGCAATTTCAGTTACTGGGCTCATTAGCTATATAATATCAACGCATCAGAAGAAAACAACACTATATGCCTCAGAATATGCACAAACTAAGGTATACTAATTCGAAGTACAAACTGAGCAAACTGAGCAAGTATATTGATTCAAGTAAAATCTGGGGTGTCAAAAAACAGAACACTGCAGGCTGCCATTCAAAGCAATAATTCTGAGTACACATTTTAGAAAAAACAAATAATTGGGGTAATGATCTATTGGCTTGTAATAAGCTTGTCTAATTCAGAGTATAAATTGGGGATGTAAAAAAACAGTACACTGCAGCCTAGTGTTCAAGCAGCTCGCTTGCTCCACTTGACATATATTTCAACCTAAAATTTTAAATTTGTCATGCAATCAATAGATAAATAGCATACAAACTACATTCACACTAACTAAAATTTCAAATAATTCGCAGTTCACACTAACATTGCAGATATTGGTTCACATTCACACTATCTGAAAAATAGAAAGTTAAACAGCAGATATGGTTCACAATATAACTAAAAATTTTAGGAACTTCATAGGTCATCGGTGCCTTAGCAACAGTTTATTCAGAAAACATACAACCACATAGGTAACAGGATAACATCTATTATTTTTCAGGTAGTGAATAGACGAGGTAACAGCCGTCTACAGCTGTAGAAACTCATTGCTGCCCTTTTGTTTTCCTATTTGAAGAACAACTATGATCAAAATAATGTGCATAATTAAACAAGGAAATCAGCAGTTAGCTGTACTACAGTGTTGATGACACAGTTCAGAACAGGATACAATCATATAGATGCACTGTTACCTCAATTACAATTTATCACCTGTATGCATCCATCTCAGAAAAATGAGGACAAATAGTTAGATCCATTGGTGTGCAGATATGGAATGAAGGTAGCTTACTGTGCTAGCTGTGTGCAGCGATGGAACTGGAAGGCAAGGGAGGAGCAAGTGCTGGCATCGCTCCTCGCCATCGTCATCATCGAAGGGGAAATCTAGAATGGATATGGGGCTCAGCTGTTGCTTGTCCTCCACCTCCACCATGCTGGTCCCCTGCTTTTTCTGCCCCACTGCAGAGTCATCGTCCGCTACCAACGCCTGTAGGAAACGAGAGAGGAGGTAAAACCATGTCACGGTGAAATCCACCATCCTCTGTCAATCCTCGATGACTCGATCTCCCTGCCCCACGAATCATGGGCGAAATCCTCCCCTGTTATGGAGAAATCACCGAGGGGAGGAAGAGAGAGATACCCCTAGAGAGAGAGGGAACTGAGAAATGGAGATGAGGGAACTGGAACGGCGTGCCCCGTTGTCTCGGTATTGGACCCAGAGGACTCGCTGAAACCCTAACGCGGAGGGGGGGGAGGGGGAGGGGGAGGGGGAGGAGGAGACCTACCTCCGCGGATCTGCCATGGCCGGGGCTGGATCCACCGGATTTGCCGTAGCCGAGGCTGTACCAGAATCGCCATGCCCGGAGCCGGAACTCGACGCTGCCGCCGGATGGGAGAGGGAGGACATCGCAAGCACAGGTGCGGGCGCGAGCACCGGGAGGCTGTGGGGCGCGGTCTCACCGGTGGAGAGGTCGCCGTGGAGCAGCTCGCCGCGCGATGGAGAGTAGCTCGTCCGAGGGAGAGGGAGAGCGTGCATCCGAGGAAGGAGACACGACGCGGACTCGTGAGGGCCGTCGGGTGCGGATAAGATTCTCTACAATAGCGCTTGGCCCTTTGGATCGTATACGAGCGGTTGAGAGTGGTGTGCATTCCGTAACGCTAGCGCACGCGCGGCCATAAAGTAGCATTTAGGTTAATGTAATTACACAACTACACACGGCCATGTGCGTTACCGGGCGAGTTGCCCGTCATGCACAAAGAAAATAAACTACACTGGAGCGCACGCACACACTAGGTAAGCAACTCCAACAGTTTGCTAAAAGCACTTGGCATCCTAAAATTTTTACCAAAATCACAAAAAACAGCCTCCAACAAGTTGGCAAAACTACTTGGCATTTTTGTGAGCTTGGCAAAATTCCCCCTTCACTTGCCAAATATGCCAAGTCCTCCATCGCTTGGCATCACGTGTATCCCAATTTGCTAACTAGTTTTGCCAATTTATTGGAGGCTCAATTTTGTGATTTTGGCAAAAGTCATAGGATGCCAAGTTCTTTTGCCAAGCCCAAATAGTAAACTGTTGGAGAAGGCCTCTTTTTTCACTTGGCATTTGGTTTTGAGACTTGGCAAAACTATAAATTTGCCAAGTGAGTTTTAGCAAACTGTTGGAGTTGCTCGTATATAACAGAGGCGAATTGAAGGTCCTATTGCCGGCTGAAATTGTGCGACCTCACTGAAGCACTCCACCACGCACCTTGCTTAGCCCGATTCCTTCCTCAATAATCAGCTCGCGGCCACTCGACTTTTAGCGTAACTTTTACTACGAATGTTTTTTTTTCTCGAATATGCAAAAGACTTGCGCATCATTGCATTTAAGAAGGAGAGTTTTTACAAATTCGGTATAAAAGTGCGAGGGGGATGATTGGTTTTAAACATAATCGCTCTTCCCCTTCGCAAGTTCTCATGTACCTATTACTCACGAAATAAACAACCTAGAATGGCCGCCTCGGACGCTTAGCCGTCGTGCGGGTGCCGCGTCCCCTTTCGCCGAGCTGGCCTGGGCGGGGTCCGGGGAAGAGGACTCTCATGGCCTCTTGATGGGACTCGGAGAGCTTGTCGGTGAATATGCTGTAAATGACGCCCTCTTTTCCGCTGTGGTTAGGTTGCCTGCGCTGTTCAGGTAGCCCATGCGCTTCATGACGAGGAATTCGCCGCGCTTGGATGCCGGAATCTTCGAGAGTGGTTGCGCGGCAAGTCTTCGGCTCCTTGTTGGTAACTACACTGGTGGCGTCTCCCCGAGTGATCGGCGGCAAAGCAATGGGAGGCCTCCCCGATTAGGGAAGCGCTGCCTAAATCTCTTGGCCGAACGCCGATGGAGCTGCGTCGGCCCCCGAGCCGCCGGGTGCTCGGATTCAGCCGGAGTTGCCGGGCTGCACCGACCTGTCCCTCGCGCAGCTCTGCTCCTCCGGCCCCCGCGGCTGATGCCTCACGGGGTGGCCTGGGGGGGACTTGGCCGCCTCCTCAACGGAGCCTCCTGCCGGGGGGTGAGGCGGGTGCGTCGCCGCAGCTCGAACCCCGGGCGGTGGCGAGAGCTGGAACGCCACCCGCCACCGGCGCGGCTGCCGCGCTGGATTCGGCTCTCGCGACCGCGCCCGGCAATGGTGATCCCGGGGCGGAGGGGCTTCCTGTGGCGGGGAGGTGCTTCCGTGGCGGGCGCATCCCGCTCCGGAGGCTCGGAGTTGCCGGGCCGGGCCTCCCGGGCGGGTTGATCGATGGTCTGGGGGCACGCGGAAGCGACGGGCAGCCGGCCCAGGCTCCACGGCCGGCGCCTGGAGGGGTGGACGTCGATTGCGTGGGTGCGCCTGGGGCGGCGGCCGAGGCGGTGTTCGGCCCGCCCGAGGCGTTTGGCACCTTGGGTCACCAGGGCACTGTGCCCTAGGGACGCCGCCAGGCCCTCGCTTCCTCGGGCGGCGCCCCCCGGCGCCCACGGTGGCGCCGTCTTTGTCTCAGGAACCTGGGCGGCGGCACGCTGCTAGAGGCGAGGCGTACATGGGGGGGCGCCGGCCGGCGCCTCGGCCGGGCGCCCCGTCTCGGCCGCCCCCAAGGTGGCAGTGCGGAGGTGTGTCTGCCGGAGACTACCTCGACGTAGGTGCGCCCTCGCCCAGTGGGCTGACCGCGCGAGCTCCCAGCGCGTTCACTGCGGGTGGCCACGTCGCTGTCCGGCATCCCTCGCGTGCGGTGGAGCTGCACAGCTCGGGGCCCCATGCCGAAGTGGCGGATGACGACTTCGCCGGCCGCAGGCCGGCAGCCGAGGCGATGGCCGCGCGGACGCCCTCGAAGGGGGATGTCGGAGGGGCCGCAGCGTGTCTCGACAACCACATAGAAACACGGACTCGCCTCGGCCGACGGTGCCGGTGTCCCGCTTTCCTCCGCCCGGCGCCCGGTGGCGGGTCCGGGCGAGTGCGGTGGCAGGAGGGCGTCGCTCCCCGGGCGCCACGGGGGGTCCCGGGTCGCCCGGCGCCGACGAACGAACGGCCATCGGCCCGCCCAGCCTGCTCCGGGGCGGGCGAGCGCGGCCGCATGCAATCCCTCGCGAAGTGGTTGATGCCTCTACAGTTGAAGCAGCGCGGGGGCCTCCTGCAGGTGGCTACGCGGTGAGCGGCGGAGAGGCAGTTGAGGCAGCGGTCCTGCACTTCCCGCGGACGCAGTCTGGGTCCTCCACCCCGGTGGGATGGTGCTGTCCCCCTCGCCGATGTGCAGCCAGACGCGCCGCAGCTGTTCAAAGCTTCGGTGCTGCGGAAGGACGACCTGCCACCCATCCTTGTCCGGCTCGAGGAGCGGGCGGTTGGGCCCGAGCTGGTGCACCGGGCACCGAGCCTGGGGCCACCGGCCAGCGGCAAAGATGCGGCCGGGCGGCACCCGCCAGCGGGCTTCCTCCGGGCGGCGGCGTGGACGCCGGCGCTTTGGGCGCCCAGCCCGGTGCGGGGCAGGGGGAGGGGCCACGGCGGCGTCACCCTGGTGGCACCGGTCGCCAAGCCTCCCCGCCACCCTGTTTTGCGGCAGAGGGCCCCAGCCCAAGATGATCGAAGTTCTGCGTTGGCGCCGTGGGGGGCTGTCAGCGTGTCGCCCCCCGCGGTGAGGCTCTTCCGCTCGATGAGGAGGTCGTCGCCGTCGTCGGAGCAGTCCGTGAAGCAGCCGTCGTCCCACCTTGCTGCCTTGGAATGACCGGATGGTGCGGGAAGAAGGGGGCGGCATCCAAAGGAGAGGGGTCGGCCGCGCTGCAGTGGAGCCGGGGTGTGACGGCGAAGCCGCAGGCCAGCGCAGGGGGGCGCACGAGCTGCCCGACGGGACTCCATGGCCGGCTGGCGCGGCGGCGGCGAGGTGGGGGGCATCCGGCGGGTGGCGGGGGGAGCCGTGGCTGCCGAGGTAGGCGGCGATGGTCCGATTCCCGTGGCTCGGGGGGTCCCGCGCCGCTCACGGGGGCAGGTTGCGGGCCGAGGGAGCCCGGGCGTGGCCATCGCTGCGAAGCGGCGGCGGTCTTGGGCGGTTGGGGCGCGGCGTCGGTGTGGTGGCGGGCACGGAGGGGCGGCGTGGGAGGCAGCAGGACGCTGGCGGCGGGGTGCTCCGGCCGGGCGGCGTGGGAGGCACTGCGGCGCCCGGGGGTCCGGCCGGCGGCGCGCGGCCGGCCGGCACCCACGGCGGCGCCCAGCCACGGAGTCGAGGGGGTGGCGGGCGTCGTGTTACGGGCAGCGGCGGCGACCCGCCGGTGCTCCCGAAGCGTGGGGGAGGCCGAGCCCGAAGCGCCGGCGCCCCGCGTTCCCAGACGCTGGGGGACCGCCAAGCGCCACCACCGCCGGGCGAGCCGCCGGATCCGGGCGGGCTCAAGCCCGGGGCCGCGGCGGCCAGCTCGGGCGGCGGCGGCGGCATGGCCGGGAGCGGCGAGCGCGGCCCGCATGGCGAGATGGCGCAAGAGGAGGAAGGGGAGGCAGGTGGGACCGGGGGGAGGAGGGGGCGCCGGGCGCAAGGTGGCGGCCGGCCGGGCGGCGGCGGGGGGGCCCGTCGGGGCTAGGGTTGGGGAGGAGAGGTCCTATCCCCAACTGGACAGTAACATCATGTGATGTGAGAAAATGTGAAGTATGAAAGTTCCCTTTACTACGAATGTCTTTTAAGATTCTGGCTACCACTACCAGGGGGGTCGTTAGACGACTACTGATACTAAATTGGTGCCTTTGTTGTGTTTGCATGGTTGTCTGCTGATGAAGGGCAATTGCTGTACAATTTTTCCCTGTCATCCACCACGTTTGACGACCTACCCTTCTGTTTGCCGGAGGAGGAGATCCAACAAGTGATGGCATTATTGCATCCTCCGATGGCTCTCGATGGGTTGTCGAACACTACCAATGGTCATCCAGCAGCGAGGTGCCATGCCGATGCAGTGCCGCCGGTGGTCCAACAAAGCATCAACACCATTGCTGGTTTGTGATGAATTCAGTTAATTAGATGCTGTCTGATTGTTATTATATTCCATATTTTGTTTTTGCATAGTGTACTTGGAATGAATTGAAATCTGAACTGTCCAATTGGATGTGTGTTTCATGGTATGGTTGCAGATGATGAACTGCAGACTCACCCACAACAGCAGCTTCCACTACCGACGAACGACCCGGAGGCTCAGACAGGTGGCCGGGCTAGGCTGGACCTTTCACCAGTCGATGAAGTACCGATGCAGCAGATGACGCCAATCATTTTGCCATCTCAGCCGCCCTCATCACATACTTCAGTAATAAACCCTGATTCAGACATGGCCAACAATGCTGCTTTGGCACCAATAGGTTTGCAAGGTAGTATATATTAGTACAAGATTTGGGGAAATTCCATCCCACCTTCAAACCTCAAAATCTATTCTACCTACAGTTGATCTCTAATAATAGCTCCTATAATAAACCTAGTAATGGTGTGAAATCTGATCAGAACCCACCCCCAACCATTAATAACAAGCTCACCCTTAAAACCCAGCCTGGTCCACCAAATGGATTGTTCCAACCACACCAACCCAGTCCACTATGCTATTGGAACGCAAAATTGTATGCGGATTGTGCTTGCTGATGCCTGCAGCTGCCATCAATCAATAAAACTGATGGCTGTGGTGACTTTAAATAGCATAGTGCACATAATTATAATACACATAATTAGACTGTCTAGTTATCATCCACATCGAACCAGTCCATAAGACTGTCTAGCCCATTCCCACCCAAATCATAGAGGCCCAAATAAGAAACTAAACAAGAAAATTCGGTTTCACACCACCAACTTTAAGCTCCTAAGATATTTGGCAACTTAATTTTTTTCCTAAGAAATAAATATACGAATTTTTCTATTACCTCCTACTAGCTCCTGCCATAGCAAAATCTTTAATTAATGTAATTACACAAATACACACGGCCATGTGCATTACTGGGCGAGCTGCCCGTCATGCACAAAGCAATAAACACCACTGTATTATATGTACAGCGAATTGAAGGTCCTATTGCCGGCTGAAATATTGTGCGACCTCACTGAAGCGCTCCACCACCTTTGCTGCTTAGCCTGGCCAAGGGGAATAGCCAGCAGTTCCGATCCCTTCCTCAATAATCAGCTCGGCCACTCGACTTTTAGCGTAACTTTGGGATTTGCTAAAATTCAGGTGCCTGAAATTTAGTTTCTTTTCAGGCAACCGCTATTACATATATTTTGTACTAAAATTGCAGTTCCAGCTTGTTGCAATTTAGGTAGACATAATCTGCAATTTTCAGATTTGAGATTAAAAACCTATTACACAAAATCACAAATCCAACAAAATCTAATCTATATTGGCACAAAGACAATTAACAATTAACAATTTTTTCTATAGTCAGACAAGGACAAAAAAAATGATGTGTTATAATACAAGGACAGATAACAAGTTAGAAGTAATTTAGTTATACTTATTAGTTGTACAAGAGTGTTGCCTGAAATCATCTTAAAATTCAGGCACCTGAAATATAGGAAAAGTGCGTAACTTTTACTACGAATGTCTTTTAAGATTCTGGCTAGCAGGGTTTCTTAGGAAATTTTATTCCGGTTGGTAGACTACTGATACTAAATTGGTGCCTCTGTTGTTTCAATTTGCATGCATGGTTGTCTCCTGATAAAGAAGGGCAATTGTCGCACGATTTTTCCCTGTCATCCACCACGTTTGACGAGGAGGAGGTCCAACAGATGATGATGTCATTGCAACCTGCGATGATGGCTCTCGATGGGTTGTCCAACACTACTACCAATGGTGGTCCAGCAGCGAGGAGCCATGCCAATGCAGTGCTGCCGGTGGTCCAACAAGGCATCAGCACCGTCGCTGGTTTGCGATGAATTCAGATTATTAGATGCTGTCTGATTATTATATTCTATAGTTTGTTTTTTGCCTAGTGTACTTGTTGGAATGAATTGAATCTGAACCGGCCAATTGGATGTGTGTTTCATGGTATGGTTGCAGATGAACTGCAGCCTCACCCACAACAGCAGCTTCCACTACCGACGAATGACCCGGAGGCTCTGATAGGTGCTGACTGGGCCAGGCTGGATCTTTCACCAGTTGATGAAGTACCGATACAGCAGATGACGCCAATCATTTTGCCATCTCAGCCGCCCTCACCTACTCCGGTGATAAACCCTGGTCTAGACGAGACCAACAATGCTGCTTCGGCACCAATTGGTTCGCAAGGTAGTGTATATATTAGTACAAGATTTGGGGAAATTCCATCGAATTTGTTCTTCCGTTAATAATATAAGCTTGCAGTTTCTTACTTTCGGTATATATCTGATGATATCCCAAATTTAATAAGGATATATATATGCTCTACAAATCAGCAGGGGCTCTTAGAGCAGCAGTGCCACAGGATCAACAAACTGCTGCCAACATACTGAGTAGGGCCTCGACTCAGCGCAGGGCCAAAAGTGGAGGCCTCCCTAACCGACTACAGGTACATATTTGTGAGTACTAAACATAAAGTATGTAACATAAGAACTGATCAACACACTCATCATGATTCTAAATTGCCCCAGCTGTGCCATTATCAAAGATAATACTACACGTAACACATAAAATTTGTTTAGTTACCACATATGACTTTATGAGGTGACCCTTTGAATTTTATCTAAGTTATCCACAATCACCCTTATAAAAAAATAAGCAAAAATATCCCTCAATTCTATGCCTGCATGCCAATATAAGCCATTATAGAAAATGATCCAATAACCATATAAAACTGAGTATGCTATATGTTCTTCTAAATTACACACGTTCGCCACTTCTACATTAAAAAATAAACATAATTTATCATCCATAAATTAGGGTAAATATATAATATGATAGTTTATCAATGATAGAAAAAGGATCTCATAACAAGTCACATATCGATGATACTGACGATTCACATTAAACTATAGTAATACTTTATGGTAATTAAATTTGTAGGGTATTACTTTATACAAGTGTATACATTTTAACTAAAACATATGACATATCAATATTGGTAATATAATTTTGATCACTCTATGTTTTTAAATATTATTATATATAAAAAATTCTTCAATATCACAAATTCAACATCTTGAGTTGACTTCTCCCTGCTAAAATAACTGTTTATATCATTATAAAGTAAAATATCCATCAAATTTACACCTAATTTACCATTACAAGCATATTGCATGTTTTTTCTAAATCACCTAGCTCTACTATTTAAAGTAAACATCAATGCTTCCGTGGTTAGTGGAGCTGGTTGTACCTTTTCCTCCAAGGATATTATTAAAAAAAAAAAAAAACCTGAGTGAATGATGTTCCTATATATTTCACTAATGATATGCATGGTACGGTTGCTCCTTTCTCAGGATGGGTCAGGCAAGCTGTTTCTTATGGGGATAGATATGATACAGCAATTAGGCAGGTATATTGGCAAAATGATGATGGATGAAGAGCACAGATCCTCAATAGTTTGGAAGCACTTCTGGAGGACGTCACCTTGTAAATACTGTCATACCGTTTCCGTGATATGCCCAGATTGCAACACTGTCATGAGAAAACCCTCAACCATTAATTTGTTAAGGCATCTAGAGAGCATTCACCAGCTTCCGGCTTCCTCTAGGGCATGGTCCTCTCAGGCACTACAGATTACAGAAATTGCTGAGAATCCCAATGGTGAGAGTGAACCAATTGAGGCAGACAACAGTAATAATTGTGCCACTGCAGCACGGGTGGACAAGCAAGAAGGCACCAACGCTGGTGAGCCTTCCTTCATTTGTTCCTTTCTAGTATAAAAGCTTCCATATAAGTCATGGCATGCACTAAGTTATTACGAAACTTAATCTTCTTCCTGTTCTCAACTGTATGGGGAGGCATGGACTAGCAAGTCCAGGGGTGATTGAACTTCTTTTATCTTCAAGACCATGTTGAAATCCTAAATCACGAGTCTAGGGATAACGGACACAAGCAAATCCATGTATGGGTGGTTTGGACTTTACTTATGTTTAAGGTTCTTGGTTTAAGTGTTTAGTATTCAAGTACAAAATTGAAGTAAATCCCATCTGTTGTTGGCGGATTAGTAGTAAGTCTATTTGGTGGCTGCTTATATAATCTCTTTTCAAAGACGTGTTGCTTTCCTCAACCAGGTGAGTGTGGTTTGTTGTTTTCTAGGGTTCTAGCTATTGAAATATATCGTGGATTATGTGCTTTCCTTATCAACTTGCCTATTGGTTAAGTTGGTTGGTGCATAGCAGCCCAATAAGATATGATAACTTTGAACACTTAGGTTTGAGTTATTGAGTCCTGGCTGTTGCAGCATAGCTTATATAATAACAAAAAAATTTCCTCACTCCTTCCATGTTCGAAAGCACGAGATATCTCCACGAGGGAGAGTACTCAGACTATCTGTAAATTGTCCAATTTTCTTCATCGACTTAAGGTTTTAGGTTAGTATTGTTGGTGCATGGTAGATGGGTTACACTCTTTTTCCCCGTTCAGCAACTTGTTCTAAAAACAGGTTGTTTGGTTTTTACAGTTTTGAATAAGTATACATATTTAGTGATATTTTACCCGACAACAGGTCTAGCATCAGTAGAAAAACGACGGTTAGGAAAGCCTTTTAGTCCTGGGGCATGACTCAAGGTCCTCCGAGGCTTAAAAAAAACATGTAATGCATCCCACCCCTATGCCTTGTGGAATTCAAACCCAAGACTTCATACATTGTCTCGTGCGTACCTTTTCACTTCAGCTACACAACACATGTGATCTTGTATGTGATGCTTTTCTTTTGAATTAACCCATTGGAGGACCTTTAGTCCGTGGGTTGGTAACACAAACCAAGACTAAAGTAAACCCTTTAGTCCGAGTTGATATTACCAACCGAGACTAAAGGTCCTCCAACACCCAAGAAGCTTGGACCCGAGACTAATGTGGGTCCAATTCTTGTCAAGAGACTAATATGCTGAACCGAAATTCTTTTTTCTACTAGTGCGGGCTTGTAGTTCTTGTGAACACTTTTCTTTTGGTATTGCCATTAATTTTCATCTGCGATCCATACAAGCTCAAAAGGATGATTTATTTCAAAATTAATTACCTATAGTTAAGCATTCAATAACCAATAGGTTGAACCAAACCGTTTTATTTATTGTTTTCCTATGGATGCAGTTGTACTGTCTCCATGGCAACAGAATCAGCAACCGATGGACCGTGAGGAACAAATAGCAACAATCCTTTCATCCGAGCCGTGCTGCAAAGGACCAGACCATTCTTGGACTTTGGTAAGGATGTGCTTTTCTAATAGTTTTATTTTCATGTCAGGTATTTGTACCCATCTCAATGTTTTTCATCCATACTCTTATAGATATTGTATTGTCTTTATCTTCTTGATTTACTTACTAATTACTTTATTTGGTTTTCCATCCACATTCATAATTTTTGCCCCTTTTAAGTAGGTCACATCTCTACATGTGTTCAACATATATTTAGTTGAAATCCTACCCAGCTATATATATATATATATATATATATATATATATATATATATATATATATATATATATATATATATATATATATATATATAGACATGGAAATTGGTATAAGCTTATTACTTCTTGCATACATGTAAACATAATTTCCATGATGACACACATCGTTTAAGGGCATACGGACATGCCCGTTGTACTTTTTAAGGTAATTTAATTTTAATAATGAAGGAACCAAATTGTTTAGATATAGACTAGCAATGATTTTATATTTGTTTTAGTAAAATGAAAAATTGGTAATTTAGATTTATATTTAGAGTGTTACTTTAGATTATTTTTTATAAAAGCATAGGTGGACATAATTCGGATAATTTTTTTTTTTGCGACTCTAGTTCGGATGAAGATTAGGGGGTTACATTATATTATTCTTCATGAGGGTCAATGTAGGTAATTTTGATACATAGTTAGGGGTAAATTTAGACTAATTATATTCCATAACAGTAGAGGTAGGTATTTTTGAGATGTAAAAAAGATTATAACTCCAATATATATTATTGTCAATTATGATTGCAGTCTAATGATCAGTGGATGATATTTCTATATTTTGTGAAAATTCGTAGTATTAATCCTTTTTTCTAGTGCCACTCATTTTTACTATTGGTGAAAATTTATGATTTTGTTTTTATGTTAAAAATCCTAATACTGTCGTGACACAAGAGTAGCATATTGGAAGGCTAGCTAAGTAGCTAACTCTACTTTTGATGAGTTAAAAAAAAAAAACTCTACTTTTGATGATGATAATAATGTGGTCGGTCATGCATCACTTCTGCAGGGCTTTACTAGATGGGCTGGTCTTCATGAGCCGGACTCATGGAGGGACCTCATTATCCGACTCTCTGATAGCTCATATTGCTCATCATCGACTACTAAAAGTACTCAAGACGGCTTCAGATTGGAATTTTCGGACTATGGTGAGATGGGTCACAAAATAGTTCACGTGCACTCGTCAGCAGCTTGGGTGCACGTCAGCGAGAAGTATAGTAAAAATCGAGAACAACCTGCAGTCCGCCTAGGAACTGGCTCCGATACTATTGGCAGTTCATACCTGTCGGTGAGAGTTACCGAATTCGACTGGAAGTCCGCACCAATTGGCTGTGAATATCCCTGGCTATGTATGCACCCTGTCCTTCGCTCGTTAGGATTCAGGAAAGAATTTGCTAAAGGTTTAGTGATAAATGCATTAGCATTGATCAACGGGTGTAATTTGATGTTAATGAGCCCCAGTCCCAGTGACAATGGCAAAAGTATTATTATTGTTGAACAAGGTGATAATGATGATGTGCCATCAGGAAAACAGAAGAAGCGTAAACCGGCTCCTAAACGGTCTAAAGTTTGGGAACATTTCTGGGTGGTGGAGGGGGAGAATAAAGATGGTTCAAAGGCTACCATGGCAGAGTGCAAGTACTGTCGTCGTCCATCTAAGCTGCTGCAAGCTGATTCAAAAAAACATGGTACTAGTCCGTTGCGAAGACATATTAAAGAGCAACACCCGGAGTACGCCAAATCATTATTAGATGAAGCACAGGATGGCAATCGGTAATGTATGGGAATGGCTCCATCAGCTACCTGCCTGCCAGCAGCCAAAAAAAGAAAATACTACTACTACTACTACTACTGTTACAAGAGCTTGTTGTTGTCTTCAATTCCCCCTACCATCGAGCTTCACACGGAGCCTACTACTTATTATTATTTATATGCATATTAGTGTTTGTCGTGTGCCAGAAACAGCTGCTATGGCCAAATAATGCTAGAATTGAGTTTTGAGTTGGATACATTCTCTTGATTTTGGTCTAAACTATTGTAATAATTGGTGTGATTCTGGATGATATTAGCGTTTGATATCCCTGCTCTGCTGTCAGAATAAACCTTGTGTGCTGGGTACATATATATCAGTCAGCGTATGCGTATATCTCTCTGTTTCCATCAATTTCGTCAGTGCTCAGGTCCGGTTCTCCAGGAGAGAGGCACATGCATCAGGTTGTTGCTGTGTTTTATTTTGCCCTGTCATAAATAAAGCTCACTAAAATTCCAACCCTTTTAACTTTACAGCAAACGATAACTTGATTAGCTAGAATTATGTGCAAAATACCTCAAATCGCTAGCAATTTTTTTTAAAACGTTTGAAAAATTTAATGTACTCATTTGTAAAGGTCTTCTAATAGAGGAATACGAGTCTATTATATATTTCCTCAAAAACAAACAATGTTTTTTTATATATAGAACGATACAACCCATGCGTGCACCCCTCACGTGCGTCCTCTCTCCTAGTTTCTGGTCCAGGCCGCGCCGTAGTAGCGCGGATTCGCCTTCCTGGACGGTGCGGTATTGGACTGCAACCTGTCAGGTGCGATGAAGTATAACAGGATCTCGGGGATTCAGAGCGAGATGCAGGATCGTCGTCAGCAAACCATCTTAGCCCGGAGTAAGCCTAATCATCCGATTCGTTTGCTGTTTTCTTCTTTCATTCACCATCTCATAAAAAAAACTTGACTTTTCCATCTGTTACCTTTTTTTATCTGTTCGTTAATGGTTCAATTGTTTAGACTATGTCACACATATAACACTTTTTAAATTTTATTTGATATTGAATTTTCACAGCCGTGTTTGTTGGCATGCAGATGGATCCGTTGCTACCGTGGACGAAATTAAGGGCTCACCCTGCAAAGGACTTGGTGATGGCAATTCTCATGATGGACAAACATCGGGATATTCGATCCCATACCTTCCTAAGGTATGGCAACATAAAATAAAATTCTGAAGGGGGCTATTCTTTTGGTCTTTTTAGCGTTTTGATATCGTCTCTCTACTGACAGAATAAACATTGTGTGTTGTGTAGTACATATATCAGTCAGGGTATCTGTATGTCTTTGTTTCCATCAGTTTCGTCAGTGCTCAGCTCCGTCCGGTTCTTCAGGAGACAGGCACATGCATCAGGTTCTTGTTGATCGTGCCTTAGTTTTAGCGTCGTCAACTTTGGCCATGTTTGTTAGTATGTATCACTGTGGGCATGCATGTAATAGGTACCAGTTTGTTTGGCTATTTGATATAAGTTCACAACATAATTGCTGTGCTTTTGCCATGTCATGAAAGTTTAGACGGAATTCAGACAGGGATGAGCAAGAACAGGGGTTGGGGTCACAAGAACAGAGCGATTCAGAAATAGTTTCAGGGGTTCAAATGTTCGATGCCGCCTCAGCGCGCTTACATGGGCTTATACAAACTCGGACCCACCCGGCTAACCGCCTGACACACTTCCATCACGCCATCACAGCCAGCTGTTGTCAGACGCCCAACAGTAACATGCTGCTTGCCTGTCCCGCGTCGCTTGCCTGCACTGTGCCTCTTGCCCGGGCACCTGACACTGCACCCCCCTCGAAAACAAGCTTTGATTTGGGTGGTCAAAGCCGCTAACTAAACAGATCTACAAAAATTTTGTAGGCAGTTTATCATGAGATGTTTCATTGTCTTGTTTCCAAGAAAATGATTTAGTTTTTCTGGGTAAAAAGATGTATGCTTCTAAAAATTTAAAACACTCACGGTGTTTAGTGTTTTGACGAAAGGGAAAATATCTTTGAACAATTTTTAGAGAAAAAAAACGACGTCTCCAAATCTTGAGGATATGGATTATTGAACCGACCAAACAATTTGCTGCTGGCAAACTTAGCCTGGCAATAATACCGAACGAAATGTCTGAATGAAAGAGATTCGAGTAGAAATCAAGAACACAGATTGTTATGCATTTGTTGCCTCCTTTTGAAGAGGCTCAGCAGCGGCTCCGTGGTCTCGACGTAGGCGAAGGTTGTAGCCGTCGTTGCAGTAAGGACGCCACCGTTCCTGTGCGCGAACACGTGCTTCCGGCTGTACTCGTTGGCACTCACAGTGAGCACGTAGCCGCCTTGCGCGAAGTGCGGGCCGGCGAGCCGCTATCACACCTCCGAGCCTGCACCTGCACGTTGTACTGCCGGCTCCACCCCTGCCGGCAGAGAACCCACACCTCGGTCTTCGCCGGCCCCCGTCTGTCGGCGCGGACGGCGAGCCCCAGCCTCCCGCGGACCTCCGTCAGGCGGAGGACGTTGGCACGGCCTCGCCCACGCCGACCACTGGCAGCGGCGCGGCGAGCGCGACGAGCTCGTCCTCATGGTCGAATGATCGACCCTCCCGGCGTCCTTGGTGACCCAGTACATGGCGCGCCGTCGACGGTGACGAGGCCGGCGTCCTTGTCGCACGTCGCGGTCGCGCCGCCGGGGAAGGAGATGGGCACATCGCGCCACGCCCACGCCCGCGAGGGGTCGTCATTGTCCTCGTCCCCCATCCGCAGCGTGAACACCTGCAGCGACGTGAAGCCGGCGGTGACGTCGGCGCGGCACGGGAGGTGGAGCACGGTGTACCGCCCCGTCATGGGGTGGAACCCGAAGCCGTACGTCTCGCCTCTGCCGTAGTCGCTGTAGCGGCCGCCCTGGTGGCCGGAGACGGGCAGCGGCACGGGAGGTGGAGCACGGTGTACCGCCCCGTCATGGGAGGCGCAGCGTCTCTCCGGTGGCCGGGTTGAGCAGCGCGATGGCGCCGCCGGGCCTGGTGTTGTCGCACAGGCACAACAGCCCGTTGCAGGTGCCGACCATGGTCACGTCGATGGCTCTGGCGTCGGCGCTGGCGCTGACTCCCCACACCTGCCTGCATCGACCGGTGGCGAGGTCGTCGATGACGTGCGCCGAGGCGGAGGTGGAGCTGGTGAAGCACGCCAGCACTGCGGGCTTGATTTGCGGCGGCAGCGTCCGCTCGTCGATGACGGCGCACCAGTGCCGGCACACGAGGCGGACCCAGCGCCGGTTGCTCGGAGGCAGGCGCAGCAGGATCTCCACCAAGGCGTCCGTGGGGAGGCTTCGCCAGGTGGTGCCCTCGTCCACTGCGGCTGTAGATAGCGACGCCGTCGCCATTGGGAAGTGGGAACGCAGTCCCTGCAGTCTGCCCGGTTCAGGTTGAGAAAGTCGAGAGAGATATGTACGCCGATCGATGCACGCCGAGGAAAACTTGAGGGCCAAGGACGCAGAGACGGAGACGGAGACGGAGACGGAGACGCAGAGACGGAGACCAATGCTTGCATAACTCGTGTGCAGAGCAAATACGTGAAGCTAAATTACTCAGAAATACTGCAAGGTATATTCTGCCATTATCAGCAATGCCGCCGCTGTTGCCGATGCCTCCATCGCTGTGCTCAACTCAACTCCATCATGAGCTGTCGATCGAGCCTACTTTGAGCTATATATCTTTCTCTGTCTCTCGATCGATCGAAACAATGGCCGGCAATTGCTCTCAGATTTGCCTTCACTTCACTCTTTCTAATGATGTGATCGAGTGCCTGCTACGTACTGCTAGTGTTCTTTTGTTTCTCCCCTGTGCCCCTGCTGTTGTGACATGATGTGAATGAATTTTTTAGAGAAAATATACATATGTATTAATGTATTACTACTAAAAAATGGGAGGTTGGAAAAGAACGGACGGAGCTTGACCCTGCTGCCGCCGCCGATGCTGCTGTCGACGAGGGCGGGGCGGTCGGACGCGAGAAGGACGTACATGTCGGGCAGCCTGGTAATGCTGCTGTCCGAGAGGTGCCTCACGCCTTTCATCAGGGCGCCGTAGTCGTAGGACGTTCCAGCGGCTCGCTACGCTTGCAGCTCAATGCTCATCATACACGTCGTGCGGCTGCTGGGAGTTGGCCAAAGTCTACGATCTCCATTGGCGCTAGTGTTGTGCTAATTAATATGCTGCTCAATCCATCTATCTGCGTGTATGGACATGCTAATTAAGTGGGTTGGCAGAACCCACATCTTGCCGCGTGAGTTGTGCGGCCGTTGCGGGTTCGCCGAATCAGCCTGTGATGGGTTTGCGGGTTGTGCGGACGTGGGGCGGGTTAGCCGCCGCCGCCCCACCTGCATCCCGATTCACAAGGCAATAAAAGTTAGCTATCTGAGACAAACCTCTTATTCTCTATGAATACTTGAATCACTGAAGAATCCAACATTTTCACCACCCTACATAATTGTCTAACTGCTGATTTCAATTGATCCTCATTTTATAATGCACACTACACACATGCAGGCATGGTTAATCCTCTGTTCTGAACTCAACTTTTTTTGCATGCCAAAAGGGCCTGCATTTGGTTGGTCCTAAACTTAAAATAGCAACGGCCAAGTCATACATTCTTCCCAGCTCTAGTTTCAGTTGCTCCGACGCTGCATTGCAGCAGTTTGTGTGCAGAGCAGACTTTTCAGACATCCCTGCTAATAATTGGCGTTAGTCGATGACTAACTTTGATATGAATTGATGCGATTTTCTTTCAAAAAAAAAATGAATTGATGCGATCTTGCTAGTGATTGCGTGAATAGAGAACCTTTGTGGATCCAGTGAATCTTTTGCAGCTGTTGGTGATGTATTCCTTACTGACTTTCTCGGCTTGTTGAGGAGACTGCTGTCGCAGATGCTGCGTCTCTTCTTCTAGCTGCCTGCCAGGATTTGGTCAGGGCACTAGTTACAACGTACTGCACTATTTTAGCGAGGAATCAATAAACACAATAAACACAATGAACAGAGACCGACTATCTAGAAAATCAGTATCCAACAAAGATAGAGGCATAGAGCATGGTTCGTCTAAATTTGAGATAAAGAAATTAACCATTACACACTTCACCTGTTATTATGATAAATTATCAGCATGTCAGCGACTGCAGTGCTCCACAACCGCCAGTTTAACTGTGGAGGGAACTTTTTTTTTTGCCATCTTGCCAAGTCATATTTTTCATTAAGAAGAACTGTGGAGGGAACTTTATCCTCAATGTATGTTGTACTTGTGGTGAACCCTCTACAGGTTTCCATGAGGAAACCTTTGTTCATGGGAGCGCACCTGCCACCGTACACTTAGGATCACCATAGGAATTTAGTTGCTAAATATCTAACACCTTCCACTGCCAACCAGAGCTCTAGGAATTTAGTGATACCATTCTTTCAATAGTAGAAGACATGGCCATTGACAACGAGGTGCTTGTGATGAGTTTGTCAATCTAAAGATTTGCGGCCTAGCTTAGTGTTCATGTTTGAAGACGTGGCCGTCACCAACGGGGTGCTTGTGATGACTTTATCTAACTTAAGATTTGTCGGACCAGCCCGGTGTCTTAAATTATGGTGTTCATGGGGGTAGGATGGCTATAGACGCCTATATTTGTAAATGCCTGTAGGGAGGTTGAGTGTACTTGAACATCTATATCTTCCAAAAAAATATAGTTTCCAATCCATATATGTGGTCCCAATCATAAATTGTTGAGCCCGGGTTCGCGAGGCAGAGCCCGAGTGGTGGCGGCGGTGGTGGTGTGAGGAGGCATGAAAACGAAAGCCAGATAATAAAATAGTGATCTGTTGATGGTGGATAACGTCAACTTTTATTAGAACTTTAGACATGAAAGGATATATGAATACACACTAGTCTAGGATTTTAACTGACAATTTTCACGAGTTTTGCATATTCTGTATTTTTCAGAGATTATTCCAGAAAAGTATAAAAGAGGGATTAGAGTGCATAATTATCACAAAACTTATCCGCGAAGGCAAAGATCGCTATCAGGACGTGGAAAGGATCTAGAAGACACCCGAAGCAACAGGACCGGTAGAGGACACCAGGTGGGGCCGGCCGGCTCCACCATGGCGCCGGGTGGCGCCCCCTACTAGGGTTTGCCTCCTTCTGTAACTTCCTCCACCACCTCCCACGATGCATCTTGGCCCTTAGTTAAGTCGGTTTGATCCTGCGGCGCACGTTCATCCCACCGGGCTATAAAAAGAAGGGCAGACCTCCTCCCTGGAGACACACCATCATTATTCATCAAGGCCTCAAGTCTTCACGCATCAAGAAGCCTTCTAGTTCATCAAGAGCCTTCTAGTTCATAGTTCTAGTTTAGTTAGATTAGAAGTTGAGGAGTTCTAGTTCTTCATCGGGATCTGGAGCCCCTGGCGTCTGTCTGGAGCGCGGAGTTCGGTATAGTTCTAGTTCTTTCTCTCTTATTGTACACTTCATTATGATTAGGAAAATATTATTCTTAATAGTTCATATGTTCTTAATTGCAATAGTCATTGTCTACTTTGATTATATGTTTAGTATAGTTGGGTTGATCTTATTGAATTCATGTAATTGCTCGTATAGCGTTTATCCAGACGATCATTGGGTAGATGATGGACAATATATAGACATGGTGTCTAGATATCCTGTTTATCTGCGAGTGCACCCTGATGTGCCGGGTCGTGTGGTAGTTTGCGCAGGTGACAGCTGCGTTGATTCCTCTGAAGTCTACCCCCGTATGTAAGCAAGCAGGCACGGTCGTGAAGTTGGGTGATGACTTTATTTTACATCCTTCGTAGATGATGCCCTTTACATGTGATCATAATATAAGACTAATCGACAATGATTGCTAGATATAATTACACTAATTAGAGTTATGCATTGATATAGTTATAGAATTACCTTAGATATTAATTCCTTAGTTTATCTATTGGCTAGCTATGATTATAACTAGAAAGTGCTCTGATGTTTATTCATTATTTATGATGCTTGATTATACTTATCATCTATATTTATCAATATTTATCTTGTGACCTTTGCCTGTTATGAGTAGAGTAAATGATATTGGTAATATTATTTATTCATTGTATATAGTTGTTATCAATATAATAGATTAGAGTTTATCCAGTCCTTCCCAGTGGTATAAATATAAATCGACAACCTGGTAGTACTCTAGGTAAAATGCTATAATGGTATAATTATCTCTCCGCTTTGAGAATTATTCTTAGTTTATATCTATATTTTTGCCTAGTCAAATAGAATGATATATATAATAAACCTGTATTTATTCTTAGCATATATAATTAGAGATGACAACCTAATTCATGCTTAGGAATGTTGGTGATAGATAAGTGGCTAGTTGCTAATGATAAGTTAATTCAGTACCATGTGTTTCTAATCTCGTTAATTAGTGATGATATTAGAAATACCAACAAGTATTTTTTTGGCGCCGTTCCGGGAAGGCACATTAAACTTAGGAGATATTGATAACATATATACGTAATGGATAAGATTGTATTACCGATCGTTCTCGAACTCAAATAGGTACACCCTTATTTTTTTATCATTTGCTTATCTTATGCAGGGTGATGAATAAATGGTTTTTCTCTTCCAAAGAACTTCACAGACGATCCAGAGAAACTTCTTAGAAAGAAGAAGTTTGTATAAGCAAGGGACAAATTTGAGTCACTATCAAGAACACCCATTGCTGCTCAAGCTAGCTCTTCGGAGGAGCCAGATCCAACATTGGAAAAAGAATAAATAGAAGAAAATCTAGCTCCTATATTTGAAGACATGACTGAGAAGACACTGCGTGAGTTCTCTGCCCCAATAACGACAAACATCCGGATTTGGACCAGCGGTCAACCTTTGGGGAGAATGGATTTGA
Source organism: Chrysopogon serrulatus (assembly GCA_015844335.1). NCBI lineage: Eukaryota > Viridiplantae > Streptophyta > Magnoliopsida > Poales > Poaceae > Chrysopogon > Chrysopogon serrulatus. The sequence continues at coordinate 54,782 of JADLZL010002189.1, forward strand.
GCTCAAGCCTGCTCTTATCACCATGGTTCAAGCTAGCTAATTCTGTGGAAAAGCTCGTGAAGATGCAAGTGCACACTTACAACACTTTCTGAAAATCTGCAGCGCCTTCACGATCAGAGGAATACCAAGAGATGCTATTTTACTCCGTCTTTTCTCATTTTTACTATTGGAGAAAGCTAAGCAGTGGTTCTACATCAACAAAGACAAGAACACCACATGGGACCTGTGCTCAAGCGCTTTTACGGCAAAATTCTTTCCTACAGGCAAGATAAATGCTCTGCATAGGAAAATTTCGAGTTTTCAACAGCAACATGACGAATCATTCACTGAAACATAGGAAAAATTTTAAAATTACATTGAAGACTGTCCTCATCATAGAATAGAGGAGTGGCTATTAATGCAGACCTTCTACTATGGGCTTATCTCTAGCACCCGTGAGTCCATAGATCTTTGCAGGTGGGGGAGCTTTTCTATCACTTAAGCTCTCAAATGCTAAAGCGCTTGTTGATAAGATGGCCTTAAATTCGAGCTGTAATGAAGAACGTAACCAACCTCGCAAGAGAGGAGAAGGTATCCATCATCTCAAAGAAACTGACATGGTCAGTGCCAAACTAGACCTCATTATAAAGAAGCTAGACATAGAGAAGAAGAAAGTCATGCACATTAATGATTCCCATATGATATGTGAAAAATATGGAGATTATAGGCACATTCAGCTGTCAACTGTCCTACACTGCAAGAGGATGTGAACTTCATCAACAATAACACATACTATCGTCCTCAATAAAACCAAGGATGGAATCAGCAACCTCGACAAGATAATCACCAAAGTAACAACCAAGGTAATAATAATTACAATAATTACAATCTTCTAACTTTAAGAGATTTAGTTGCTGATCAATCTAAATTGTTAGATCAAATATCTAGAAAGATAGCCTCTAATGATAAAGCATTAGAAAATATTAATACTAGAATGGATACCTTTGCTTCTGCTATAAAGAATCAACACAACTTTAATAAAATGTTAGAATCACAATTAGCTCAGTTAGCTGCTGTTGTCCCTCTATTTGAGAAAGGTAAGATTCCGGGCCAGCGGAAAGATTTAGAAACTGCTAATCTTGTTGATATCCACAATGTGACCCAATATCATATTGAGCCTATAGATGTACAGTGGATTGACCACTCTCTACCTGAGAAAATGGGAGACCTTGGAAGGCCTGTCATTCATATCTCTATAGGATGTCACAACTTTCTAGAGGCTATTTGTGATTTCGGCTCAAATATCAATATTATGCCCAAGGTAATTTATGAGAAAATATTAGGCAATCCCTTGTTGTACACAAATATGCGTTTGCAGCTTGCAGATCAGTCCATTTGCTATCCCGAGGGAGTGCTAGAAGAAGTTATCATCAGAGTGGGTCAATCATATGTCCCAGTTGATATCGTGGTCATGGAGATAGAAGTAGATGAGAAGGCATCCATAATTTTGGGCAGACCATTCTTGTGCACAACTAAAACTATCATCTATGCGGAACATGCCAAGATCATCCTATCCATCAAGGACAAGAAAAAAAGATTCGCGTTCAAGAACCGTATCTTGAAAGCTCCTGCAGCCCTGAAGCAATTCCATCAACAAGAAGAGCAACCACAACTAGCAATGCTTAAGAAGAAGAACAATAGAAGATGGAGGAAGAATAAACCCCAGCATGTACCTGAAGGAACCGCTCAACTAATTTCTGCTCTCAATATAGAAAATAATCATATATTACCCCAACCATTCCCAACAAAGAGAGGTGACCCAGGTATACCGATAATTGAATGCACAATCAAAGACACTACTTTCGCCAACACTATCTGTGACACAAGATCAGGCTGCAACGTAATGTCCAAAAAGGTGTATGATGATTTATTTAATAATTTACCTCTATACCCAACGTATATTCAGTTGCAGATGGCGGATCAATCACTAAGATTCTCTGAAGATATGGTCAAAGACGTCATGGTAAGAATTCAAGATAAATATATACCCACAGATTTTCTAGTTCTTGATATGCAGGGAGACGATGAATCCCCTATCCTTCTGGAAAGACCATTTCTCTACACAGCTGACGCCATTATCTACATCAAGTCTGGACAGATCCACTTTAACCTACCCAATGGAAAGATACGCTGTCAATTTAGAACACTTGTTAACCATGAGCAGAACAAGAAGCAACGTAACAGGAGAAGATGCCAAGGCCGCCGTCAGGCTGTCCAGCCTCACTGTGGATGGAAAGAATTTTTTGGCAAGACTGTGAAGGATAAAGACTGCTACAAGGAGTAAGAAGGGGACATACAAGCACCACGCTGGAGTGAGTGGGAAGCGGAAGCTGAAAGGATGGACCAAATTGCTAAGGCAGAAGAAGAAAAGATCCGAGCACAACTAGAAAAGTGGGAGAAGGAAAATAAAACTAAAGAGCTGAAGCTAGAAAAGAGAGAAGCAGAAGAGACAGAAATATGATAGAAGGAGAAAGAAGAAGCACCTGTTACACCACCGCAAAATGGGGAATTGACTAAGGTAACCTCAGACGATGAACTTACTAAGTAAGTATTCTCCTTTATCTAAGTCCTGTCAGTAGACTTTAAATTCCGTACCCTAGCCATAAGGTTAGAATAGTAGTTATCTAATTAAGTTAATACTCACTAGTGATTTTTCTTCAACATATTTAGTAGCACATTTATTTCCGCATATTAAATATAAAAACAACAAAACTATTTATTGCTTTATTTACTACATCACAAATACGTAAAACCCTATGTGAATGAACTTATGGTAACCCGGTAGAAATATTTACTGCGGTGGCATAAAATAATAAATAATAAATAAATTAAAAAATTAAAAAAAAAGAAACATGAAATCCTGCTAAAATCTGTCAACGTAAAAGATTAGCTAATAAAAATAATCAATTACTTTTTGGTGATCGCTAACCCATTATTAAATTTAAGTCTCGAGTTTTGGTTTTTCTTGTTGGAGTATACTTATACAGAATAACATTATGACAAGGAGCGAAGTCTATCGGTGGCAACCACCAGGACCGTTGCTGGTCAACTCACTCTGAAGATCATCAATATCAAGTATTGCAAATATCTAGCTTGGGGAAGGAGCATTCCCTAGTTATCAGGTAACTATACCTAGGTGATTATCGAGTCTGTTTTTATATAGTCATAAAAATACCAAAAATATATGGGCACATGAAGGTCCACAAGTCATAGAGTCTTTTATTAGTCCATTAAATAAAAAAAATAAAAAGATATATAAAATTTAAATTAAATAAATATTTAGCTATATATTAGAGTATATTTAGAGACAATCCGGACTAGAGCTAATCAAAAACTTGATGAACATTAAAATTTTATCTTAGAGATGATCAATAGTTGTTCTGTTGTTATTCTTTTCAAATGCCTAGTTGTCAAACCTAGATTCTTCTGAGTTTTGAATATTGCTATTTTAATTTGAGAATTTACTCTGAACCTGCAACTTGTGGTGTGCAGGCTTGCGCTAAGTTTAGGTAGTTGATTGATATGATTCATAAAGGCCGAGCTACTATTTATCTTATTTCTAGCATTACTAAGTTCTGGAGGTTTATTTTAAAAATTTAAAATCTAATGATGAGCTCTTGTATGACAAAGTGTGAATCCTACCAAAGCTAGAAATGATAACGTTAGAGATAGAAAACTTTTTCATATTTATGCTGGTTGCTTTGTATTGAGTTCAGTCAACCTTTGTAGTATACCTTATGAGAGTCTTGTCATGCTTTTAAGACCAAGATCACTTGCACACTCCAGTCTATATATGCATTATTCCTACCCTAGGAGTAATCGCAATTATTTCTATTTTAATCCTTATTCATCATAGAAATATTTTCTTCTACACCAGGAGTAAACACCAAAAATATACCCTATAGGATAATTCCTGTTATAAATGCTCTAAGTTTTTATTGTTATCTCTCCAATCATTTATTGTATTCAAAGGATGCATGTGGCCATGTAAAAGTAAAAAAGAGAAGGGAAAATAAAAGATGGACAAATGTCCCAGCAATTAAAACAATGGGTACTAGATGTCCGTCTCCCTGATTAAATAAATAGAAATAAAGATAGTCCATGTTTTTCTTGCGAAAAGTTCTAAGTTTCAAGAAAGAGAGTTATCTTCAAAAGAGCAAAAGTAGAATTATAATTAGCCACAAATACCATATATACACCTATCCACCATATTCCATACACATGCACATCTTGGTTTGATTGTATACCTCGATTCTCTGTGGATCCATTATTTGACTTTACAACATATGTATTGTGAGTAAGCCTATCCTTGTTATCGCCACTTCTAAAAGCTCCACTATATATCCTTAGCTGTAGGAGACATAACATCATTAATGCCTTAAAAGAGAACCATAAATACCACATACACCGAGGGACTTGAGGATGTCATACAATTAAGCTCTGAGTTTTATTTTGAAAACGTATGAAAACTCAGAATATTGGTACTACGAAGAATTTGAGACATAGTACTTGACTTGATTGTTCTGTCTTTTCGATTGCTAAAGACTTTGTAAAGCCCTATAGTTAAAGGTAAAATGGGTAAGTTTGAAGGATAGAACAGTTACTATCTAATCAGGAGGAGAATCTCTATTTGAAACATGTGTACTTGAGAAGTATGAAAGCATTGTAGCAACTCTTGATCCAAATTTATACTAGTACGGTGGATAACGTCAACTTTTATTAGAACTTTATACATGAAAGGATATATGAATACACACTAGTCTAGATTTTAACTGATAATTTTTACGAGTTTTGTATATTTTATATTTTTAGGGATTATTCCAGAAAAGCATAAAAGAGGATTATTCTAGAAAAGCATAAAAGAGAAATTAGAGTGCATAATTATCACGAAACTTATTCGCGAAGACAAAGATCGCTATCAGGATGTGGAAAGGATCTAGAAGACACCCGAAGCAACGGGACCGACAGAGGACACCACATGGGGCCGGCCGGCCCGGTGGGGCGGTGCCCCCCTACTAGGGTTTGCCTCCTTCTTCTGGAAGCTTCCTCCACCGCCTTCCACGATGCATCTTGGCCCTTGGATAAGTTGGTTTGATCCTGCGGCGCACGTTCATCCCACCGGGCTATAAAAAGAAGGGCGAACCCCCTCCATAGAGACACACCATTATTATTCATCAAGGCCTCAAGTCTTCAAGCATCAAGAAGTCTTCTAGTTCATCAAGAGCCTTAAAGTTCATAGTTCTAGTTTAGTTAGATTAGAAGTAGAGGAGTTCAGATCTGGAGCCCCTGACGTCTGTCTGGAGCGCAGAGTTTGGTATAGTTCTAGTTCTTTCTCTCTTATTGTACTCTTCATTATGATTAGAGAAACATTATTCTTAATAGTTTATATGTTCTTAATTGCAATAGTCATTGTCTACTTTAATTATATGTCTAGTATAGTTGGGTTGATCTTATTGAATTCATGTAATTGCTCGTATAGCGTTTATCCAAATGATCATTGGGTAGATGATGGACAATATATAGACGTGGTGTCTAGATATCCTGTTTATCTACGAGTGCACCCTGATATGCCGGGTCGTGTGGTAGTTCACGTAGGTGACAGCTGCGTTGATTCCTCTAGTCCACCCCCCGTATGTAGGCAAGCAGGCACGATCGCGAAGTTGGGTGATGTCTCTGTTTCACATCCTTCCTAGATGATGCCCTTTACATGTAATCATGATATAGGACTAATCGACAATGATTGATGTAATTGCACTAATTAGAGTTATGCATTGATGTAGTTATAGAATTATCTTAGATATTAATTCCTTAGTTTATCTATTGGCTAGCTATGATTATGACTAGAAAGTGCTCTGATGTTTATTTATTATTTATGATGCTTGATTATACTTATCACCTATATTTATCAATATTTATCTTGTGACCTCTGCCTGTTATGAGTAGAGTAAATGACATTGGTAATATTACTTATTCATTGTATATAGTTGTTATCAATATGATAGATTAGAGTTTATCCAGTTCTTTCCAGTGGTATAAATATAAATCGACAACCTGGTAGTACTCTAGGTAAAATGCTACAATGGTATAATTATCAGTCCGCTTGCAGAATTGTTCTTAGTTTATATCTATATTTCTGCCTAGTCAAATAGAATGATATATATAATAAACATGTATTTATTCTTAGCATATATAATTAGGGATGACAACCTAATTCATGCTTAGAAATGTTGATGATAGATAAGTGGCTAGTTGCTAATAACAAGTTAATTCAGTACCATATGTTTCTAATCTCGTTAATTAGTGATGACGTTAGAAATACCAATATGATCCGAAAAATATCGCACTTTGAAGAGGATCCAAAAAAGGATTTGCTATATTTCAGGCGCCTAAAATATAGCATTTTTTCAGGCGACGGCTAAGAGCCGTCAGATCTACATGATCAGGATCTGTCCAAGCTGTATCTCTCTCCCAGGCACCTATAATGGGTCTGCGAATGAACCCACGAATCAATCTAGGCACTTATCAGGCCCGCGGCCAAACCTTATCGGGCGCATGATTCGTTACCCGCGACTAGAATGCAGCTGTCGGCCCAGTTAACAGGCGTACAACCTATCATGCCAAATAACAAAACTGCCACTGCCCCCCTCCAGCAAGAAAGAAAGACACAGCGGATGAATTTCTGATCTAGAAAAAAGTGAGTGGAGAAATGGGCGAAAATCAGTAAAAATTCTAAAAAAGCCACATCAAGATGACCAAGAAGAGAGGAAAAGAAGATGAGTCAAGGGAAAAATATTAGACATTGCTGCTGTCATCAGTAGATGCACTTATGCAGCCACGCAACTCCCCAAATACACGTAATCCTCAACCAAAAAAACATATGAAAAAGAACAGGAAAAAAGGGGACCTCATGTATGCAAGCACATCCTAAACTAAAAACGCATAACAACCTAATCCTTTTGCTCATGCAGCAGCCAATGAATATCCACTCTTAACCATTTGATTTGTTGAACTCAGAGCACCCAAATATGGTCTTCAAAAATTAAAAAAACGCATATATGAAAATTGCACATTTCAAATAGTGCAATTAGTACTTGTTGTTAATGCAATTATTGTATATGTATATAAATAAAAAAAATCCGGCTCATGCATGTGCAGCATGCTGTACAGTCGAACTAGTGCTATTGACCAAACAACCAGAACAACATGTGCACCCCGGTGGCCTTCCATACAAGTTAGTCTATGGATGTAATTAACCGGATTGTCTCACGAGACCCTGGGAATCAAGAGCTACACAATCACTGATTAGTCAGATGTATTAGTCAGGCGCAATATGACGTAAAATCCCAAGGGGGCTTGTACTCTGTAATTCTGTAAATGATTAATACAATGAAGAGTTCCCTACTTGTTTATATGTTTATTGTTCATTTCTGTATACTTATGTATGCTGGCACACCCACGCATTAGTAAACCCAAGCCGTAAGGGACGGCACCGTTAGGAAGCATTTCTCCACGCGAAACACCTCCTAATGTCACCATGTAAAACACCAGGTTGTCATCCCAGCAGTGACAGCGGGAGGTGTGGTATTAAATCATATAATTATCTTTGAATATAAATAAATGAGTATCCATAAACATACGAGATGAAATACCATTGTAGCATTTTATTGGGAGTCAACCCAATTATCGTATTTATTTAATCCCATAGAAAAGGACAACTAGAGAATATTGATGTGTATACATACTTAGATAGAATCCACATGACAAGGACATACTTATACACAGGTAAGCCAAAATATATATATATATATATATATATATATATATATAGGGAAATTCCATCCTACTCCTAGGGAGTAGTTACTCCTATGTTAATATCTCTAAATATAAGGTGTATATGACCGAACAAAGTGTATGTACACGATGTATATGATCATACTAGACCATCTATGATAGTATATATGTCAAGTATGCATGCATACATAGAGTATGTGGTTATACTTATTTTATATACTATGATAAGTGGCATTTTCGTAATATATTAAAAATTATGGGTTCCTTTAAAATTTTTTTCGCATAGGAAGATTTGAAGTATCTTTGTATGAGTATATAAACATACTCAAAGTGATAAACAAGTATAAACACATACGCAATATGTTGTTTTAAAGATGGGAGTAACTACTCCCAGGGAGTAAGAAAACCTCTTCCTATATATATATATATATATATATATATATATATATATATATATATATATATATATATATATATATATATGATAAGTGTAGAGCAATAATAAATCATTTAGAGATAGAAATAGAAACTCTCTAATGTAGCAAGGCAAAAAACAGGAGATTAGTTAAGAGATTAAATTTCTATGTAGTGTTAGATTTACTAAGTCTTTGCATCTACTCTAGTACATTACTCTCATCTATAGCATTGATGACTCTAAATTACACACAAGGAATATCACTAGGGAGGTTTGTGAGCATAGCACGCTCCTCCTTCGCAACCACGCTCTGCTAGTCTTATTAATAGGGAACGGAATATATAGGACTCAACAGGATTGTCACACCTACGATCTACCACCAAACCCGGCTACAAGGTGCCTTCGTAGATAGATAGTATATAAGCATCACGCTTACATAGTATCGAACACTTAACCCATCGAGTACTGAGCTAAGCGCTTTACGATCATATGAGATAGTTCATCATCAATCAATACTATATCAGTAAAACACTAGAATAAACTAGGAACTTAATAAACTAAAACATAATAATGTAGAGTAAAGTCATAATGAAAGAGAGAGGAATACAAAGCTATACTAGCCTCCGGATAACGAATCTAGAATTCTGAGCGTACCTCAACTCTACTTGAACCTTTTCTAGCTAATGCCTAACTAGAACTTAAAGTATTGGAGTTCTATTCTAATTCTCTGAGGATGGAACCCTTCGCTCTCGCTAAGAGAGGTAAATAATGAATTACGGTTTATGGGCTCTCCTCCCTGTGGGGGGGTCTTGCCATCCTTTTATAACCCGGTGCGAGGAACGCAAGCCATCGGATTAAACCGACTTCGATGGACGGTGGAGATTACTCCTCAAAGCGGTGGAGCGTCCTGGGCGAAGCGGGCCGTGAGCGGGCACTGGACCAGACCGGCCGGTCTCAGGGGTGGACCGGCCGGTCCACCCTGGGGCCCATCTTGCCTCCGCTTTGCCGCAGTGTCTTCTGATGTCCTGTAATTTCCTCCTGTGTTACCGTGCGGTCCAATTGTGCATTCTATGCTTCGATATGCTTCCGGGATCACGTCTTTTCCAGTTTATACCTGCAGAAACAGTGAAACACTAAAACTCGTAGAATCCAGTCAGTATAACCCCTATTCCTACGTTGGTGATCGTAATTGTTTTCTCTTTGGTGTTTAGTTGACATATAGATTTGGTAATTAACAGCCGTCAACAGCAAGAAATGGTTGTTGAGGGTGAGCCTAAGCGAATAATATCAGAGGAAGCTCTGATTCTTTCAACCAATCATTGCTTATAATCGACACAAGCTTCTTCGTATTCTGCTTAGGGAAAGCCTCATCAGAAAGGCCTAAGATCCCTTCACTATGTGATGATTCTATGATCTCCTAATAGCATAGTAATTCGAGGTGTCTCTATAATCAGTGAAAACATCATCCTCAATTTCAAGCATGAAGTACAGAAATAGAGTTTCCTCCTTCTCCAGTGGTTCAAGCTCGTTAATAGTTGATAATTGGGATGTAGTAGGTTTGGATTCATGCACAACTATCAAGACCTCTTCCTCTATTGGCATCTCTGTCTCTAAAGGTGTTTCATTCTCTTCGATCTTTGTAAGGACATTTCTCGCAATATCGGGAGTGACATGCAAGAATGATCCTCCAGAAGCAAGGTTGAGGAATTTAGAAGTTTTTCTACTTAGACCCTTATAAAAGTGTTGAAGAAGAACGGGGTCTGGTATAGATAGACTAGGTCCAAAATGGATAAGATTGTTAAAACGGTCCCAGGCTTCAGTTAGAGTTTCCTTCTTTCGTTGTCTAAAGGATAGAGCCTCTAAGCGAAGATCTACTACCTTGAAGATGGGATAGAATTGAAGGCAAAATTCAGCACATAACGCTCTCCAATCTCCTTTAACACTCTCAACATGGAGATCATATGCTTCTCCAGTCAAAGAGAAAGGGAAAAAACTTCCATCAAATAGTCTCATCGGATATATCCTTAATGCGCAAGCACACACAGGTCTGCTCGAATTCATTGAGGTGAGAATAAGGGCTAGTATTGTCTTCTCCTGAGAAAGATTAGTTTTGAACCATGTCTATTAAACACGGGTATAGCTCATAGTCAGAGGTCAAGATGGGTTTAGCAGATGGCTTTCGCTCTAAGCGTGAGCTCGTGAAGTTATATTTATAGATAGTTGTGGAATTAGGTTGATCCATTAAAGGATAAGAAAGGTAGAGTTATGGAAAAGGTAAAGAGTGATAGTATACAAAAGAAAAGATAAGAGCATGATACACAGTTAAAATAAGTTTAGAGTGATCTCAGCAACTCCTTCTTCGGCAATGACGCCAGAAATACTTGTTGGTCTCTGTTAATGTCTACTGAATATTCCGCAAACGCACGGATATGTTGTAGCACTTCACTGGATGTGCAAACCTAGTTTTTAAATATTGAACCCAAAAAAAGATATGTGAGAGTAACCTAAACTAATAACTTAACCACTAAGTAGCAAACAAGGACGTAGAAGATAGAGATATAGAGAAGATGACTAAGGCTTCTAGTTCAAGCTCAGGTAAGATATGCTTGTAAAGTTCTAGAAAATTGAATAGAAGAGCACAGGTAAAATTGCAACCCTACTACCAATTATACTCCTGCTTAGCCTACCGACGGGATAATAGATTATATAAGATTCAACGAAGCTATAAAGTCACCTCTGCGAGCTACCATCAAATCCGAAAGATAGGGTACACCTACGAGTAACGGAGTCTAAGCACCATGCTTACATTATGAATATTATTCTAATACAAGAGCTACAAGGATTAAAGTACTCAAAAGAGTTGTAAACCGGCAAAATAATATGAACAATGTTACTTACTTAAACACCGAAGTTGATTCCTAAGCAATCTCAGATACAAGCCATAGAGGGAGCACCGACAGACCGATACTTCCTCTAAAACTCTCTCCTTGATTCTATCTCTCTATTTCGATATAGAACTAGCTTCTAAAGGTATAAAACTAGCTCTCTACTTGGAATTATAGCCCTAGCAAATGAATGTGAGCCCTTGGATCAAACCGACTTCGGCGGACGGTGGAGATTAACCCTGGAAGGCGATGGAGCAACCTGGACGAAGCGGGCCGCCAGCGGGCCCTACAGGGGACCGGCCGGTCCAGGGCGATGACCGGCCGGTCTCCCCCTAGCTGGGTTTCGGCCCAGTCTTGGCGGGTTGTCTTCTCGCTCCTTCTAAAATCTTCCTGCATTGCCGTAGCGTTCAATCTCACGTTCTATGCTACATTATAGCTCAAAAGTGTGTCTTTCTCAATGTATTCCTGTAAAATCACTGATTCACCAAAACTCGTGAAATTCGTTAGTCAAAGTCCTACTTCTAGGTAGATGGATTGCTTTTAAGTCGCTTTGGAAGGATAGTTGACGGTTGATATAGAACATTAAGGACCATCAACACCTACACATACTAGTGAGATAACAACTAGGGATTCCTAAAAATTAAGGTAATTATGTAGCAACGATATGGAACAAAGTCTATACTTAATGCACATTACACTAGATGTAAAGTATAATAAACTTTGTAAAACATGGAGAGTGGTTTATGCTCCGGGGCTTGCTTGCGTTACAGGAAAGGTTAGTTTCTCAGAGAGATCCAGATGTTAGATTTGGTACCAACACCATCGGTGGATCTATTTCTTCTGGACTGGACCCTCATGAACATTCTCTGAAGCTCGACCAACTTGAACCTTCTCCCTCATGTGTACTAAAGATGCTAGATGAACAAGTGCATTATTTGAATTTAGCAACTGAAGAAAATTGAGTACAACTTTCCTTCACAATGCAGTTCAGGTTAATTATTCACTAAGCATTCTATGCAGCCGATTAGCAAACTAAACATGCAACCGTTAAGAAGGTAAACACTATGCCGGAGAACATGGACAAGATTGCATTTCATTACTTGAGAATTATGAAACAAGCTATCAGCTAAGCATCCTACGACTTATGATGACATACCATGACACCTCATGCATGATCCAAACATGACAGACATGAATAAGCTTCTAGCAAAGAAGCATCAAGATCATTTGCTAACTGCTTAACGAAGCACCATTAGGTTAAGTGGTACGTTACTTAATCAAATTCAAAGGTGCTTCACTCATGTGAAGGTTACACTATAGGAAACAGTAATCATGCATCATTAATCAGGTGAGTCATGCAAAGCTATTACAATCAATTTGGATATAAACAGAAACAGGACCGCAGCACAGCACTAACTTCAAACAGTCATAACAGAAGATCTAGACACCCAGTAGGGGAGTCCTTGGACTTTCTGGAAATCTCAGGAACTTGCCTACAACTTTCTTATCATCACCCAAAGGTGATTCTTAAGTTGTCAAGGTTAAAAACTACAGGAAAGCAGAACTGTATGAAAACAGGACAGAACACTGCTATGAACTTCAGAGAAGCATAACTAGAGTTCTAGCCAAGCAACAAACTTGATCTTTAGCTTTCTGGAAAGATTATTAAGTTATCTACCACTTTTCTATTATCACTTTAAGCTGATTCAACCACTAACCAAGTCGAATAAGTCAAAGAAACAACTCTATCCAAAACTAGACAGAATCTGACCCTGAACTTCCAAACACTGATAACCAGAGCTATAGACCACCAAAAACAGTGATCCAAGACATTCTGGAAAGCTTGGGAAAAATAATAAAATTTTTTAATTGCCACCAAAGGATGATTCACAAGCTATGCAAGCCAAACAGCCTATTCTTTCAGACTTACATAGAAAGCAGATACAGACTGATTGACATCTTGTAAAATTTATAACTCGCAAAACCTGTTGTGCTCATGGAAGTCCTCTACAACTTCTCTATACAAACCATATGCAGAAAACATTATTTAACATGAAATCATCCACTGAACAGAACCTGCACAAGCTGCCATTTCAGCAAGCAAGTACAATCTTGCTCACCACTTAACTATGAACAAAAGTAAGCATAGACAAGCATAAGCATGGATTATGAACCACTATTAGCATAGCCATTTACATCATGCTCTTGCTCACTCAAGCCATGACAACATTTATATATAAAAGGAAAGCATTTATTAAACCTAAAAAGGCACTTTCTATTATTAGCATGATGATAAAGAAGCATATCAAGATGAACATGCCATTGCCATGGGACAGAAAGAGTTGAGTGCCCCATGGTCTTCAAACAGTACCCAAATTCACCAAAAGTCATTTAAGCACTTTTCTAAATCAGTTCATCATTTATTAAGCATTTATAAAGGCATAAAACAAGCGTAAAAGAATTAACCAAGTTAAACTTACCAAAACAGCACCAAACTTTTTGTGAGAGCAGGTATTATCATATTAAACTTACCCACCAAATTTCATGATCAACAGGTTAATATTTTAGCCTACAAAAATCATGGACTAAACATTTTTCAATTAAAGGATGTAATTTTTAGGCGTAACAAAAGTACAGATCATGTCTATCACATATTTTTATGAGATAGAGCATATCTCAAGGAAACTAACAAACTTGGTTTCACATTTTTATCATACATCTGTATTTACTTATGAAATTCACAATTTCAGCTGAAAACAGAAAAAGAAAAAGATAAACCTTGAAGCGCACTGTTCATATGAGTCACAATCTGTGCACTTAGCCACCTGAAAAGGCTTCTATTTGAAGCGCAAGTCCTTGATCGCGACTCAGAAACAGAGGACGCCGGAGAGGACTCGTTTTCCGGCCGGTTGATGCTCGTCGGAGGCGAGCGAGAGATATCGTGGCATGGAGGTGTCAAGCCGCACCTGCGCCTGGTCCTGGGCCAGTCGGAGGCGGTCTGTGGCCCCCTAGTCATGCACGTGGGTGGACCAGCAGTGGTCATGGCGGCGGCGGCTGCTGCAGGGGGTGCTTCGGTGGTCGTGACGGTCGAAGGAGGAGTGCGAGGGGTCGCCACGGCATGGGGCGTAGCGCGTAGGGTTGTGCTGATGGTTGGCGGTAGGAGAGACTGGAGGAGAGGCGTGGCCGTGGCAGAGCTGCTGCTCGGCGGTGGCCATGGTGTTGTCGTTCGGCACTACAATGGCGGCGTTCCCGGCAGGGAGGGACAGTGCGGCCTCGAGCTAGGGCTAAGGGAAGGAGGAGGCCATGCCGCGCTGGGAAGGAGGGAGAGCACATCAGCAAGACAGGAAGCAGGCGGCGGCAGGGAGCTCTGCTCCTGCGCTCATGGCGCGAGCGCGCTCCACAGAGAGGGAAAAGAGAGAGAGACGACGGCCGGCGCTGGCTTTTAAAGGCGAGGAAGAGGCTTCCAGGAGCGCCAGCAGCTGCCTGCGCAAGCCACGGAAGTAGCTGCGTGTCCCAAAGAGCGAGGACAGCAGAAGAAAAACGGCACACGGCAGCGAGCACGCAAGCAAGCTGCTGCCGGGGTTACTGTGGCTCGTCTGAAACCCCAATTTCCTCTCCTCTTTTCTCTCAACTCCAGGAAGGAACTTGATTTAAAATTTTTTCCAAGCTTTTAACTATTAGACTAACTTCTGTAGTTCAGAGAATTGTTGCACCAGAGCAATCTGCTTTCATTAGAGGTAGGTTTATTTTAGATAGTGTGGTAGTAGCTCATGAACTGGTACATAGTGTGCACAAGAGTAGGGAACCAGGGGTGCTAATAAAATTAGATTATGAGAAGGCTTATGACAGAGTGAGCTGGTCCTTTTTATTTGACATGATGGTAGTCAGGGGTTTTGATCCAGCTTGGATAAAATGGGTCAAACAGATAGTTATGGGAGGGTCAGTTGAAGTGATTGTTAATGGTGAAGAGAGCTCATATTTCAAGACTGGCAAAGGGTTAAGACAAGGGGACCCTTTGTCACCTTTCTTGTTCAATTTAGTAGGGGATGGCCTGTCAAGAATGCTTAAAAGAGCTCTGGACAGGGGCCTCTTTAAAGGTTTATTAGAGGAATTCAAACCAGGGGGGATTGTATCCCTCCAATACGCAGATGACACAATTTTATTTGCTAAAGCTGAGGAATCAGGTTTAGTAAATCTGAAATGTGTTCTTATGTGGTATGAGCAAGTTTCAGGAATGAGGATTAATTTCCATAAGAGTGAAATGATACCTATGAATCTAGACTCAGAATATAGTCATAGACTAGGACATATCTTAAATTGCCCTGTTGGTAAGCTGCCTATGAAATATCTAGGGATTCCTTTACATTATGAGAACTTAACTAGGGAGGATGTACAACCTCTAGTGGATAAGATCATGAAAAGGGTAGCTGGCTGGAGAGGGAATTTATTATCTCTGGCGGCCAGAGTGGTGTTAATAAAATCTTGTCTCTCTAGCATTCCTATATATCTGTTATTGTTAGGCAATAGAATATGCCGCATGTAAATATGTTAGGCAATAGAATATGTTGCATGTAAATCAGGGATTAGTTGCTATAGTTAGCAGATGTAAATCAAGGGAATTACCCTTGCCTTGTAAAGAAAGCCAACCGGCCCTATATAATAGAAGGCGCCCCCTCCCATTGAGGTGTGGCCAATTGCCCCAACTTCATTCTTCTACATGGTATCACGAGTTCAGGTCCCGATCCCGATCTAATCTCGCGATCTCTTCCTTCCTTCCGCCCCCCCTCCCTTTGGGTGCCGTCCTCTTCCCCCCCTCCCCATGGGAACCGAATCAGACATCTCTTCTGCCACCAGCGGCGCCCTCACGAGCGATGCTGCCCCCGTGATCTGCCCCTACGCCACCATCAACATCAAGCTCCACGTCCCCATGACCCTTGAGTTGAAGCCCTCAAACTTCACCAAGTGGTCGACGGCGTTCCAGGCCACATGTGGGAAATTCGGGCTGCTGCACCATCTCGCCACCGCCTCCACCTCGCGCTCCGACGAGGCCTGGAAGCAGGCTGACTTCTGCGTCCGCGGATGGATGTACAGCACCGTCTCCGACGCCGTCCTCAACCTCGCCATGACCGACGACACGCAGACGGCGAGCGCCCTTTGGGCGGCCATCGGCGCGGTGTTCCAGGCGAACAAAGCTCCTCGCGCCATCTTCTTGAATCACGAGTTCCACTCGATGACTCAAGGGGATCTGTCCATTGATGCCTACTGCGTTCGCATGAAGGAGAAGGCCGACGAACTGCGCGACGTTGGGCAGCCCGTCTCAACCCAACCTCGTCCTCAACCTGCTGCGAGGGCTCAACGAGGTCTACTCCAACGTCGCTGACAACATCACCGGGACACAGCCCCTCTCCTTTCTTGCCGGGCACCGGCTCCTCCTCAAAGAACTGCGCTGCAGAACGAGGAACAAGTGCGCGCCGTCACCGCCCTCCCGGCTGCTGCCTCAAACTTTGGTGGTCACCAGCAGCAGCAGCAGCAGGGCGGCCGGCGCCCTAACACCAAGAAGGGCGGCCAACAGCCCTTCCCCAACTCCTCCGGCGGCACCTCCGGCAGCACCAGCACCAACAAACGCGTTCCCTGGGGCTTCAATCCCTGGACCGGCGAACGTGTAGCCCCTGGAGAGCGCGTCACCCCTCCTGGACAGCGCCGCCAGGGAGGCTCTGGCGCCCCTGGAGGTCCTGGTGCCCAGGCTGGGCGCAACCCGGGCATACTCGGGCCTCCCCCACAGGCCAACACCGCCTTCGCTCCACTTCAGACCTCCTCCAGCGGCTCCAACACCTCCACCAGCACACGGGATGCAGCCGGCCTCATCGCTGCCCTGCAGAACATGCAACTGCAGGGCGACCGGATAGTTGACTCCGCGCCTCCACCCACATGACTTCCTCGGCTGGTATGCTTAACCAACGCCTCCCCCCCTCCATCTCCTCAATAACAGTAGGTAATGGCACCAGCATTCTGTTACGTCTAGAGGTCATTCCATCCTTCCTACACCTACAACAAATTTCGCTCTTAATAATATTCTTGTCGCACCGTCTATCGTCCATGAACTTGCTATCCGTCCGTCAATTCATTCGCGACAATAGTTGTTCCTTTGAATTTGACGCACACGGTTTTTTTCTGTTAAGGATCTCGGGGCCGGGACGCATGATTCTCCGCTGAAGCTGCGGCGGGGACCTATACACCATGTGCGCCTCCCAGCTGCCGCCCCACCTCATGCTCTCCTGGCTGCCGTCGACTCTGTGGCATCAACGTCTCGGCCACCCTGCACCTGGCTGCTCTAGAACGCCTCAATAAACTGCATCTTTGTTTCTGTAATAAAGTAGACCGCTCCCTATGTCATTCATGTCGGATAGGCAAGCATACGCGTCTACCTTTTAGTTCTTCGCAATCAATAACTCATGCCCCTTTCGAACTTGTTCACTTTGTGATGTTTGGACTTCCCCCATCAACAGCATCCTGCTGGTTTTTCATATTACTTGGTATGTTTGGATGATTATAGCCACTCTTTGTTGGGTTTTTCCGCTCCGAAAAAAATCAGAGGTCCACCAACACTTACTTGAGCTTGCTGCGCTCGCCAAAACACAGTTCAGCTTTCCCATAAAATGTTTTCGGCTGATAACGGCACTGAATTCATCAACACTTGCCACCACCAAATTCTTCGCTGCTCAAGGCACTCACCTCCGCTTCTCTGTCCGTACACATCACCCCAAAATGGCAAAGCCGAACGCATCATCCGCACACTCAACAATTCCATTCGTACCATGCTCCTCCATGCCTCCCTGCCTCCCGCATATTGGGCCGAGGGACTCTGACGGCCTGCTACCTCCATAATAGGCGCCCATCCTCCCCCCATTCAGCATGAAATTCCATACACTCGCCTGCATAACCAGCCGCCAACCTATAGTCATCTGCGTGTTTTTGGGTGCCTCTGTTACCCCAACATGCAAGCAACCTCTAAACATAAGCTTGCCCCTCGTTCCACGGCATGCGTCTTCCTCGGATATCCCCCCTCGCACAAAGGTTACCGCTGCCTCGACCTATCGACACGTCGTATCATCATCTCTCGCCATGTCATATTCGACGAGACCGCTTTCCCCTTTGCAGCCACCTCAGACGCCTCCTCCCCCGCCTCCCACGACTTCCTCCTCGACGACGATATGGTTTCGGTGCCTTGCTCTACTGTTGTTGCAGGTGGGACTTCCTCCTCGACGCCCGTGGTCACTCCATCCCCCTCGGATGTTGAGCAGCCACCCCCCGACACTGCGACATCACATGGATCGTCTCCTTCGACACCAGGCGGGCATGGTCCCGTGCCCCCGCCTGGACCCAGCGTGGTCCCCTTTCCACGGGTCTACGTCCGCCGACCCCGTCCCGAGCCGTCCGGAGAAGCGGCTGCCCCGGCAGCCCCTCCTGACGCCCCAGGACCATCGGCGGCGCCCTCACCGGCACCGGCGGCATCTCTGTTCCGCCACCGCCACCGCCGCCCCCGGCCACCCGCACCATGACGGGTGCCATCCCTCGCGTCAGCTATAAAGGGCTGGCGGCCACTACGTCATCCTCACCATCGCCGATTCCGACGAACTACCGCAGCGCGCTGGCCGACGCCAACTGGCGTGCTGCGATGATGGATGAGTACCAGGCACTCATCGACAACGCCACCTGGCAGCTCGTTCCGCGCCCCCCTGGCGCCAACATCGTGACGGGGAAGTGGATCTTCCGGCACAAGTTCCATGCCGATGGGTCCCTCGCGCGCCATAAGGCTCGCTGGGTTGTTCGAGGCTTCTCCCAGCGCGAGGGCGTCGACTACGACGAGACCTTCAGCCCGGTTGTCAAACCGGCCACCATACGGTCTGTGCTCAGTATCGCCGCGTCCCGCGCCTGGCCGATTCACCAGCTGGACGTGAAGAACGCCTTTCTTCACGGCCACCTCGAGGAGACCGTCTACTGTCAGCAGCCGCCAGGATTCGTCGACCCTGGCGCCCCCGACCACGTCTGTCGCCTGCAGAAGTCATTGTATGGACTGAAGCAAGCTCCACGGGCCTGGTACCAGCGCTTCGCCACCTTCATCCGGCAGCTCGGCTTCGTCGCTTCCACCTCCGACACGTCCCTTTTCGTTTTACGAGAGGGGACGAGCCTCGCCTACCTGCTGTTGTACGTCGACGACATCGTGCTCACCGCCTCGTCCTCGGCCCTCCTTCAGCGCATTGTGGCTCGGGGTGAGCTCGAGTTCGCCATGACGGATCTTGGCGCCTCCACCACTTCCTCGGCATCCATTTGTCACACGGTCTTCAGATGGCCTCTTCCTCTCCCAGCGACAGTATGCTGTCGAGCTTCTTCAGCGCGCGGGCATGGCTGAGTGTCATCCGACATCGACACCTGTTGACACTCACGCCAAGCTCTCCGCGACCGACGGGGTTCTGCTGTCAGCGAAGGACGCATCTGAGTACAGGAGCCTGGCGGGGGCTCTCCAGTACCTGACGCTCACTCGTCCTGATCTGGCATATGCTGTTCAGCAGGTGTGCCTCTTCATGCACGCCCCGCGCGAGCCCCACCGTGCGCTCATCAAGCGCATTCTACGCTTCGTTCAGGGGACTCTCTCCTCGGGCCTTCACATTGGCACAGGCCCTGTTGACAAGCTGTCTGCCTACTCTGACGCTGACTGGGCAGGCTGTCCAGACTCTCGACGATCCACCTCCGGCTTCTGCGTCTATCTCGGTGACAATCTGGTTTCCTGGTCCTCCAAGCGCCAGACCACGGTGTCCCGCTCCAGCGCCGAGGCCGAATACCGGGCCGTGGCTCATGTTGTGGCAGTCTTTGCTGGCTTCGACAATTACTTTAGGAGCTCCACATCCGGCTGCCCTCCGCCACCATTGTGCGACAACGTCGGCGCCCGTCTACATGACGGCCAACCCCGTCCACCACAAGCGAACGAAGCACATCGAGATCGACATTCACTTCGTCCGCGAAAAGGTGGCCCTTGGTGAGATTCGGGTTCTCCATGTGCCCTCCTCTCACCAGTTTGCCGACATCATGACTAAAGGGCTTCCGACAGCACTCTTTCGAGAATTTCGATCCAGCCTTTGCGTCCGGGAGCCTCCCGCTGCGACTGCGGGCCGGTGTTAGGCAATAGAATATGCCGCATGTAAATATGTTAGGCAATAGAATATGTTGCATGTAAATCAGGGATTAGTTGCTATAGTTAGCAGATGTAAATCAAGGGAATTACCCTTGCCTTGTAAAGAAAGCCAACCGGCCCTATATAATAGAAGGCGCCCGCTCCCATTGAGGTGTGGCCAATTGCCCCAACTTCATTCTTCTACAGTTATCTTTTATTAAATTTCCCAAATGGGCAATCAAGATGCTTAACACTCACATGGCAATTTTTCTATGGAATGATTCTGAAAATAACCACAAGTACCACCTAGCTAACTGGGAACTAGTGTCAATGTGTAAAGATTTTGGGGGCCTGGGTATCCCTAACCTGAGGGAGTTGAATATATCTCTGTTAGCTTCCTGGATCAAAAGGTACAATGGTGATAGAAATAAACTCTGGAAAGAGTTGATTGATTTTAAATACAAGACTGACAAGCCTAATATCCTGTGTATTAAGAGTAATGTCTCCTCCAGTTTCTTCAAAGGTTTTATGTGGGCAACACAAGCAGCTAGAATGGGTTTTAGATGGAAAGTAGGAAATGGTAGAAAGATCAGGTTGTGGGAGGATACCTAGATAGGCTCATCTAATCTAGCTGTACAATTTTGGCCTCTCTATAGAATTATTAATGAACATGGAAAAACGATTGCAGATCTTTGGGATGGTAGTAATCTGAGATGCACCTTTAGGAGGAATCCTTCTGAGTCTCTGTTTCAAGACTGGTTAGAAGTAATCCAGTTGGTGTCTACAGTCCAGTTTTCTGATCAGGAAGATGATATGATCTGGCAGTTTTCTGCCAATGGTATCTACACTTCGCAATCTTTGTATAGGATCATTAATTTTAGAGGTGTCAAACAGGTTCATGTGTCAGCTATCTGGAAAATTAAAATTCCACCCAGAGTGCATATGTTCCTCTGGTTACTAATAAATAATAAGGTCTTGACTAGGGATAATTTGTCTAAAAGAAGAAAGGTGGTTGATAAGAGTTGTCAGTTCTGTACAGAATATGAAACATGTCAGCACCTTTTCTTTGACTGTGCAGTAGCTAAACAATGTTGGGTTGTTATTTCTGAAGTTGTTGATATCACTTTGGGTCGAAATATAGAGACAGTAGGAAAGTTTTGGCTATGTGATAAAAAGTTCTGTCTATTAAACATGCTTTCTGCAGCGGTTCTTTGGTCGATTTGGAAACTCAGGAATGAGATTCTTTTTCAGAATACAGGTTGGAGAAGCATGGAAGTTCTTTTGTACAAAGTGGTGGGCCATTTACAGAACTGGAAAGTTCTTTGCCCGGGGGACTTGAAGGCTCAGATGGAGAGCTGGTTGGATGGGATCAAGTCAGCAGCCAGAAGGGTTTCATGGCTTCCCGATGTGTCAGAAGACAATATCTGAAGTCACCGGTGGACTCTGGAGTAAAAGAAGGATCACAGGAGGAGATCGAGAAGATGCTGTTTCGCCCCAATCTTCCATGGTGGGGTGTCCTGAACAACGAGTTGGAGGTCTTCTTTTGAGAGGAAGTGTGGAAGTTCATCTTTTCATTAGTTGGTTAATGTCAGGTGGCTGTACTTGATGGAATTCTGGTTGTTTCCTTTGCCCAGCTAGCAGGGCTAGCCATGTGGCCTGAACTGTAACTGAATATGGTCTTTTGATTTTAATTGAAAGGCTGGGGTCTTCCGGCCCTTGAACTCTAAAAAAAAATTAGATCCTTTAAGCATAGTTGCAAATCTATCTGAGATCTCCATCTTTGCTTTAAGGACCATTAAAGGATTTGGAGACAGAGATCAAGAAAGGGAGTTTGGATGAAACTGAAATGCTAATTTCAGTCAACTGAAACTGCATTCAGTTACGGCTGAGTTAGAGTTTTGCAAACTCATTTTGGTTAGCCTCTTTAATCACTTAGTTAGTGCTGGGTTAGAGATCACAAACACAAAGCAGAAGCCCTACTGCAACATTTGATCTATGAACAATAGAATTGAGCCAAAATTTAAACGTGTTTGACTTGACAGCATGAGCCAACTTTTGATTCTATCCTGAAGGACACA
This sequence comes from Chrysopogon serrulatus, assembly GCA_015844335.1. Classification (NCBI taxonomy): domain Eukaryota; kingdom Viridiplantae; phylum Streptophyta; class Magnoliopsida; order Poales; family Poaceae; genus Chrysopogon; species Chrysopogon serrulatus. Next base: position 77,159 of record JADLZL010002189.1, read on the forward strand.
CTTGGCACCACAAAGGTTACATTAACAAAATTTTAAGTGTTTAATTAATTCTCAAATCACAAAAATCACTAAGCACCTTAATCAAGATTATTGCTAACAATTCAAATAGCACTCAAAGCACATCATTAGTCATGGAAAACTTCATCTAGCTCAGGGTTCACATTTCATGCCTCATTCAAGACAAAGCCTATAAACATATAAAGACTATAAATGAAACATGGAATGCTTTATCGGATGTCTCCGAAGAGACAACATGGAATGCTTTATGCCATGATGCTTGGTGATTAAACTTGATGATGCTCATGATCAACTTTTAATCTTTGCTTAACACCTAGGGTGTTACATGGAGCACCAATGATCACCTCATCAACATAACGACAAGCCAAAACACTCAAACTTCGCTCATGGAGATTCATGAATGGGCGATGCTGTCCTCGTGTTGCACTGCCAAAAATAGTAAACACCATAAGAAAAGTAGACTGAATATTATACATTAGAGATATATATTGCTTCAAAAGAACTACACTCCGACTAGTGACTATAAACAAGGACTACTGCAAAATTGAACTAACTTAAGCAAACTTGTAAATAGCTGATAGGGGGAGAATAGAGACGCAATCATCATATTATCTTATGGTCTGATCTGTGTGAATCCCCACAAGCAAAAAATCTCCAAGTTCCCGAGCAAGACATAATATCTATATGGAAGAAATTATAAAAAGATACAAAAATATATGAATCACAAAGTTTTGGACGGTTAATTTTAGTCTTCTCCTTGCAAAAAAACAGAACTACAGGCAATGCAAGCATGCATGGGTGATTGTATACTAAATGGACTTAGCTGACATAGATGTCAGGATTTTTTTTTCCTCTCTCTCCCCATTTTCAGGTGGGTGGGCATGTGGAAAGAAATTCACAATTCACATTTACCTCGACATGTCCACCATGGAACAGATCAAAAGCACCATCTATGTAAACTAAGCTATCAGAGAATCTGGACCTGGACCCTGCCTAGGGAACATTTAAAATATACAATTTCTGCTTCACGGTGTGCTTTGCTAGCCGACATAGCAAAGTGAAGACTGAGAAATATGAATTATCTCATACTCATACTGCAGCGGTTCAAACAGGACAGAAACAACAAACAATCAAGTAAATACAATTTTTGCTCCTGGACATCGAGTGCTCCACTCAGCCAATGACACACCTCCATCTCCACCACTCATCCGGCCAATACCACTAAAAAATCAGCATAGCTCTCCACCACTCGGTCTGTATCCTTTGTTTCCCACTTCTACTGGTGCCGTGACCTGAGCGCCACTCCTAACCTTGTGCTGGCTCGCAGACAGGAAGATACTGGCACTTCGGAGGCCAAGGCTCCCCCGAATGCCGGCGAGCATGTGCTCTAGCAGCAACACATGTCAAAGCACGAGCAGATTTTTGCTTCAAAAAAAGCACGAGCAGATTTCTTCACCATAAAAATAGAAGGAATGGTACTCCAACGGACTTTCGATCTGTGCCTGGAACACAGGATGCTGCTGCTCAAAGGTCCTGGAGCAGGCGCGGCGAGGGGCGAGGCGATGGTCTTCTAGATGCAAGAGGGCTACAGCGAGACAACAACAGAACAAAAACACCGCCGATCTCTAGCCCTATGACCTCCTCACGCTAGAAGATTTTACCAATCGATCAATCGACACCACATCAGGAAAGGGGATCGGATAAAGATAAATCATGCAACGAGGAACACAGAAACAAAGAGGACGAACAGGGACGAATCACGCACCAGAGGATGTTGCCAGAGCTCCTCAGAGAGCTCCAACAGCGTCCGTGTCGGTGAAATCAAGCTGGGCCTCCACCTGGATGGAATCGCCCCTCCCTCAGAATCTTACCCCTCTCTGCTTCATGTAGGAAATGGGATCGATTACACACATGAGCAAACAGAGCAACAAAGAGGAAGGAGATGCAGCCGGCACATACAAGAGCACGTCACCTGGAGATCCTCAAGAAGACCTTCAATGGCGCGCCGCGACGGGGATGCGGGATTTCGCCGGATCAATCGCTGCGGAGCCACGACCTTGAGGAAATCGCGTCCTTTCCTTTCCGTGTCCGAACAGAAGCCAGTGCGGGTGCGTTGGTGCTAGCGAGTGCGGTCTCTAGTAACGGAACCAATGACGAACACTGGACCCAATAGCAAGCAAACAGAGCGCACGGACTTAAAAGTCCGTCTAACGGGCAAAAACGTCGCCTAAAACGGAGCCTGATTTCAGGCGACCGTACAATATGCCCTCCGTTCCTGAAAAGAGTAATTTTTAGATTTACCCTAAATTAAAATTTATTTAACTAAATTTATAGAAAAAATATTAAAATTTATGTATCAAATTAGTATCATTAGATTTATCTTAGAATATATTTTCATAATATATTCATTTTATGTCATAGATATTGTTCTTGTTTTTCTATAAAATTAGTCAAAGATTTTCCCCTGTGGTACCTCCAAATGACTGTGAGCTATTTATTTATTTCGATCGGACAGTCATGATCACCTATTACCTCCTAAAAAGTAATATGTAAAATATATATTTATTTATTTTTTATTTTATAAAAAGGATAAATAAGGAAAGTTTTAGATACATAAAACAAAGTCTAGATTTGATTGATGCATGCGTGATTTGATAGACATGGTAAATCTTTTTTTAGTTTATAACTTCAAACTTATATGTTTTGATTACCACATATAATTTTGTACGTAACTTTATACACTTGATTTTTCACGTGGCAGGATTTGCATGTGTACGTGATTAGCTTGTGCACAGTTAGCCTGTGTAGTGGTTAGGCTGCGTACGTGGTCATGAGTAGAGGTAACGTGTCAACTGTCAAGTGTCATGTACCGTGTATTACTGTATTTGGTTTCTTGTTCTAAATGTTTGGAAATTTTTCCTTTGTTATTACAACTGATTGGTGTATTTGCATATATGGTACATTTTTGTGCATTCTGATCTATCCGAACTGGGAATGGACGTTTTTAAAGGATTTTCACTCCCGTAATTAGGGGCATGCAGGATCCCTCTCGGCATTAGGGGCATGCGGAGGGAAGTTTTGTTGTTTTTCTAGGTTTAGTAATTTATTAAGTAATTTATAAAATCTAAATAATCAATGGCTCAGATTTATTTGGGATATTACTTCATAGTAGATAAAGAATGTACCTTAGCATTGTCCATTAGTCAAACTTTAAAAGTTTAACTGACACGGATTCTACAAACCACTGCTTTTAGGAACGGAAGGATTATAAAAAGTGCCTAAAAAATACCGAGCTGGCGGACAGGACCTCAAAGTAATGCTGCACCTAATCCAAAATTTAAAAATGACAAGCCCGAGCCCGAACTGAAGCCGAGAAAGCCCGAGGTCTGATGAGGCTAATCACTCGGGTCGGGCTTCAATCATTCTGCTATAAATTATTAGAAGGCATGGTTGACTTTACCCTCACGGCCGGCTCACTAGCTACGAAACTTTACTCAGTCGACCTCCTCTCCAGAGCCTCTGATCGATCCCCCGGCCATCAGACCCCCATCATGCAATCTGGGTGAGATGCCCTATATTCCTTTCGGTGAAGGGCAGATTTCACTTCTGGATGAGATGCTGCCCTGTATTCCTGCTGCCGTAGCTGAAGAGACCAGCTATGCCGCCGCCGCACCGGCACCACTTGTGGCCACGCATGGCACAGAGCGAGGTTAGTTTTGTTTTTTTTTTGATTGATTGACTCGTTCTTCACTTCCATCTGATAGATAACAGATTTTGCCTCCAATGGATTTTATTTAAACTAACTATATGCGCGTTCAATGCCAAAAAATTAACTATCTAGCTAACTGTGTAATTATTCAAAGGGATTTGTATTAATATCTCAAGGTTATATAGTTACTACTCATGTAACATATTTAATTTTATTACGAATTCTCTAGCCAATTGGTTAGGTGGCTTCAGCGGCACCCCTCAAGTCATGAGTTCGATTCCCTACGGGAGCGAATTTCAGGCTTGAGGATCGAGTTCTTTTAGATTAGATGCTGTCTGATTAGCTGTTCTCTATGTAATCCATATTTTGTTTTTGCCTAGTGTGCTTGGAATAAATTGAAATCTGAACTGTCCAATTGGTTGTGTGTTTCATGTTATGGTTGCAGATGAAATACACAAACTTGAGATACATATCTTTTGGATTTTTAAATACACAAGCTTTTACTACTGTTGTCTTTTAAAATTCTGGCTAGCAGTTGTCGTTAGGCAATGTCTTTTAAGATTCTGGCTAGCAGGAGTTGTTAGGCAGTTTTATTTCGGTTGGTAGACTACTGATACTAAATTGGTGCTTTTGTTGTTTTAATTTGCAATGGTTGTCTCCTGATGAAGGGCAATTGTCGCACCATTTTTCCCTGTCATCCACCACGTTAGACGAGTTTGACGAGGAGGAGGTCCAACAGGTGATGATGTCATTGCACCCTCCGATGGCTCTCGATGGGTTGTCGAACACTACCAATGATGGTCCAGCAGCGAGGAGCCATGCCGATGCAGTGCCACCGGTGGTCCAACAAGGCACCAGCACCACCGCCGGTTCGATAGTGTGCTTAATTCTATTCCTTTCTCTTACAGTTTCTTTACAAAGTGCGCGTGATATGCTACTAGCTATATAATCAGGTCTCCTTATTTTTCTTCCTTTCACCTGTGACACCTCCGGATCTTGCATATAGGGATTTATAATAGAGAAATGCTCCGGTAGACCCTTTCATAAAAACTGCACGCATCCTAAAGCATGCTTAAGAAAAAAACTCGTATTATTATTACTTTATTGATACCGTCCTGGCCCTACCCAATCCAGCCCAGCCCAGCACCGAACTCCGTTGACATTGACATCCAATAAGATCGAATGCCCCGGCGGCAGAAGGCGCAGGTGCCGGCTGTGCGGAGCTCGGTGCAGGGCTGTGTAGCGCCAGATTCCGCCCTCGTTTGTTGGTGATCCCTCTCAGACGAATGATTAATCATTTGCGCATATTATTCTACTAGATGCAATCACATTTGTGACATGCCTCTGTTAATCTGGTGTGCTAATTGATTCCGATGAGCTATTTGGTTAAGGAAATTTCATCCCAAATTTAATTTCGGTCAAAAGTGCGAAGGAAATTTTTGTGTGGACTCATGTACAAAGAGAAAGCAGAGCACTATATATTATTACTTCCATTGGAATGATGGCAAAAATTAATGTCAGTAATCTGATGCTGTGAGCAGACCCCAGCTTCCTGTCGAGCAATTCCATGTGGCCGACTGGCCGTTAGTGGCCGCAAGAGCCGACGATGAGGTTGGCAGCAAATCTTTTTTTTTTTAGGAAATGAGCAAATCTTTTGTTGACCAGGAAGAATCGGAAACGAAATGAGGAACGGCAGGAGTCGATTAGATTTTTTTTTTTTTTTTGAGAAGTAGGAGTCGATTAGATAATCGTTCAGCGGGGATGGACTGAAATGGACCCGCCATTACTGGGCTGGGCCTGGGTAATAAACTTACTAATATGACTCAATTAGTTAATTATGCTTTGGGATTCGTGCAGTTTTTAGAAAAGGGTCTACCGGAGCATTTCTCTTTATAATATTATCTCAAGGTTAATTAATTTCAATGCCGAGATAAATATAGTACTGCTCATACTGTAACATATTTAATTTTGTTATGAATTTAGATTAGATGTTGTCTGATTAGTTGTTCTCTGTGTAACCATATTTTATTTTTGCCTAGTGTCCTTGGAATGAATTGAAATCTGAACCGTCCACTTGGTTATGTGTTTCATGGTATGGTTGTAGATGAACTACCTCACCCACAACAGCAGCTTCCAACCATTTCGCCATCCCAGCTGCCCTCACCTACTCCGGTGATAAACTCTAGTCTAGATGAGGCCAATCATGCTGCTTCGGCGCCAATGGGTTCGCAAGGTAGTATTAGTACAAAATTTCGAGAAATTCCATCTAATTTGTTCTTCCATTTATTTGAGCTTGCACAATTTCTTACTTTCTGTATATAAGCATTCTGATATCCTAAAACTAAGGATATATGCTCTACAAATCAGCAGGGACTCTTATACCAGCAGCGCCACAGGATCAAGAAGCTGACATACTGAGTAGGGCCTCGACTCGGCGCATGGCCATCAAAAGTAGGGGCCTCCCTAGCAGACTACAGGTATATAATGTTTTTTATGGAACCACAGCAGGTATATATTTGTGAGTACTAAACATAAGTATGTAGTACAAGAACTGACAACATACTCATATGATTCTGAATTGGCTAGCTGTGCCATTATGAAATATAATACTACAAGTAACACATAAAATTTCTTTAATTACCAGATATGCCATTATGAACGATAATAAGGTGACCCTTTGATTTTTTATCTAAGTTATCCACAATCAGCCATTATGGAAAATGATCCAATAACCATAAAACCGAGTACGCTATATATTCTTCTAAATTACACACGTCTACATTAAAAATAAGCGTTAGTGCTATATGCCACTACGTTTATGATAGTTTATCAATGACAGAAAAATGATCTCATAATAAATCACGTACCTGCATACGTTAGGGTAAACATTGATTATGATAGTTTATCAATGACAGAAAAATGATCTCATAATAAATCACATACCGATGACACTGATGATTCACATTAAATTGTACTAACAACTGATGATAAAAAAATTTGTAGGATATTACTTTATACAAGTTTAAACACTTTAACTAAAATATATATATGATATATCAATATTGGTAATATAATTTTAATCACTCTATGTTTTTATAAAATATTATTACAATATGAATAATTCTTCAATATAACAAATTCAACATCTTGAGTTGACTTCTTCCTTTACCAATGCAAGCTATTATAGAAAAAAATAACTGTGTGTTTTTCTAAATTACCTAGCTCTACTATTAGTAAATTCAATGTAAAATCTAGACCTAAGTTACCAATACAAGCTATTATCGAAAAAAAGAAACTCTATGTTTTTCTAAATTACCTAGCTCTACTATTAGCAAATTCAATGTAAACATCAATGCTTCCGTGGTTAGTGGAGCTGGTTGTGCCTTTTCCTCCAAGGATCAAACCTAGGTTTGATTAAAAAAATAACTTGATTGAATGATGTTCCTATATATTTCACTAATAATATGCATGGTATGGTTGCTCCCTTCTCAGGATGGGTCCGACAACCTTTTTGCTATGGGGATAGATATGATACGCCAATTTGGCAGGCATATTGGCAAAATGCTGGAAGGAGAAAAGCACAGATCAATAATTTGGCAGCACTTCTGGAGATCACAATGTAAATACTGTGGTACAGTGACCGTGAGATGCCGTTATTGCAACAACACTGTCGTGAGGAACCCCATAACCATTGACCTGTTAAGGCATCTAGAGAGCTGTGAATGTGATAATAATATTCACCTGCTTCCGGCTTCCTCTGGAGCATCAAAAGAAACCCAACGGTCCTCTCAGGCACTACAGATTCAAGAAATTGCTGAGAATCCCAATGGTGAGAGTGAACCAATTGAGACAGACAACAGCAACTGTGCCACTGCAGCACGGGTGGACACACAAGGCACCAACGCTGGTGAGGCTTCTTATTTTATTTGTTCCTTTCTTGTATAACAGCTTCCACCGTCTTCATGTTCTCAACTGTATGGGAGGCATGGACTACCAAGTCCAGGGGTGATTGAACTTCTTTTATCTTCAAGGCCATGCGAAATCCTAAATCACGAGGCCAGGAATAATGGACTAGCAATCCATGTATGGGTGATTTGGACTTTAATTATGTTTAAGGTCATGGCATGGTTTCGTGGTTTAAGTGTTTAGTATTCAAGTACAAAACTGAAGTAAATCCCTTGGACTAGGATAGCAGTTTTGATCTGTTGTTGGCGGCTCGTAAGTCTATTTGGTGGCTGCTTAATCTCTTTTCAAAGAATTATTTGTTACTTTCCTCAACCAGTTGAGTGGCTTGTTGGTTTTTAGGGTTTTAGCTATCGAAATATATGTAAATTCTGTGCTTTCCTCATCAACTTGCCTTTTGATTAAGTTGGTTGGTGCTTAGTAGTCCAATAAGATATGATAACTTTGAACACTTAGGTTTCAGTTATTGAGTCCTGGCTGTTACAGCACAGCTTAATAACAAATATTTTTTCTCACTCCTTCCATGTTCGAAAGCTCGAGATATCTCCACGAGGGAGAATACTGAGACTATCTGTAAATCCTCCAATTTTCTTCATCAACTTAAGGTTTTAGGTTAGTTTTGGCCGGTGCATGGTAGATGGGTTATCACTCTTTTTGCCGTTCAGCATGTTGTTCTAAAAAACAGCTTGTTTGGTTTCTACAGTTTTTAAATAAGTATAAACATTTAGTGATATTTTGTCCCACAACCGGTTTGGGCTTGTAGTTCTTCTGAACATTTTTTTTTGTTCTTGCCATTAATCTTTATCTGCGATTCATACAAGCTCGAAAGGATTTATGTCAAAATTATTTGCCAATAGTTAATCATTCGATAACCAAGTTGAATTAATTCCAAATTGTTTTATTTATTGTTTTCCTATGGATGTAGTTGTACTGTCTGCATGGCAACAGCATCAGCTACTGATGGACCGCGAGGAACAAATGGCAACAATCCTTTCGTCCCAGCCGTGCTACAGCGAGAAACAAATGGCAGCAATCCTTTCGTCCCAGCCGTGCTGCCCAGGACCAGACCTGCCTTTGCCGGTGGTAAGGATGTGCCTTTATGATAGTTTTTTTTACGTGTCAGGTATTCATACCCATGACCCATCTTAGTTTTTTTCATCCATACTCATATAGATATCTTATTGTCTTTATCTTCTTGATTTACTTACTGTTTACTTTATTTGCTTTTCCATCCACATTCATAGTTTCCCCCTTTTAGGTCACATCTCCACATGTGTTCAACATATATTTAGTTGAAACCTTACCTTCAGCTATATGTGTTTGACATGGAAATTGATATAAGCTTATTACTTCTTGCATACATGTATACATAATTTGCATGATGACACACATCCTTTTTTATATTAGCAATGGCATACAGACATACATGTTGCACTTATTTAGGGTAATTTAATTTTTAATAATGAAGGAATTAGATTGTTTAGATATAGACTAGTGGTGATTTATATTTGTTTAGATTTAGAGTGTTACTTTAGATTATTTTTTATAATATCATAGGTGGATATAATTTGGATGAAGTTTAGGTGGTTACGTTAAATTATTCTTCATGATGGTAGAGGTAGGTAATTTTGATACATAATTAGGGGTAGATTTATCTATTTCTATCTCTCTTATAATCCTAAACCTCACTAGTGATGTATCTCAACATGCAAGTCGTCCACCTCAGCAATGCACTACCACATATACAATTAAAATACACTAGCACATTGAAGTATGATGTCCACGTCAACAAGACACACAAACATTTTGTTGTCCACACCAACATACCACACAATCCACTAGTATTAATTTATAATATTTATTCCTTCATATAAGTAATTATATATAGTCTAATTTTATTCTAAATTATCCACAATTCTCGTAGCAACGCGCGGGTTATGCTTCTGGTTTAGACTAATTCCATAACTGTAGAGGTGGGTATTTTAAAGAAAAAAAGATAATAAGTCCAATATCTATTATTGCCAATGATGATTGCAGTCTAATGGATTAATGGATGATATTTCTCATTTTGGTGAAAACCCGTATTATTAATATTTTTTTCTCTTGTGCCACTCATGTTTACTGTTGGTGAAAATTTACGATTTCGTTTTTTTGTTAAAAAAAAATCCTAATACCGCCGTGACACGAGTAGCATATTGGAAGGCTAACTAATTCTACTTTTGATGATGACAATAATGTGGTCCGTCAGGCATCACTTATGCAGCTACTCGTGGTTAAAGATATTGTTACCCATAATGAGCCGGACTCATGGTTGGACCTCATTATCCGACTCTCTGATGGTTCATATCGCTCATCGACTACTAAATGTACTCATGACGGCTTCAGATTCAAATTTTTCCACAACAGGTTTACGGGTTATAAAATGGTTCAGGTGCACATGTCAGCACCTTGGTGGCACGTCCGCGACGCATCTGGAGTAGTCAACCTACGAACTGACTCCGATACTATTGGTAGTCCATACCTGTCGATGTGGGTGCGAGATGACTGGGTGTCCGTACCGTGGGTGCGAGACGACTGGGCGTCCGCACCAGCTGGGTGCGGATATCCCTGGCGATGTGTGCACTCTGTCATTCGCTCGTTAGGATTCACGAAAGAATTTGCTAGAGATTTAGTGATATATGCATTAGGAGGGGTCAACGAGTGTAATTTGAGGTTGAGGAGCCCCCGTTCCAGTAACAAGAAGGGCAAAAGTATTGTTGAACAAGGTGATGATATGTCATCAGGAAAACGAAAGCGGAATCCGGCTCCTCCACGGTCTAAAGTTTGGAACCATTTCACGAAGGTGGTGGTGGAGGGTGAAGGTGGTTCAAAGGCTACCATGGCAAAGTGCAAGCACTGTCCATCTGAGCTGAAAGCTGATTCAGCAAGGCATGGTACTACTCACTTGGCAAGACATATTAAAACCCAACACCCGGAGCACGCCGAATCATTATTAAAAATCACAGGACGGTAATATATGGGAATGGGTCGTCCATCAGCTGCCTCTGCCTGCCAGAAGCCAGAAAAACTTCTACTGCTGCTGCTGCTGCTGCAAGAGCTTGTTGTCTTCTTGTCCATGGAGCTTCGCTCCAGCCTATTATTTATTAATGCATATGTATTAGCGTTTGATATCTGCTCTGCTCTGCTGTCAGAATAAACCTTGTGTGTTGGGTACAATATATATGTCAGTCAGTGTGTGCGCATCTCTTTGTTTCCATCAGTTTCGTCAGTCCTCAGGTCCAGTTCTTCAGGAATCAGGAGACAGGCATGCATCAGGTTGTTGATCGTGCCTTAGTTTTAGCGTCGTCAACTACTCAACTTTCCCCTTGGGCCATGTTTGTTTTCTGTCACTTTGGGCATGTAATAGGTACTCGTTTGTTTGGCTATTTAATAAAGTCCACAACATAATTGCGGTGCTTTTGCCATGTCATAAAGTTCACTAAAATTCCAAACCTTTCAAATTTTACAGCAAATTATAACTTGATTGACTAGAATTATGTGCAAAGTACCTGAAATTAATACACTCGTTTGGAAAGGTTTGCTTATAGAGGAATTTACATGTTTGTTACAATTTATTTATTTTTTTCAACATGGAAGTGGAACTCCAATACTCAGAATGACAGCCAAATCGTTGGCCAACAATAGTCTGAATACAAGTTGGAATACAGTCTCGAACTGATACCTGGCCCCAATGGCAGCTAACGAATGCGCCACCAGGTTACATTCACGTGGATTATACACTACAACTTTTGAAAGAAAATTACAGTCACAAAGATCCTTCAATGCAACTCCCAGATCAAGCCGCTCGCCGAGCTTCGATCGATGCCTGCTGCTGAGTTCACTGCATGGACCACTGCAATGGCGTCAGTCTCCAAAACAATCCTCTGAATGCCTAAAGTCGGCTGCACGCTGAACAGCTTGCAGACAGGCCACAATCTCTGCTCTGCATGCAGCGGCTCAAGAACCTTCCATAGCTGATCACCACTCCATCATCATCCCGGATTACAATCCCCCAGCTGAGCCGCCAGATCGATTATGCTCCCTGAAAGCCCCATCGCAATTGATTTCTGCAAAACCCTCCGGTGGCCTTCTCCATCCTGCTGTGCTCTTGGGCGCAGGTGTGCTATCTGTGAGCTGCTCCTTGGCCTCTCTCCTTCGCACAACACACCTCTCGCTCCACCAGAGGTATAACAGCATGATCACTCACTCATCTTTGGCTTTCAGTTTTATGCTTCAGGATTTCATTCATCCACTACCCCTTTGGCTGAACTGACCGACGCCAAGCTTGTTCTGACATTGCTCCAATTGAAGTCATGCGCACCTTCTTGCATTTGCAAGTGACCACCGTCCATCCCCTCTCCGTCTCAAATTTGCTCGCAGGGAAAGGGTACTCACACCACACACGGCAACACAAGATTTTTTGTACACAACAATACAACTTACGTGCGTACCCCTCACGTGCGCACCGCTCACGTGCGTTCTCTCCTACTAGCTGCTGGTCCTGGCCGGGCCGTAGTAGCGCGGATTCGCCTTCTTGGGCCGGTGCGGTATTGGACTCTGCAGCAGATTCAGCCGCATCCGCTCCATCAGAGTTGTCAGTTTTTGTTCCCTGAACAGTCACCACGAGGCCGACACTTCGTAGTTGCGATCCCTTTTGAGCACGTGGACCACCCGACGCCAGGAGCCCTTGCAGATGGCCCATGCCCATATGCCCTTGTATTTGACCATTTCCCTTTCTAAATACTTTCCTTTTTTTAAGGGAAAAATGACATGTTCTATACTAGTACTAACTACACAGATGCAGGTACGGCCCGAAAGGGCCTGCAGTGGGTTGTCCCTTCATCACTGTTTGTCTGCATGTACACTCTCTTTAGAGTGCCCTGTTAATAATTGGCCAACTCGATTTCTTAATAATAATAACTTTGAATGGAATCTTGCTTGGATTTCATATTTCCTGTCTGTATTTTCATATTGTACTGTTAAATTCGCATCAATTTTAGTTTCCACTAGCGGAGGTTGCTGCACGCGGCCTAGATGGGGACGGGAAACGGCCGAACAAAAATTTAGATGCCTATCTGTTGGGCCAACAGAAGTGAATATAGTGATAAAGAGGGAATTTGGAAGTCATCAACTTTTGAGTCAGCGTGGACGGCGAGCACCAGCCTCCCGCGGACCTCAGCCAGGCGGAGGAAGTTGCCACTGCCTCGCCCGCCGGCCACCGGCGGCGAGCGCGACGCGCTCGTCCTTGTGGTCGAACGACGCCACCCTCCCGGCGTCGACCCAGTACGTGGCGCCGTCGATGGTGACGAGGTCAGCTTCTTTGTCGAACGTCGCGGTCGCGCCGCCGGGGAAGGAGGAGGGGGCGTCGTGCGACGCCCCCGAGGGGTGTGGGTGCGCCAGCGTGAACACCTGCAGCGACGTGAAGCCGCCGGTGACGTCTGCGCGGGCGGCACGGGAGGTGCAGCACCGTGTACCGCCCCGTCATGGGGTGGAACCCGAAGCTGTACGTCTCCCCGCTGAGGCCGTCGTCGTCGCCGCCGCGGTGGGAGACGGGCAGCGGCGGGAGGCGCAGCGTCTCGCGGGTGACTGGTTTGAGCAGCGCGATGGCGCCGCCGGGCCTGGCGTTGTCGCACAGGCACAGCAGCCCGTTGCACGTGCCGACCATGGCCACGTCGATGTCTCTGGCGCCGGCGGCAGCGCTGACTCCCCATACGTGCCTCCACCGACCGGTGGCGAGGTCATCGACGACGTAGGCCAAGACGGACGTGGTGCTGGTGAAGCACGCCAGCACCGGGGGCTTGCTCCGCGGCCGCGGCGTCCGCTTGTCGATGACGGCACGCCAATGCAGTGCCGGCACACGAGGCGGACCTAGCGCCGGTTGCTCGGAGGCAGGCGCAGCAGGATCTCCACCAAGGCGTCCGTGGGGAGATCCACCACTGTGGCTGTAGGTTCGCTGTCGCTAGGCGATGCCACCGTCGCCATTGGGAACGCAAGTTCCTGCAGTCTGCACGTACGGCCTCGCGCGTTCAGTTTGACTGTTTGAGAAAGCGTCGACCGAACCTCTGTTTTTGGGTTGGCTTTGTACTCAGTTTGTACGAGCGAGACTGCGAGAGGGATGATTTGTTTCCATTTTCTTGTCTTTTAATCTAGTTTATGTTTATACATCCCGTGATTTTTAGGTCCCCCCCCCCCCCAAAAAAAAAAAAAAAAAGGGATTTTAAATTAATATTTGTAGATATAATTTTCCTTATGATGATGAAAAGATAGCAAAGCATAATTTTGCTATACGACATTCTAAGTGGCAAATTTGCAAAAATTAGAATGTGTCATGTATTGCCTATAATAACACTTTTAAATCTCAAAGTCAAAGCAATGCACGTAATCCAAAATTTAAAATTAACGAGCCTGAGCCCGAGCTGAAGATGAGAGAGAGCCCGAGCCCGAGGACCAGCTGCTGATGAGGCTAATCACTCGGGTCGGGCTTCAGTCATCAAGTATTCTATAAATTATTATCATTTATTAGAAGCATGGCTAGCTTTACACAGTCAATCACGAAACATTATTCAGTCGACCTCCTCTTCACAGCCTCCGATCGATCTCCCCCCACCCAACCCACCCCCGGGCATCAGACCCCCATGGAGGAGCCAACCGATAACCACCTATTTGGAGGCCACAGCGAAAGCGGGGACTACGGCGGCTTCTTCCCAGCTGGGACCTTCGGCCAGGAGCAGGAACAAGACCAGATGTCGGCGCTCTTCTCCCGCCCTGAAACCCAGTCGCCACCACCGTCTTTGCCGTGGCAGTCGCCGCCACCCGCTGAGGGGTTCGCTGGGACGGAGAATTTCGGTGACGGGGCGATTCCACCTCTGGATGGGATGCCCTGTATTCCTTTCTGTGACGGGGGCCTGATTATTTCACCTCTGGATAAGAGGCTGCCCTGTATTCCTGCTGCCGTAGCTGATGAAGAGACCAACTATGCCCCTGCACCGCCAGCACCACTCGTGGCCACGCACGGCACAGAGCCAGGTTAGTTTTTTTTCACTTCCATATCTGATAGATTCTACCTCCAATGGGTTTTATTTAAACTAACTATATGCATTCAATGCCAAAAATTAACTATGTAGCTAACTATGTAACAATTATTCAAATGGATTTATAATAATATCTCAAGGTTATATAGTTAGTAGTTACTGCTCATACTGCAACGTATTTAATATTTTGCTACGAATTCAGATTAGATGCTGTGTGGTTAGCTGTTCTCTGTGTAATCCATATTTGGTTTTGCCTAGTATGCTTGGAATGAATTGGAATCTAAACTTTCCAATTGATAGTGTGTTTCATGGTATGGTTGCAGATGAAAATACACAAACTTGAGATATTATTATTATATAAATCTTTAAATACACAAACTTTTACTACGAATGTCCTTTAAGATTCTGGCTACCAGGGGTTGTTAGGCTACGGATACTAAATTGGTGCCTTTGTTGTTTTGCATGGTTGTCTCCTGATGAAGGGCAACTGTCGTACAAATTTCCCCCATCATCCACCATGTTTGACGAGGAGGAGCTCCAACACGAGATGATGTCATTGCAGCGTTTACTACATGCGCCGATGGCTCTCGATGGCTCGTCGAACACCAATGGTGGTCCAGCAGCGAGGAGCCATGCCGATACAGTGACTGTGGTCCAACAAGGCAGCACCACTGCCGGTTTGTGCGCTTATATTTCTTTCTCTTATAGTTTCTTTACAGAGATATACAAAGTGCGCTTGATGGACTGATGAAAGAAGGAAGTGTTTCTATCATCTTTTAGAGCCCGATTTTTCTTTTATCTCTGCCTATGAAAATGGTCCATTTTAGTTAGGATCAGATTGTGCTGATAGATGAGGATGTCGCACGCAGCTTCCTGAGCGACACCGCCGTATAAGATTTTTTTTTTCCAGTAGTGCCAGCACAGGAACTCCCTCCTCTCTCTGCCTCATCATCGCCCTGCTCCGTTCTTCATGCTGCAGCAGCTCTGCTGCCCAAATCCACTACCATGGATGGAGAATCTCACCACCAAACACCTCTCTGTTACTCTCTAGGCTACCCCGAAAGCTACCCATGCTGTTTCTCCCTCGGATCTGGCCTTCTAGTGCTGTATGTTTGGGGACCCTAGCTCTAATGCTCTGGCTGCTGAGGAGTGAGGAGCACGCATCGTGCCTGAGCTCGGTGCATGGCCGCGGCCCTCGGTCGTGTGGTGGTGCAAGGCCAACGCCGGATGTGTTCAAGTGAGCAAGGTGAGCTCGTAGCCTAGCATCTCCTCCCTAGCACGCCATCTCCAATCTCCTGTCTAGCTTCTAAACTGTGTCGCGTCCTCTGCTGCTACAAGTTGGGTCTATTGCGATGGTGTACAACTAAGATGGTGCCATGATATTGATGGGGTGATGATGAGCCTAGAATTCGGATGCCCATGATGTGTATATTTAAATTAAAATGTAGTGCTTCTGTGGGAACTGGAAGTCACCTTTGCTTTGGTGATGCGTTTGGTCAGGGCCATGAACCATGAGCACACCAACACGGTTGTGTGGCCGTCCTCACACGAACCCTCGTCCATGCCTGGTCAGCTTGCTCCTCCATTTAGCACGCCGCAACTTCTCCTTTCATTGCTAGTACTCCTCTCTGGCTCCCCTTCTTCTTTGGTGTTATGGTAGGTGGATCTGGCCCAGGTGCCCACGTGGCACTGTAGCGCATGAATAGTGCCACGTGAACAGTACCTGGTCAGATTATTAGATTGAAGAGATAAGTTAGGAAGGGGATAAGTTAGATTGGTTCGGTTAGAATATTTTCTTAGGAGTCAAGTCAGCCATCTCTATATAAGAGAGGCCCTGTATCGATTGTAATCAAGCAAGAAGAACCCTAAGATAGTCCCGAGGAACGACGGCTATCTAGAGTTTCTCTGATAATCCATCTATCTCTAGTCATTCCATAACAATTTGGTATCAGAGATCCAGTGCAGGGGCATCGTCATCCACCATGACCGTCCCTAGCATCGATCCTGTGGCGATGGTGGCGATCGACGCCAAGATCGACTGCATCCTCGCACTCCTCGACAACATCAACGGCAATACATCTGCTGCATCGCCTTCATCAACAATGGACCTCGTGGTCGAGGTCCATGTGCTGCACCAGGAGGGCGTGGCTATGGATGTGGTTGCTGCACCACCATCCTCAACAACGTCTCCAGCAGCGCCACCGACAGCCGCAGTGGTGCCCTTGCAGTTCCACACTGCTACACCACTTGCTGCATCAGTGCCATCACCCACAAAGATGGTGTCAGCTACGCCGTTGCTCTTCTCCTCCGCTGCCATGGTTGCCTTCATCCACCCCCTTCTCTCTGTGAAGGCCTTGAAGGGTGACATGGCTATCAACGCTGTCAACCAGGCCAACATGGACGGCAACTTTGGTGGTTGCTCCGTGGCGGCGCTGTCAATGCTTGCGACAAAGCCCGAAGGCCCAGCGGCCATGACTTCGGCATTGTCCTTTGCCTCTACCATTGTAGTACCTATCTTTTTTCATCCACCGGCGGCACAGCCATCACCAACAGGGCCGTGGCTGCCTCGATGCGATCTGCTTTCTGCTTTGCACCCATAGCGAGGGTGGTCGCTGCTCGTGGACTCCATGTGTGGGTGCTCCATGGATTCGATCCGGGCGGATTAGTTTCCACCCGACTCTAGGTTTTCGGTTGGACTGCACGGTCTTACGCTCCATAAGCGCCACAGCTCGAGGACGAGCTGTCTTGGAGGGGTGGAGTAGTGTTATGGCAGGTGGATCTGGCCTAGGGGCCCACGCGGCACTGTAGCGCGTGAATAGTGCCACATGAACAGTACCTAGTCAGATTAGATTAGATTGAAGAGATAAGTTAGGAAGGGGATAAGTTAGATTGGTTCGGTTAGGATACTTTCTTAGGAGTCAAGTTAGCCATCTCTATATAAGAGAGGCCCTGTATCGATTGTAATCAAGCAAGAAGAACCCTAAGATAGTCCCGAGGAACGACGGCTATCTAGGGTTTCTCTGCTAATCCATCTATCTCTAGTCATTCCATAACATTTGGCCAGATGGTTTGGTGGTGACAAAGAAAATTCGATAGGGGTGACAATATACTAGCTACATAATCAGGTCTCGTAATTTTTCTTCCTTTCATCTGTGACACCTCCGAATCTAGCCTGTAGGGATTTCTAATAATATATCTCAAGGTTAATTTCAATGCCAAGATATAGTTACTGCTCATACTGTAATATATTTTTTGTTATGAATTCTGATTAGATGTTGTCTGATTAGCTGTTCTCTATGTAATCCGTATTTTGTTTTTCCCTAGTGTACATGGAATGAATTGAAATCTGAACCGTCCAATTGGTTGTGTGTTTCACGGTATGGTTGCAGATGGACTGCCTCACTCACAACAGCAGTCTCCACTACCGACGAATGGACCAGAGGCTCAGCCAGGTGGTGGCAGGGTCTGTCTGGACCTTTCACGGGTCGATGAAGTACAGCCACCCTCACCTACTCCGGTGATAAACCCTAGTCCAGACGAGGCCAACCATGCTGCTTCTGCACCGATGGGTTCGCAAGGTATTATATTTGAGGGCCTCCCTAGCGGGATACAGGTATATAATGTTTTAATGGAACCACAACATGTACTTATTTGTGAATACTAAACATAAGTACTTTCTCCATTCTATATTATAAGTCACTTTGATTTTTTAGTACATAGAATTTGCTATGTATCTAGACGTATGTTATATCTAGATGCATAGCAAAATAGATATATCAAAAAAATCAAAGCGACTTATAATTTAGAATAGAGGAAGAATTTCATATATATTTCACTAATAATATGCATGGTATGGTTGCTCCTTTCTTAGGATGGGTCCGACAACCTTTTTGCTATGGGGATAGATATGATACGCCAATTGGGCAGGCATATTGGCAAAATGCGGAAGGATGAAGAGCACAGATCAAAAGTTTGGCAGCACTTCTGGAAGTCACAATGTAAATACTGTCATACATTGAACGTGATATGCCAGCATTGCAACACTGTGATGAGAAACCGCTCAACCATAGAGCTGTTAAGGCATCTAGAGAGCTGTGAATTTCCGGATTCCTCTGGAGTATCAAAAGAAATCCAACGGTCCTCTCAGGCACTACAGATTAAAGAAATTGCTGAGAATCCCAATGGTGAGAGTGAACCAACTGAGACTGACAACAGCAATTGTGCCACTGCAGCGCGGGTGGACACGCAAGGCACCAACGCTGGTGAGTGGCCTGTTGTTTTTTAGGGTTCTAGCTATTGAAATATATGTAAATTATGTGCTTTCATCATCAACTTGGCTTTTGATTAAGTTGGTGCACTGCCCACGATAACTTTGAACCGTTAGATTTTGAGTTATTTGAGTAGTCCTGGCTGTTACAGAGCAGCTTAAATGTTGCTTAGGCGCCCTTCCTGTTCGAAAGCTCAAGATATCTCTACGAGGGAGAGTACTGAGACTCTATGTAAACTAGTAGAATGCTTCGCGTGTTGCTGCGGGTATGAAGTTGAAATGTAAGGGGTTTATAATGGTCAAAACTATGAATTAATAGATACATATATATGGATGTAGTAGGTCAATTGTGGAGCTTGAATCCACTGACATACATGGTATAAATTATTTGAACTGGACATCACCTAAATCTCATCTACCTGAACCCCCACCCCTACTATACCTAAGGGTCATCCTTCCTCCTAAAATTCTAGGAGTTTTCCTTCATAAAATTATACATGTTTCAAAGGACCACATGTAATTCATGTGATATGCAATTTTGATAGGTTTTTACTTACAAACAGGTTTTTGCTTAGAAATGGTTTAAATTTTTACAAAAAATTATTGAAATATATCCATATGGGATCCTGTTTTGAAGAGTTTATTGCGAGGAACACCATGGTGCAATTGGATTTTAATTACGATACTTGGTTTAGGTGGTACAACTTTTTTCTATTTTAAAAGACATAGCTAGTAGAAGATAAATGAGCCTTAGCGGCAGTAACTTCATTGATGATGTCAGCTGACATCACTTTTGAAGCCTCAACTAATCAGAAGCAAGAGAATTTCTTAGTGGGGGTTAAGATTATAGGAGTTATAGATTGTCCAATTTTCTTCATCAACTTAAGGTTTTAGGTTAGTTTTGGCCAGTGCATGGTTGATGGGTTACACTCTTTTTGCCAGTTCAGCAAGTTGTTCTAAAAACCAGCTTTGTTTGGTTTCTACAGTTTTTGAATAATAAGTATACACATTAGTGATATTTTATCCCACAACAGGTTTGTGCTCATAGTTCTTCTGAACACTTTTTTTTTTTGTTCTTGCTGTTAATTTTCATCGGCAATCCATACAAGCTCGAAATTTATGTCAAAATTATTTGCCTATAGTTAATCATTCGACAACCAGGGTGAATTAAATCCAAACTGTTTTATTTATTGTTTTCCTATGGATGTAGTTGTACTGTCTCCATTGCAACAGCATCAGCTACTGATGCACCACGAGGAACAAATGGCAACAATCCTTTCGCCCCAGCCATGCTGCCAAGGACCAAACGAGCCGCCTTGGCGACCAGATGAGCTGCGTTGGCATGTGGTAAGGATGTGCCTTTATAGTAGTTTTATTTACATGTCATGTATTCATACCATTTCTGTTTTTTTTTTCATCCATCTCATATAGATATTTTATTCTCTTTATTTATCTTCTTGATTTACTTACAAATTATTTTATTTGCTTTTCCATCCACATTCATAGTTTTCCCCCTTTTAGGTCTGATCTCTACATGTGTTCAACATATATTTAGTTGAAACCTTACCTTCAGCTATATGTGTTTGACGTGGAAATTGATATATATAAGCTTATTACTTCTTGCATACATGTATGCATAATTTGCATGATGACACACATCATTTTTTTATATTAACAATGGCATGCAGGCATGCATGTAGCACTTTAGGGTAATTTAATATTTAATAATGAAGGAATTAGATTGTTTATTTGTTTAGATAATAGACTGGCGGTGATTTGATATTTGTTTTAGTAACAATGATGAAGCAAGGTAATTTATATTTAGATTTAGAGTGTTACTTTAGATTATTTTTATAATAGCATAGGTGGATATTATTTGGATGAAGATTAAGGGGGTTACATTATATTGTTCTTCATGAGGGTAAAGGTAGGTAATTATGATACATAATTAAGGAAAAAAGATAATAAGTCCAATATATCTATTATTGTCAATGATGATTGCAGTCTAATGGATTAATGGCTGATATTTCTATTCTTTGTGAAATTCATATGATTAATCCACCCATTTTTACCGTTGGTGAAAATTTATGATTTCATCTTTTTTTTTTGGTTAAAAATCCTATGTTGTCATGACACAAGAGTAGCATATTGGAAGGTTAGCTAATTCTACATTTGATGATATGATAGTAATGTGGTCGGTCATGCATCACTTCTGTTCTGCAGGGTTTGACTAAATATATTGCCCTTGTTGAGCGGGGCTCATGGTGGGACCTCACTATCCGACTCTCTGAAAGCTCATGTTGCTCATCGACTACTAAAAGTACTCACGACGGCTTCAGATTGAAATTTTCCAACAACAAGGAGAAGGATGGTACGAGAGTTCGCGTGCTCTCGTCAGCAGCTTGGATGCACGTCAGCGAGAACCCGTATAAAGATCAAGATGGAGCTGAAGTCAAGCTAGCAACTGGCTCATATATTATTGGCAGTTCATACCTGTTGATGGTGGTGGCATTTAACGACTGGATGTCCATACCAGTTGGGTGCGCATATCCATGGCGATGTATGTACCTTGTCCTCCGCTCGTTAGGATTCAGGAAAGAATTTGCTACAAATTTTGTGATATATGCATTAGCATGGGTCAACGGGTGCACTTTGATGCCAATGATCCCCAGTTCCAGTGACAAGGGCAAAAGTATTATTATTGTTGAACAAGGTGATGATGATGTGCCATCAGCAAAACGGAAGCGAAAACCGTCTCAAGTTTGGAACCATTTCACGAAGGTGGTGGTGGAGGCTGAAGATGGTTCAAAGGCTACCATGGCAGAGTGCAACTACTGTCGTCCATCTAAGCTGCTGCAAGCTGATTCAAAAAGACATGGTACTACTCACTTGCGAAGACATATTATAGGGCAACACCGGGAGCACGCCAAATCATTATTAGATGAAGCACAGGATGGTAACTGCTAATGTA
Source organism: Chrysopogon serrulatus (assembly GCA_015844335.1). NCBI lineage: Eukaryota > Viridiplantae > Streptophyta > Magnoliopsida > Poales > Poaceae > Chrysopogon > Chrysopogon serrulatus. The sequence continues at coordinate 99,157 of JADLZL010002189.1, forward strand.
TGGGAATGGCTCCATCAGCTGCCTCTGCCTGCCAGCAGCCAAAAAAAACTACTACTGTTGCAAGAGCTGGTTGTTGTCATCTTCAATTCCCCCTACCATCGGGCTTCGCGCGGAGCCTACTAATTATTATTACATATGCATATTAGTGTTTGCCGTGTGCTAAAAACAGCTGCTATATTATATGCAGTTCTTTGCTTCTTTGGATGGCCAAATAATGCTGTAATTGAGTTTTGAGTTGGTCACATTCTCTTGATTTTGATCTAAACTATTGTAATAATTGGTGCGATTCTCTTGGTCACAAGGGATGATGAAGCCGGATGTTTATTCTTTTATATTAGCGTTTGATATCTCTGCTCTGCTGTCAGAATAAACCTTGAGTGCTGGGTACATATGTCAGTCAGCGTATGCGTATATCTCTCTGTTTCCATCAATTTCGTCAGTGCTCAGGTCCGGTTCTTCAGAAGACAAGCACATGCATCAGGTTGTTGCTGTGCTTTTGCCCTGTCATAAATAAAGCTCACTAAAATTCCAACCCTTTTAACTTTACAGCAAACGATATCTTGATTAGCTAGAATTATGTGCAAAATACCTCAAATCGCTATCAATTTTTTTTAAAAAAATGTTTGAAAAATTTAATGTACTCATTTGTAAAGGTCTGCTAATAGAGGAATACGAGTCTGTTATATATTTCCTCAAAAACAAAAGATTGATGCCCTCGGTTATAAGGGTCTCTGCTTATTACAGAGGAATATACGAGTTTGTGAAATGTTTTTGATAGATGATCTCTCCCACACGGCAACAGAAGACTGTCAGGTTCAGCTGGAGCCGCTCCATCAGCGTCGTTGTCAGTTGTCGTTCCGTGAACAGTCACCACGGGTCCGACACTTCGCAGCCACGTTGTCAGCCGCTCCATCAGCGTTGCCACGGTGCGATCCCTTCATCCCTTGCAGATGGTCTTCACAGCTCTGGCGACGTTGCCAGTGACGCCGGGCAACAAATTAAAAAAAATTATTACCATCGGTCCAAAACTCAATCAAGTGTAAAGAAGACGCGATCAACCTGAAAAATGTCAGAATGCTTTGAACTTGCCACCAAACGCGAAGCCGAAATGAATGAAAGACGGAGGCGCGGGCCGAGGCCAAGGCTCAAGGCCATCCAACGATGACGACGGGCCGAGGCCATGTATTCCCATCAGCCAAGGAATCTCCCAAGGGCTTCACGGGCCTGACTGAAGCTTTGGGCCGGATCATCGTTGAGGGCTTCGGTCTGGACGGACTCTGGAGCGACTAGGGTTCCTCCGACCCGGAGAAGATTTTCCTTTGCAAAAAGTCCCTCAACTTTTTGTGAAGGTCTGATTCTTCTTTATAAACTTTACTAGGAAAAATGCCCGATGCGTTGCTACGGGTATCTATATATTAAGAAAAATATGTTTAACCATTTGTTTCAACTAAGTAATCTAGATTTCCATAACTTAAAACATCCTTCAATCAGAATGTAAAAGTACAAACATACAATCCTCTCATTGACCACTATCACTAATTAAGGGTATTTTTAATGCATTAGCACTAAAAATTAATGAGCTAATAGCTACTAATTTTTATCAAGAGCTGTTTGGATCCACGCTAAAAAAGCGGGTTGTATATAGTTAGCAAGTTATTAGTTGGTCTGTTTTGGATCCATTAGTACTAATTTGAGCTACTAATTTTTTAGTGCTAGTGGATCAAACAGGCTGTAAACTTGTGTATTCACAATTGTCATAAAACAATTGCATCAACTTTAGTATTAACAATTCTAGTGCTGAGTGTTTGCATAAGACACATGGCATCCTTATTAGATAAAAACTATGACAGATCCAAAGTCTTCTGTTACAACAAATTGTCTTACCTAATCTCTGTAAAAAAATGAAACAAATCTACATAGCTACAAAAATTTGATAGCCTACTAATTTAGAATTTGTCAATATCCAAAAGAATCTATAAGAACACTCAACCGACCCCAATCATTATGATAATTAGGCAGAGGACCACCCAAAAAGGAAGCAAAACTAAAATCATAGATATACCATCTAGCAATTTCCATAGGTATTATATGTCTATTTCGATTTCACTACTTGTTAATGGTAATGCATCTTTCTTGATGAGATATCATGCACATCGAAATATCAGAGCATGATTATCATGCACAACTTAATATCAGAGCATGTAAGTCATCAAACAAATTTATAAGAATAATTTGCTCAAGCTGGGTGAAGAAAAATTCATTGCAGAAGTTTAAGGAAGTATATCTAAGAATATACCACAAGAATTGTGAAGGCAAATCCAAGCAATGCCATCAACAGAGCCACAAATCAAATACAACAAGGCATGTCCTAATAGACATTCAAGCCACGTGACTACATCTTCTTAGGTAGCATCTAATGAAGCGCAAAACTAAGCATCTCCTTGTTTCTTTTTATGCAATTGGAGAAGTTAGGATCTTCTTGTACTTAAAAAAAAACAGGAGCATAGAAGGGAACTGTGAGCGATTGTAACACCCCGGTGTTACGTTAACCTAAACCTGCCACATGTCATCATAAGCATTGCATAAGCATTCATGATTAGAGGACCATGACATGAATAACTGAAATGAGTTTACAATTCTAGGGTTTTGTTTGCGCTCTTTTATATCACATGTGTATGTGTACACCATTTAAATTTCACTTGCAAGTTTAATCTTGTTTATAAAAATAATCAATTAAAAGCAACCTTGATGTTTGCAAGTGCTTGGCTAACCCTTGACTTACACTCTAACCATGTTTTACAAGTCAAATGATGCAAAAGCAAGAATCAAGATTGAATTCGAATTCGGATCCCAAAACCCTAACCCTAGTGGTTGTGTTGGAATTCGAATTTCATTTTCAATTTTGGTGAGCTAACCATAATTAATTTTGTAAATAAAAGTTGCTAACCATTGGCACCATTTTAAAGTATGAAGTTTGTACTTTAAAAGAGTGCCATTGGTTGAGTTTGAAAAGTGCCACAACATCATTAATTAATTGCCCAAAGATTCAATTTGAAAAACCTTTCAAAAGGGAGATTTTCAAAGTGTTTGTGCCCCTTTTCAATTTCACCTCAAAATATTCAAAATTTGGGAAAACTCCAAAAATACAGTTTGTGCATCTCTTTGAGCTCTACAACTTTGGTATACAAAGTTTTTCAAGTTTTTGAATAAAATTTGAACTAATTTCAAAAGTTATTTGAATTGGAAAATGTCCCCTTTTAAGTTTTAAACTTCAATTCAAAAATTATTTGGTTTCAGGAAAAACTTCCTAAATGAAAGTTGTAGATATTGAGAAATAAAACAACTTTTATTTTTGGAGATTTTCATCTTTTATTCAAAATTTGAAAGTAATTTTAAATCCCCAAAAGTAGGGCTTTTGCCCTAATTTCAAATTTGAAATGCAAATTCAAAATTTATTTGGAATATGACTGAACCTCCTTAATGAAAGTTGTAGAGCAATAAATTTTGTGCAATCTGTATTTTAGGAGATTTTCATCTTTTATTCAAAAGTTGGGAGTAATTTGAAAAGAGAAAAGGTGAGGTGGCAGCGTGTGCTACAGTAATAGGGGGAATCCTTCTTTTTCTTCTTCTTCTCTGCCCATGCCGGCAACACTGCTGCCGCCCGCCGCCGTGGCTTTTTCGCGGCGTCGCCGGTTTCACGCGCGACCAACCACCTGGGCGGGGTCGTGAAGCCTCGGCCACCTCGACGACGCATCCTTGCCCTATAAAAAGCTCGGCCGGCCGCCCTTTTTCTCCTCTTCCTCCTTCTCTGTCACCATCGGCCGTCAATCATTCACCGTCAAAATTCTCCATCACCACGCCATCACCGTCCAATTGCTCGCACAGAGAGTTCCATAAGTTAGTTTGCGCTGCTTTTGAACCAAACCACGGCCTTTGATATCGCCCAATTCATTCGGTTGGCGTCATCTTCCCCACGGCCGCGGTGGACCGCCGTGAGTGAGCCGCCGGGCGGGCGCAACTCAGAAGCAGGTCATGTCTCCTTTTCTTTCGTCTTAGCTTCGCCCAATCCTATTGATCGTGGTCGGCTCAAATTTTTTTTTCGTAGCGAGGCCGGGACACGCCAGGAACACCACCGTCCTCCTCGGTTCACGCCCGCCGCAACCGCCATCACCATCGACTCCCTTCTCTCCGTTCGTTTCGGTCTCGACATCACCGTGTTGTAAACTCTCGGTGAGCTCACGGTACTCTTTAGGATGTTGATTGCGTCGTTGTAGCGATTCTTTCTGGCTGAACGCCGTCTAGCCGGCGAAGCTCCGCCATGTCCGAAAGCCGCCGGGTTACCGCCACGCGTGCTCCGGTGAGGCGCAGTAGTCGTATAGCAGCTTCGTTGAGGTCGGGGTAATGAGGGGAGCACGTTGGTGCGATTAGTTCGTCGGAAGGGTCACCGACGGCGAGGGACCGTCAACCGCCGCCGCCATCCCGTCGGCCGAGAGAGAAAGAAAGGGAGAGGAGGAGGAGCGACACCCGCCCCCCGCCGGTGAGAGAGAGAGAGAAGGAGGAGGAGAGGCGCGGCTTCGGGCTGGCCGGGCATTCTTTGGGCTGGACCAGGCCGCAAAGATAGCCAGCCGGGGGAGAGAAAGATGTTTTTCTTTTTCCAAATTTAATTTCAAATGCTGAGTTTCATCTTTTTGTCATAATTTCTTTTGGGCAAATAAAATTATGCAAAAATATGTTCTGGATTCCTTGAGTGATGCTCTACCTAGGAAAAATACTAACCCTGGTTTTCCAATAAAATTTAATTGTGCTTTAATTTGCTCCTTTAATTAAGAAATGCAATTTCCATGATTTTTAATAATTAAAATATAAGTCCAAAAATTATGAAATTTGTTTTGTGTGCTAATTAGGTGATGATGATCTTAATTATGAAGTTTGATCCTGTTTTGATTAAGTTTTGTATTAGGCTTAATTAATTCCTTAATTAATCCTTTAGTTAATTAGTGTTTAATTAATCTCCAATTAGTAAGTTAATTAGTGGCTTTCAACGACTGTGAAAATGGTCAATAAATTAGTAATCACTCTAATCACCATTAGGGTTGCTTGATTTTGGGATTGAGTGATGACCCTAGGTCATTAATCCTAATGACCTTCGGCATTTTATGTTGATTGCGTATCGTTAGTCCGTCGTCGTCGACGCTAGTTGTACCTTCTTGTTGCAACTATACCGTGAAGGAAAGTTGTACTCAAGGTAATAATAAGTTGAATTGTTTCATCCATATTGCATCATCTCGCATCATGTCATGTCATTAAGCATGCATCATTCCTTTACGTATAGTTTACACGTGAGAGCGATGGGTCGCGATGATCAAGTTCGAAGAAGTTGTTTCGAAGAAGATGTCCAGAGGTGTTGATGCCATCGACTTGTGTGATCCTCCCGAGGATCCTAACCTTCTACTCGCAACGCAGGCAAGCCCCAGATACATTAAACCCTTTCTTGAATTTCGAAAGTTCTTTATAATTTTATGTTGATGATATGATGCATTAGGTGTAGGAGTTGAGTGATATCCTATCTTGATGCATTTACCGTACCTTGATATACTATCCCTGAAACCTGTTTTGATTTGAAAATGCTTAACATACGCTTCGCCCTGCTGATAGCATAGGCTTTATAAATAAAATGTTTTCAAAGTGTGATAACAATATCCCCGTTGAGGGCAATTACGAAAACCTGATGTTGCTTATTGTTTATCCTTTACTTCGATCGGGTCAAGGGTACTCAATAAGAACATGATGATGAGTAAATCGAGACGCCGGTGGAGTGACTTGCACCAGGATGGGCTAGTGCCCTGGTGTAGTGTCGTCCACTTGTGTCGGTTAAGGACCGTCCGTTGTTTGGCCCTGGGATCATGAGGTTATTGGATAGTACTAGTCGCATGCTAATGGCGGTAAGCTCCCTTATGCGATCCATACGAGAACGGACACGGGGACGGGAAGTAGCGTGTACCCACACTACGAGCGCACCGTCGCGGTTGTGACCGACGGCGTAGGGAGATGGTGTCTTCGTGCTCTCGTGGCTAGGATCCGTTCTGGTCTGGAGAAATGCAAGCGTGAGTTGATGTATGTAAGATGTTCGGTCCTGCATACATCGTGTGGCTAGGAAGCCCCGGCCGGGTATATAAAGCGATTCGAATCGTCGTGTGCTCCACGATATGGGAGCCGTGATCCGAGTCCCGGCATCGTAGTAATAATGAAAGATGATGAGGTTGGAAAGTTTTGAATTCGAGACCTTGTTTGACAAGTGTTTGCTCTAGACTAGGATAACCTAGATGGGTAGCTTAAAGCTTAATGAAAATATCAGATAAGAATGATTAGTAAGGATCAACATTAGTCGCTTTTCTACAAAGGTGTCTTTGATTCTCGCTAAAGCCTTACCTTGATTCCTATCAACCAGCATTCCTGAGTCTTCTCCCCTCTTTTCCGTCGGGTAAGTCTTGCGGAGTACTTTTTGTACTCGGGGGTTTGTTTGACCCCATTGCAGGTGTTGACTAGTGTTCTTGACTTTGGTCATACCGATTGGGCTTGGCATGATCAAATATCTTCCATCTACAAAGTTCTTTTTTTCGCTTCCGTAAACCCGGTTAAGTTTTGTTTAATCAAACTCGATCAAGTGTTGTAATCTTCTTTTGTAAATCTTCCGCTACTCTGTTATGTTTGTATAAATGGTTGTAATACCGCAAGTTCTTTGTAAGAAGTGGATCCTGGAGGATTGTGGTGTCATCGGGGTTTCACCCGACAGAACTTTTCCAGTTATGTGGTACACAAGTATGGTCGATGAGAGGTCTTAGTGACAATGTCGTACTTGTGGGCCATATAATTTGGAAGGTTTCCGAGGAGGAGAATGGTATCGAGCGATTCTTACAAAGATACTTGTAGTATTACTTTATGAAAACTTCAAAATGAATTTACAATTAAAAGTTTTGACAAAACAATGTTAAAACTTGTCTTACGTTCTTTCTAAAGTTGCTGCAAGCTGTCAAGAAGACCTTTCGGATAATCCTAAGTAACGACGTTGAAGAATCTCCGAGTCTTCTCGCAGAAGTCTAGTGAAGAGTCAACTTCATCGTCAATGCCCTACCAAGAGTCTTTCTGTACCCTGTCTCACTCTGCAAACTAATGTGTAAAGTATTGCCCTATCGTGAGTTGTGAGTGGTGTGCTAACTATCGTCATAAAGACGTATAGGACGAGCATGCATCATACATGTCATATAAGATAAAGGTAACATGTCCTTCCTTAATCCAACAATAGCTATTGTTCGCATAGCTATTAAGATCCCACTGATCTCGTCCCCGTATCTCGAATTGCTAAGGATCTTTAGCTTAGCAAATACCTGAATATAACATTGATTTCCTTGCTTATGTATGTGTCTTCCCTGGACTTTCTAATTTCAACACATGTCATTTCCTTGACCTTATCATTTCGACATGTGTCATACGGGAGATACCGAAATTGGTTTTATGATGGTACCATGATCTACGATCCCGATACAGCGTCGAAACCTGGGGTCTCCTGTGTGCTGCAGCCACATGAGTTACTGCTGGGCGCTCATTTGTATCGAGATCAATGATCATTCTCCATCGTTTTCCATAATTAAAGTACTCCTTTGGGATCATTCTTCAAAATCCCAACCCCTTGTATATGTTAAACTTGTTTCTAGTGAATCCTAAATTCACTAAAGCTTTAACCTTGCAACCCGATATTAATCTTGGTTGTACCCCTGAAACCAACTCTCTAGCCCTATGAGATTCTTGAAACTTAATGTGTTTAACACATTTCCTTTTCCATTACTCAAACCCCACCATTGTTATTTTCTCTTTCTTTGATCTCTATATACGTAATTCCTGCTGACACTCTCACTACCAATATCTATTTCTTAAATTTTGTGGGAATTCTTTAACCCAACTCTTGCTGCTTTATGAACTTCTCCCAAGTCAAAGTACTTGATACATTTCCTTTTCCATTACTTAACCCAAACCCTTGAATCTCGGGACGAGATTCCTGTTAAGTGGGATATAATGTAACACCCCGGTGTTACGTTAACCTAAACCTGCCACATGTCATCATAAGCATTGCATGAGCATTCATGATTAGAGGACCATGACATGAATAACTGAAATGAGTTTACAATTCTAGGGTTTTGTTTGCGCTCTTTTATATCACATGTGTATGTGTACACCATTTAAATTTCACTTGCAAGTTTAATCTTGTTTATAAAAATAATCAATTAAAAGCAACCTTGATGTTTGCAAGTGCTTGGCTAACCCCAGCTTACACTCTAACCATGTTTTACAAGTCAAATGATGCAAAAGCAAGAATCAAGATTGAATTCGGAATTCGGATCCCAAAACCCTAACCCTAGTGGTTGTGTTGGAATTCGAATTTCATTTTCAATTTTGGTGAGCTAACCATAATTAATTTTGTAAATAAAAGTTGCTAACCATTGGCACCATTTTAAAGTATGAAGTTTGTACTTTAAAAGAGTGCCATTGGTTGAGTTTGAAAAGTGCCACAACATCATTAATTAATTGCCCAAAGATTCAATTTGAAAAATCTTTCAAAAGGGAGATTTTCAAAGTGTTTGTGCCCCTTTTCAATTTCACCTCAAAATATTCAAAATTTGGGAAAACTCCAAAAATACAGTTTGTGCATCTCTTTGAGCTCTACAACTTTGGTATACAAAGTTTTTTAAGTTTTTGAATAAAATTTGAACTAATTTCAAAAGTTATTTGAATTGGAAAATGTCCCCTTTTAAGTTTTAAACTTCAATTCAAAAATTATTTGGTTTCAGGAAAAACTTCCTAAATGAAAGTTGTAGATATTGAGAAATAAAACAACTTTTATTTTTGGAGATTTTCATCTTTTATTCAAAATTTGAAAGTAATTTTAAATCCCCAAAAGTAGGGCTTTTGCCCTAATTTCAAATTTGAAATGCAAATTCAAAATTTATTTGGAATATGACTGAACCTCCTTAATGAAAGTTGTAGAGCAATAAATTTTGTGCAATCTGTATTTTAGGAGATTTTCATCTTTTATTCAAAAGTTGGGAGTAATTTGAAAAGAGAAAAGGTGAGGTGGCACTGTGCTACAGATAACTTAGGGGAATCCTTCTTTCTCTTCTTCTCTGCCCATGCCGGGCACTGCTGCCGCCGGCCGCCGTGGCTTTTCTCGCGGCGTCGCCGGTTTCACGCGCGACCAACCACCTGGGCGGGGTCGTGAAGCCTCTGGCCACCTCGACGACGCATCCTTGCCCTATAAAAGCTCGAGCCGGCCGCCCTTTTTCTCCTCTTCCTCCTTCTCTGTCACCGTCGGCCGTCAATCATTCACCGTCAAAATTCTCCATCACCACGCCATCACCGTCCAATTGCTCGCACAGAGAGTTCCGCAAGTTAGTTGCGCTGCTTTTGAACCAAACCACAGCCTTTGATATCGCCCAATTCATTCGGTTGGCCGTCATCTTCCCCACGGCCGGCAGTGGACCGCCGCCGTGAGCTTCGCCCGGGCCAGCGCAACTCAGAGCAGGTCATGTCTCCTTTTCTTTCGTCTTAGCTTCGCCCAATCCTATTGATCGTGGTCGGCTCAAATTTTTTTCGTAGCCGAGGCCGGGACACGCCGGAACACCACCGTCCTCCTCGGTTCACGCCGCCGCAACCGCCATCACCATCGACTCCCTTCTCTCCGTTCGTTCCAGTCTCGACATCACCGTGTTGTAAACTCTCGGTGAGCTCCTGGTACTCTTTAGGATGTTGGTTGCGTCGTTGTAAGCAGTGCTCTGGGCTGAACGCCGTCTAGCCGGCGAGCTCCGCCATGTCCGAGCCGCTGCGGCCACCGCCACGCGTGCTCCGGTGAGGCGCAGTAGTCGTATAGCAGCTCGTTGAGGTCGGGGTAATGAGGGGAGCACGTTGGTGCGATTAGTTCGTCGGAAGGGTCACCGACGGCGAGGACCGCCGTCAACCGCCGCCGCCATCCCGTCGGCCAGAGAGAAAGAAAGGGAGAGAGGAGGAGCTGACACCCGGCCCCAATCGGTGAGAGAGAGAGAAGGGAGGAGCGGCAGCGCTGGCGGGCTGGCTGGGCTGGGCTGGCTGGACCTGGACCAGGCCGCCAAAGATAGCAAGGGGAGAGAAAGATGTTTTTCTTTTTCCAAATTTAATTTCAAATGCTGAGTTTCATCTTTTTGTCATAATTTCTTTTGGGCAAATAAAATTATGCAAAAAATATGTTCTGGATTCCTTGAGTGATGCTCTACCTAGGAAAAATACTAACCCTGGTTTTCCAATAAAATTTAATTGTGCTTTAATTTGCTCCTTTAATTAAGAAATGCAATTTCCATGATTTTTAATAATTAAAATATAAGTCCAAAAATTATGAAATTTGTTTTGTGTGCTAATTAGGTGATGATGATCTTAATTATGAAGTTTGATCCTGTTTTGATTAAGTTTTGTATTAGGCTTAATTAATTCCTTAATTAATCCTTTAGTTAATTAGTGTTTAATTAATCTCCAATTAGTAAGTTAATTAGTGGCTTTCAACGACTGTGAAAATGGTCAATAAATTAGTAATTACTCTAATCACCATTAGGGTTGCTTGATTTTGGGATTGAGTGATGACCCTAGGTCATTAATCCTAATGACCTTCGGCATTTTATGTTGATTGCGTATCGTTAGTCCGTCGTCGTCGACGCTTAGTTGTACCTTCTTGTTGCAACTATACCGTGAAGGAAAGTTGTACTCAAGGTAATAATAAGTTGAATTGTTTCATCCATATTGCATCATCTCGCATCATGTCATGTCATTAAGCATGCATCATTCCTTTACGTATAGTTTACACGTGAGAGCGATGGGTCGCGATGATCAAGTTCGAAGAAGTTGTTTCCAGAAGAAGATGTCCAGAGGTGTTGATGCCATCTGACTTGTGTGATCCTCCTGAGGATCCTAACCTTCTCTGCAACGCAGGCAAGCCCCGGATACATTAAACCCTTTCTTGAATTTCGAAAGTTCTTTATAATTTTATGTTGATGATATGATGCATTAGGTGTAGGAGTTGAGTGATATCCTATCTTGATGCATTTACCGTACCTTGATATACTATCCCTGAAACCTGTTTTGATTTGAAAATGCTTAACATACGCTTCGCCTGGCCGATAGCATAGGCTTTATAAATAAAATGTTTTCAAAGTGTGATAACAATATCCCCGTTGAGGGCAATTACGAAAAACTCCGATGTTGCTTATTGTTTATCCTTTACTTCGATCGGGTCAAGGGTACTCAATAAGAACATGATGATGAGTAAATCGAGACGCCGGTGGAGTGACTTGCACCAGGATGGGCTAGTGCCCTGGTGTAGTGTCGTCCACTTGTGTCGGTTAAGGACCGTCCGTTGTTTGGCCCTGGGATCATGAGGTTATTGGATAGTACTAGTCGCATGCTAATGGCGGTAAGCTCCCTTGTACGATCCATACGAGAACGGACACCGGACGGGAAGTAGCGTGTACCCACACTACGAGCGCACCGTCGGCGGTTGTGACCGACGGCGTAGGGAGATGGTGTACTTGTGCTCTCGTGGCTAGGATCCGCTCGGGTGCGGAGAAATGCAAGCGTGAGTTGATGTATGTAAGATGTTCGGTCCCCGCATACATCGTGTGGCTAGGAAGCCCCGTAGGGTATATAAAGCGATTCGAATCGCCGTGTGCTCCACGATATGGGAGCCGTGATCCGAGTCCCGGCATCGTAGTAATAATGAAAGATGATGAGGTTGGAAAGTTTTGAATTCGAGACCTTGTTTGACAAGTGTTTGCTCTAGACTAGGATAACCTAGATGGGTAGCTTAAAGCTTAATGAAAATATCAGATAAGAATGATTAGTAAGGATCAACATTAGTCGCTTTTCTACAAAGGTGTCTTTGATTCTCGCTAAAGCCTTACCTTGATTCCTATCAACCAGCATTCCTGAGTCTTCTCCCCTCTTTTCCGTCGGGTAAGTCTTGCGGAGTACTTTTGTACTCGGGGTTTGTTTGACCCTCATTGCGGTGTTGACTAGTGTTGCTGACTTTGGTCATACCAGTGGGCTTGGCATGATCAAATATCTTCCATCTACAAAGTTCTTTTCTCGCTTCCGTAAACCCAGTTAAGTTTTGTTTAATCAAACTCTGATCAAGTGTTGTAATCTTCTTTTGTAAATCTTCCGCTACTCTGTTATGTTTGTATAAATGGTTGTAATACCGCAAGTTCTTTGTAAGAAGTGGATCCCGGAGGATTGTGGTGTCATCGGGGTTTCACCCGACGTAACTTTTCCAGTTATGTGGTACACAAGTATGGTCGACAGAGGTCTTAGTGACAATGTCGGTACTTGTGGGCCATATAATTTGGAAGGTTACGCCCACAGCGATACTGAGCCATTTGGTACCACAAAGTGGGCCTAATTTGCAACAACAAAGTGGAATGGCGATAACCCAATTCGTTCTCCAATGCCAACCCAGAGAAGCAAGGAAAGTGACTACTATAATTTTACAGCTCTAGCTATGAAAGTTCAGTACAAAGATGGTCAAGAATAATTCTTTATTGACAGAATGAATATTGTTGTTGTTCATAAACCAACTAAAATAATATAGCAATAAGAATCAAGTCTCATACTGCATTCTTTAGAAAATTTGTTCTTACCAGAATGAAATGGGAGGGGACTGAGGTTCATTACATATACTACTGGGATAATTCCCAAGCCCATTATGGTTTGTGAAGAAATTATGTATGTAGGTTGATGTTGGTAGAAGCTATGAGGGGAAATTTTTATGGTAAGCTGTGTCCTAGCAGCGTGATGTACTCTTTACAGCTTGCTTGAAAAATATAAGAAGCTATTGCTTATGTTCAACAATTGTGGACACACGGACCATACTGAGAATAAGTTTCAAAGTCTAAAGAGTAACTTCATAGAGCTTGAACAACACTTGCAGCTTATCTTCATTCCAAGTGGTGTGTATCAACTACCAATACTGGAAACAAGTTGGAAGCACCTAAAAAATATAATACAAATTGGCATATGTTAATAACTTAATATGCACATCCAATCCAAGATGTTAGAACTGAAAAAGGATCATCCTTTTTTTTGTTCATGCAAGATGTTAGCACTAATTAAAGGTCATACATTTTTTTGGCTCTTCCCATCATCATCACCAACACTTTTAGGATACCTCTCTAGGCCAAATGTATTTAAATTCAATGTCTTCCATGTTAGATAATTGTATCTCAGAGACTCCAGAGTGCTCCATCTATTTTCAAAATGCAAGCAACAAGAGCTCTTATTTGTGCGTGCATTAAATTTAGCATCTAGGTTAGTGAATCCAACTCTATTCAGAAATCTCCTAGATCCAATATTGCGAGCAGCTACTTCTTCCAAGCAAATATATATGAAAATGTTATCCCTGGGCTGCATCCCAGACTGCTGTTCCATTTTCCATCTGCAATACAACACATGCATGTTCGATTGATAAAAATTCAGAAGGTGACATAAATCTAATCCTCTGCTATACTATATTCCCAAATCCATCCTTTCTATTCCATGAGTAGGCACCGGACAGTGCAAATTCATTCCTATTCAATCCAAACATCAGTACTACTGCCACGGATCGATCAAGCACCAGTAGCAACTAATTTGGGACATGGCAAATTGCCCCAAAAGTAGGAAGGATTAGAGGGAGGCATCAGTACAAGAACAAACCTTCAATCAATGGGCTAGAGCAGATCCACGCGTTACAGACCGGCGCCCGTTGCTGATCGTCTGAGCTAGTCGGCGTCGCGGCGGATCTTCTTCAAGGCGGACTTCATTACACAGCGAGCCAGCCCTACGACCGCGGGTGCCCGGGCACGGCTTCGCCGCCCAGCCAGCCCTGCGGCCATGGACGTCCCACTGAATCACTACCGCCGCGGGCGGCCCGCGCCGGCGGCGAGTTGCGCGCCCACGTCACTTGGCGTCCCCGCCGGGCCATGGAGGCGCGGCGGTTTGGAGGGCGGGTAGTGGGGCACCAACCGTCGCCGTCGGCCGTGGCGGATTGCCGGGAGGCGGAGGAGGGCGGGCCGGAGGAGGGAGGGCTTTGACTGGGAGGGCCGGGTGGCGGGCCGCAGAACGAGCAGCGTCGTGCTGGCGCCGTCGCCGCCCGCCCGCGCCGTCGCGGCGGCGGACAGGGGAGGACAGTTTTTTTTCGGGTCGGGATCGGAGTCGCTGTCGCCCGCGCCGCCGCGACTTCGTGAGCGATTTAACACGGGAGGGCGGCGTCTCTTTTTTCGGGTCGAATGGGCTTCATGGGCCGACGGACGAAAAATTTGAGGAGAGAAAACTCTCTCTTTTAAATATTAGGTATAGATTTAAAACTAGGTAAAACACCTCTCTTAACTTTTTAAACCATATGTTTTATTATTCTGGAGCGGTTTCAAAAAATAATCCCCCAATTATAACTTAAAACGTTTCAAAATAAGGTTTGAAAAGATTTCCAACATGTTTCGGAAGGTTGAATAGGTAAAACTTTTTAAAAATGAAAAATTAATTATTTTCTAACAAAGTAGTAAAAGTTCGAGACTTTTTCAAACACAACTAGTTGAAACATATTTGAAACAATAGTTTTGAAATTTAAAATGATTTGAAAACTGGTTTAGGCCGAACCCCTTCGAGGTCCAACCAAAAAACTCCAGCCTAGCACCTCTTTCTTTTCAGTTAAAGCTTGTTCGGTGCAAGAATTACTTGCAGCGCCTTGTGTTCCCGAAGAGACACACCATTCTGTTCTTGATTTTATCTCTACGGCTAATCTCAATGGAGGTTTCATGGAGTTTCATGGGCATTAAATACGCTGACATGGCAAAGTATTTATTAAGAGAGACTATAAAAAGTTTCATGGGAGCGAGAGAGAGTTTCATGGAGATGAAACTCTTCCTCGCACTGCTTCCAAAATCTGGGTGCGATATGAAGCGCGCCATAAACCCCCCCAATCGAGACTAGCCTACCTGGTACAAGGCACCGATTGAAATTGGAGATGGCGATTTCGTTATAAAAGAAAGGACCGGTCCAGTGAAGAAGCACATTTTAGTTGGGCCTTTTCGCAAAAAACGTGGTGTTGGTGTGGTTTCTGAAAAGCGTCAGTCCCGGAGACCCGGACTCCCAGTTTCCAACAAGGAAAAAAAAAAAAAAAAGGGATTGGAAGAACCCCTCAATTTCCTCTCTCTCTCCCGCCGATGCCTAATCGGACTCCGATCCAATCATCCAATTCAAAATCGAAAACATGGATTGACATGATAGAGTATAGACAAAGAGGAGCACAGATCTGAGGCCGGGGACACGGAACCTCGGCGAGATCTCTTTGGTAGGGTGGTGTGTCGTACCATGGGGATTCAGAGCGAGCAGCGGGGGCCTCAGCAAACCCTAGCCCGGAGTAAGGCTCGACTCTCTTGCCCCTCGCCCTCTCTCTGGTTCGCATGCTGTTTTCTTCTTGCCACTCTAAAAAATGATCTTTTTTCCGTATCAGTTGTTTTTTTAGCCTATTGATCGTTAACAATTCGCCGTTTAGACAAATGTCACACGGATACCAATTTTTAAAATACTTGAGACTGAATTGTCACTTTGGTAGATTATTAGGTCTCCAAATCGAGCTCCTTGAGTGCTTACGCTTTAGCAGCCCACCCCGCTGATTTTGTGAGGTTTTTTTTTTCAGCTCGAGTTCTCGCTGTCTCTCTATCATAACCGTGCTTGTTGGGTTCCAGGTGGATCTGTTGCTACAGAGAACGAAATTGAAGACCCACCCTGTCAAACGTTGGGATATCCAATCCCATGCCTTCCTGAGGTACGGCAACATAGAATTCTCAGTGGGTTAATCTGCTGTTGTTTTTTTGTTAGCTCAAGAAGATCTAAATATGCAGAGTCAGAGTATATCTACTTAATCAGGCATATGACTTGGCTGTTTGTTGATGAAATGTGCAAATAATCATATTAGCCTAGGAATTATCACTTGTGGGGTTTTGGAGAGATTAGAGTGTGATATTACCATCCTTGGCAGCATGAATGGTTATAGCAACAGCTCCATCAGAGTCTTCCTGGAAGTAGTCATATTATATACTGAAACTGCATTCATCCTCTCTCTATGAATACATATACATATAGTTTGTCAACTCCTTCCTCTGTATCGATGCTGATGCACTTACCATAAAGTTTAAGTTTGTCCCTCGCTTCCTTGGAACATGATAGGCATCATTGATTTTAGTCTCGCTGTAAGTCCAGCAAGCGAAATTGGGAGCCATGCCAGGCATCTGTGATTATAGAACAACAAGTGGTGTAGGAGTTTGCCAATCTTCTCGCTTTAGGATCATGGGGTAACTTCATTCGTGTAACCTGTCTAACCAATGGTACCATCCGCTGTTTGGACAATCACCTGTGACAAAAGAATTCGCCCAACCACATACTTGATTGATGTGTACTGAACTGGGCAAGGTAGATAGCTGCTGCAAATTCAGTACAAGGATGAACAAGAACACAAGCAGTCGAGAATAACTCCTAATTCCCAAGGGCAAAATTATGGCACAACCCTAAGGACAAGAGTGCTTGATTGACTTGTCTATTTTTTAGTTCAATTCCTGGTTACGGTTTGCAAATGCTAATACTAGGAACATACCTCCTTGTTGGGCTGTTTGCTTTTGCTTGGCTTGGTCTGAAATTCGTAGGTCTTGTTCAGCTCACACCCAAGATATGCATTAGTATTTCTACACAGCTCCAAATGAGGATTTGTCTGTTGCATTTGGAACTTGAGCTGATAGTTTTGTAGTCCGTATAATACTATTGTCGGAAGCCCTTGGAGTGGTACCGAATTCATGTTTAACTTCATGGACAGAAGAAGAATCTGAGCGCCAAATATCTTTCTGCATCACTTGGTCCAATTTGTCTTGCCTGCCTTTCTCACCTGAGAACAAGCAACGTATTTATATTATCTACTATGCAGTAAACAAGTCCCATTAAGGGCATGGTTAGATTCATCAAGAAGCAAATTTTACACCTGCTTAGTTGGACCTCAGGTCATTGACCCCTTGTGTGCAAAACCTTGTCTTGTTCAGAAAAGGATTTTGTAATGCATCCAGGATGTCCCCATCAATAAGTTTGAGCATATAGATAATAATTTGAGAATAACAAAGTGAAAAATGGTCAGTCTTGATGAATTAACATAAATATGCCGCTTTAGTGGTGTGATGCTGAAATGGCTTGCTATAATCAGATTTCTGGAAGCATTGGCTGTCATGTTCGGTTGAGGAAAAAAAAAAATTATCTCTCTTTCGATTGACTTCAGTATTCGTGCTAGGATATCGGTTTTACTATTTTGCTACCTAAATCCAAAGTAATCACTGGCTGAATTGAATGTTATTTTATGAGATGTGTCATATGTGTGTGTGTAACCTACAATTGCGCAATAAAATGTTATCCTGTTCATTTTGATGGACACATTGTTTACTCTGGTCTGTGCTCTTATGCAAGCAACAAAAGATATCATTGTAGTTAATCAGTGCTGACCATTAGTAAGGATCTTTTTTTTTCCTTGTTATATTGTTAGAAAGCCTCCAATAATACTATTAATTAAGGAAAAACTTCTCTGTGAAATGCTATGTTCACATGCCACCGTTACATTCAGTTGGCAGTTTACATACATATGTAACACATTGCACCTTTGTGGTTATGCAGAGAGCTACCTGAAGTACACACTAATCTGGTCCTACTTTTTCTCTGATTGAAATTCATTTGCATTGGCAAAGTTAAAAGTTAACCCCATGCTTGTGCATGCAGGACATCTGGCGTTATATACATTCTTTAATGCCGATGGATGCGGCTGCTCGTGCTGCTTGCCTTTCTCATGCCTTTCTAAGTTCCTGGAGATGTTATCCCAAACTCACTTTGAGTTGGCAGACGCTTTGCTCGAAGACAAGTGGAAACAGTTTAATCTCCAGAATTGACAGTATTCTGAAAAAACACTCAGGCATTGGTCTGAAGATATTGAGCCTTACTGTATGTGATAATCACAGTTGCTTACCTTATATCGACAGTTGGCTCCAGGCTGCTGTTACACCAGGGATTGAAGAGCTCACACTGACGCTTCATGGAAAGTACAAGTTCCCATGTTCACTTTATCTGATGGGGTTAGAAGCTCAATTCGGTCTCTTCAACTTTCCTCATGTGTCTTCTGTCCCACGCGTGATCTTGGCCCTTTAAGAAGGTTAACAATAATAAGGATGAGGCCTGTGCATATCACGGGGGATGAACTGGGGTGCCTCCTTTCCAATTCTTTTGTGCTGGAGCATTTATACCTCAATAATTGCAAGGGGATAGTTTTCCTGAAGATACCCTCTGTGCTGAAGCGGCTCAGCTCCCTGAAGGTTTTCGTATGTTCCGGTCTGCAAGTTATAGAGAATAATGCACCAAATCTCTCCAGCTTTACCCTTGTTGGAAAGGTTTCAGAACTCTCGCTTGGAGAAGCGTCACAGATAATGAAGGTATTTTGTATGCAACGTGCAAACGTCGTCTGTTATGCACGTACTGAGCTTGCACCCATTATGCCAAATCTTGAGAAGCTTGAATTAGATTCAAGCGAAGAGGTATACTGCAGATTAGCGATAAATCCATAAGATTGTAGTTATAAATTGTTTTACATGTTTATAATTAATCTGAACATGACATATTTGCTGTGCAGGTGGATACACCTATGCTGCCTACCAAGTTCTTCAACCTCAAGCACCTGGCCATTCAGATTAGTGGATGGGCCTTGTCCCCATCCTACGATTATTTCTCTCTGGTTTCTTTCTTGGATGCGGCTCCTTCCTTGGAGACTTTGTACCTGAATGTAAGACAGTGTCCATCCTATATGTCCTACAAATTATGATATTTGATAACTCATGTGGGTTCATCAATGGACTAAGTTCTCTGATTTTTTTTTCTTCAGGTGTCCCAGAAAGATATGAAGCATGAATCGGTTTTTGGAGGTTCTTCATTTAGGCAGCTGCCCGAACAACGCCACAACCACCTCAAGAGTGTGGAGATCGTAGGTTTCAGCTCTGCAAAGGGCTTGGTTGAGCTAACATGTTGCATTGTCAAGAACGCTGTCTCACTCGAGCGCCTTACATTGAACACCCTTCATAGTCAAAGTAGGTGTTCAGGAGAAAATAATAATGACTCTTGGGATCAAATTTGTGTTGGCATTAGCAAGGCTGTGCTCAAGGAAGCGACTACAGCGGTCGCAGCTATAAGAAAGTACATTGAGGATAAAGTTGCACCTACAACTAAGCTGACTGTTCTGGAGCCTTGCACTAGGTGTCATTCCACTACAGTGGATGATGGTAGGTAGATCGTGCAAATTGCAGCTGATGGAGGTGGAAGTTGTCATAATAAGTTTCTTATAATTGTGCTGTGTAAATTCTGTAATTCTAAATTGATCTTAATGAAGTCTGATTGTCTGGACAAGTTGTAGACAAATTAATGCTGAACCTATTTGCCAGTTTGCCTTAATGGAATCTATCTCGTTTGGAATTTTTCTGGAGATTATTTTTCTTGGGTTGATCCTGTCATATGTTCTGTTGGCTTCTGGGGTTGATTCATATAAACTTTTGTTATCCAGTATACAAATTTCTCTTGATTGTGATCAGCTTGAACTAAACCCTAAGTTAAGGCTGCACTACAAGTAAAATGATCTTCTCCATGTAAAACTCTTGTCAATGTGGGGGTGAGGCAGGCTTGTACAACGCACTGACTTTTTATCCGTGACAGGGGATTAGTTTATCTTTGTTGATCGACTTGCATGCTATTCTTATAAAGATAAAGACGCGATTCTTCTAGGGGAAATACTGTTTTTAGTGTGCATCCTGATTCTGCGATTGTCTTTCTGTATATGGTTGGCAAAGTCTGATGTGATAACCGTAACTGCTGTTTTTTTTTTTTCTAATGTTTATGCAATTGAATTATGTTGCACAAGAACTAAACTATTATTATGTTATATGTTCATTTTGGGTGCAAAAGGCATCTTCAGTGCCGTAGAGCTGCAGCTGGCATTGTATCCTTGAAGATATGTTTCTAGATAATTTTTAAGCATAATCACAATCCTTGCAGCTGGACATGCTTAGCTCTGGAGTATTTGTGTGAAGTCCAAAATAACAGTCTGGGAAATGAATAAATATAAGCACATGGACAGATTGGTACTTAATAGCTTACGTCATAGGCAACATTAGGTAGTTCTAAGTCTTAGAATTGTCACAAGAAAAAGCAATCGTCTCATATATATTACATACATATTTCTCTATTTAAAACTAAATTCATTTGCTATTAGCAGTACACGAATACATGGTGAATACATGGTCTTGTTGCTGGTACACAGCTTTGACACTAATAAATAGCACCAGCACATTAGGTATCTTGCAAAGCAATACACAATTTGCATCTGGTGCCACCTTCCTTGACATACCTCTACGGCAGTACTCAACAATCTGCCTCTATTGTCCATATCTCCACAGCCATACCCAACAAAAACATACAAACTTTGTCAGTCTGCTGCAAGTCTCCTCTTGGGCACCAAACTTACAAGCACACAATAACCTAAGGGCCCGTTTGGCTCTTTGGAATTTTAGGAATTGAATTCATTGAATTGAATTCATTGTATAAACTATAATTGTGAAAGAAAAATCCATAGAAGCATCTATAACTTTAGTTAAATTGGGGAAGAAGAATCTTTGGAATCCATTTCCCACCTCTCATCCTATGAATTTGAGATAGGTTTATATGTAAATTTTGGAAAGTTATAGAATTTTAAAATTTTCTTCCACAACTATAGTTTATACTATGAATTCAATTCAGCAAATTCCGAAGAGCCAAACGGACCTTAAGTGATGTCTATTGAACAGTTTTACTAGGTAGGAAAACCAGGAAAGATTTTTAATGCTCTAGAAATCAGCTTAGGCGTTTCTAGTGAACTGATGAGTGTAACCAAAATGATGTGACATAAGTACAGTATGTGAAGTATCACAAAAGAATAAAATGACTACAAAAATGATAAACTGAGCCCAGTAGATCTATGTCAGGCTTGGGTTTTTCTTCTCATGCTGCAATGACTCAATACTTTTCTTCAGAGTGAGTCTAATTAAAGAAATAAAGGTGAATGCGATTTTTCTTTCTTCAGAAAAGGAAACTCCCAGTGCTAAGGAGAAATGTTAAATGATATGTGTGCAGATATAATGGACTAATAAACTTACCATGTTCGCAGCAGCTGACCTCGTCTATGTTATAATTTTATAAATTAGTGGTACTAGCAGTAATTAAATGTAAAAAAAAAAAGCAACTCAAGCCGTGGAATCAGCATGTATTCAAACCCTTTTTTCTACCTATTAACGAAATGATACACAGTCCTCCTACATGTTCAAGAAAAAAAGCAGTAACCAAATTTTGGGTTCCAGGGTTTTAAGTATTGCAAAATTTGGGACATGGAAAGCAGAGGATGTTCTTAACTTGAAACTCTAGACCGAATCTATTCTTGCATGTGCATCCATGATTCATCTTTAGTTTAATATTTAGCATGTTGAATATGTATGTATGCATGTGTATACAATTGATGTCTAGGAAATTTTCCTAGTAGGGAACAAAAATAAATCAATTATCACGGATGTCTCCAATGCCTGCAACTATCAAATCAAGTTGGATATCGACAACCAAATCCAGTTGAGTTTCCAGCAACTGCTGGCATTACCGAGCACTAAAAGGATGACTTTACTTTATTGGTGTTGGAATACATGAGTCGTGGGACGATGCTGATTTTGTGGGTTGTGGAGGCTCCTCGCGTGTCTATTTGGTTGCCAACCTTGTTTTGTTTGCATGTTCAGAGCTGCGCTCATGCTGAGCTGATATACATGTTCCTGGAGGCCGACCAAAATGACGGTTATGTGCCATTTAGTACATGTCCTACAAGTCATTGTTGGTGTCATGGAACAAGCTATGGAAAACTTACAAGAACAGGTGAGATTTCCATTCTACCTTGACATTCAGATGTTTTTATTCATATATGCCTTAATGCTGTTTCAGTTAATTTATCTAAACCATAACCATGGACGGCTAAGCCAGCCCTCCAAGTCGCGGGAAGGATCAAAGAAAGCGCAGAAATCCAAAAAGGGCACACCGTATGCAAAACCAGTGGTTGGTTTTAGTTTCTTACTGTTTGAGATCCCTTGCCGGTTTGGGCAAGCTTGTTTGGTTCTCTTTCTCTGTGTGTATAAAATAAAACTCTCCCTCTTAATTGATAGGCAAAGCTCCTGCTATTTGGGTTCAAAAGAATAACTATGGATGGCAGAGTTTTGAGCTCTCAACGGAAGATATATCAGTCTGTCTACTTATAGTCTATGTCACAGTTAGTTTGTATGCTATTCTGTAATTTCCACAAATGATTATTGCTATGTGGAAAAACATAAAGCAGCTTCAGTTTTTCCCGACCTTAGATTGTCTATATTCAGGTAACATTCATGCTTGACATATCTAACTATTGTAGAGAACCTATGCAACTCCGCCTATGTTGACTGGAAGACTTTATTGAGTCGTCTCAACATAGCCGGTCCCAAGCCCGGGTAAAGGAGGAGGGTTGTGTTAGGTCTGGCGAACCAACATAAAAATCAGCCACTCTAATGGATGTGAAACCCACAAGAGATTCGTTGGGGCGTAACCCTCTTAGCGACGCGCTACATCGGAACCCGGGTGTGGTGTTAAATGGGCAAGGGCCGGGTCGTCATCCCCTTAGTGGCGCGTCGTATCGTGATCCGGGTACGACGAAAAATGAGCAAGGGTCGGGTCGTCGCAACCTTAGTGGCGCGCTACATCTTCGCCCGGGTGTAGTGAAAAATGAGCAAGGGTCTTCGCACTTCCCTCGACGGGTGCGAAGGGTAAGGAAGCTAGCCGAGCCAACTAGGATTCGTCTAGGTAGCTGGAACGTAGGGTCCCTAACGGGTAAGTTAAGAGAGCTAGTCGATGCAGCAATTAGGAGGCGTGTAAATATTCTATGCGTTCAGGAGACCAAATGGAAGGGCCGAAGGCGAAGGAAGTGGAGGGTACGGCTTCAAACTTTGGTACACGGGGACAACATCGTAGGAATGGGGTAGGGATCTTGATCGACAGGAGCCTTAAGGATGGAGTTGTTGATGTTAGGAGGCAAGGGGACCGGATTATTCTAGTTCGGTTGGTAGTTGGAGATTCGGCTCGAACGTGATCGGTGCCTATGCCCCTCGAGGTAGGTCTTAGTGAGAGCACTAAGAGGCGTTTTTGGGAAGATTTAGATAGCATGGTTAGTACCGTGCCTACCAGCGATGTAGAAACTCTTCATAGGTGGAGACCTCAATGGCCATGTGGGTGCGACTAATGTAGGTTTCGAACGGGTGCATGGGGGGTTTGGGTATGGCATTAGGAATCTAGAGGGGGAGGATGTTCTGAACTTTGCGTTGGCCTATGATTTGTTGATAGCGAACACCCTCTTTAGGAAGAGGGAATCCCATTTTGTGACCTTTCTTAGTGGACAACACTCGAGCCAGATCGACTTTATCCTTGCAAGGAGGGAGGATAGACGTGCTTGCTTAGATTGTAAGGTGGTACTGGGGAGTGTCTTTGTCCCCCCCAACACAAGCTTGTGGTGGCGGACTTTCGCTGTGCACGTGTCCATCGGGACAAACGGGCCGGGGTTGCGAGGACGAAGTGGTGGAAGCTTAGAGGGAAGCGGCGCAAACGTTTAAGGCGAGGATGCTAGGTGAGGGACCTTGGGAAGAAGGGGAAGATGCGCACGACATGTGGCTCAAGATGGCAACATGTGTTCGGAAGGTGGCCTCGGAAGTGCTTTGGGAGTGAGTAGGGGAGGCAAACGGAAGCGAAGGACACCTGGTGGTGGAATGACGAGGTGCAAAGGGCCATTAGGGAGAAGAAGGAGTGTTTCAAGCGACTCCCTTTGTGACAAGAGTGCAGCCAACATCGAGAGCTATAAAATAGCGAAGAGGGCCGCAAAGCGAGTGTGTGAGTGTAGCAAAAGGTCGGGCGTATGATGACCTTTATCAGCGGCTAGGCACGAAGGAAGGGGAGAAGGACATTTATAGGATGGCTAGGATTCGTGAGAGGAAGACGAGGGACATCAACCAAATCAAATGCATCAAGGGCGGGGACGGATCGACTTCGGTGAAGGATGTAGAGATCAAGGAAAGATGGAGAGAGTATTTCGATAAGTTGTTTAATGGGGAGAATGAGGGTCCTACCCTTGAGTTGGACGACTCATTTGATGATACCAACAAAGCGCTTTGTGAGAAGAATTCGGGAGGCAGAGATCGGGGAGGCTTTGAAGAGGATGAAGGGAGGTAAAGCGATGGGCCCCGATGGTATCCCCATTGAGGTGTGGAGATGTCTGGGTGCTAGAGCGATTGGGTGGTTAACTAAGCTTTTTAACCACATCTTTCGGTCAAACAAGATGCCTGAAGAATGGAGGAGAAGTATTTTAATACCGATCTTCAAGAACAAGGGAGATGTTCAAAGTTGTACTAACTACCGTGGGATTAAGTTGATGAGCCATACGATGAAACTCGGGAGAGGGTTATCGAGCACGCCTAAGAGGAGTGACAAGTGTGACCCAAAACCGGTTTGGGTTCATGCCCAGTAGGTCGACCATGGAGGCGATTTTCTTGATACGACAATTAATGGAGAGATATAGGGAGCAGAAGAAGGACTTGCACATGGTCTTCATTGACCTCGAGAAGGCATATGACAAAGTACCAAGAAATGTCATGTGGTGGGCCTTGGAAAAGCACAAAGTCCCAACTAAGTACATTACCCTCATTAAGGATATGTATAGGGATGCGGTGACGTTTGTTCGAACATGTGATGGCGACACCGGTGACTTTCCAATTAAAATAGGGCTACACCAGGGGTCAGCATTGAGCCCTTATTTATTTGCTTTGGTAATGGATGAGGTCACAAGGGACATACAAGGTGATATCCCTTGGTGTATGCTCTTTTTGCTGATGACGTGGTGCTAGTTGACGAGAGTAGGGCGGGGGTTAATAGGAAGCTAGAACTATGGAGACACACGTTAGAGTCGAAAGGGTTTAGACTTAGTAGGACCAAGACCGAGTACATGAGGTGCGATTTCAGTAGCGACTAGGCATGAGGAGGGAGAAGTTAGTATAGATGGGCAGGTGGTGGCTAAGAAGGGCACCTTTTCGGTATTTATGATCGATGCTACAAAAGGATGGAGACATTGATGAAGATGTTAGACATAGAATTTCAGCCGGTTGGTTGAAATGGCGTCAAGCTTCTGGCGTCCTTTGTGATAAAAGGGTGCCCTCGAAGCTAAAAGGTAAGTTTTATAGGGACGGCGATCCGCCCGGCGATGTTATCGGTCTTGAATGTTGGCCTACAAAAAGGCGACATGTCCAAAGAATTGAGTGTAGCAGTAGATGCGTATGTTGCGTTGGTTTTGTGGGCACACAAAGAGGGATAGAGTCCGAAACGACGATATTCGGGATAGGGTTGGGGTGGCACCAATTGAGGAGAAATTGATTCAACATCGGTTGAGATGGTTTGGACATGTTCAACGGAGACCTCCCGAGGCGCCCGGTGCGTAGTGGGGTTCTAAAGCGGGTTGATAATGTAAAGAGCGGTAGAGGTCGGCCCTAAACTAAACCAGGGGACGAGTCGGTTAAGAGGGACCTTAAGGAGTGGAATATCTCCAAGGATTTAGCTATGGATAGGAGCGCTTGGAGACTAGCAATCAACGTGCTCGAACCGTGACCCTAACTCCATCTGTCTTGTGTCCTTTATGTGTTTCTCTATTTCGTGTCTCTTTTGGGTTTCACTTCTAGCCTACCCCAACTTGCTTGGGACAAAAGGCTTTGTTGTTGTTGTTGTTGTTGTAGAGAACCTATGCAGAATTTATCTTGTTCTGAGTTTATATAGGTTGACAAGATTTTTGCATTAACTTGTTTTATTATTTGTGTTCATGAAACTTCAATGCAAATAAGTTGTTTTATTTTTATTTTTTTTTGTGGTGCACGCATGTGTTATTGTTTGTACTTTGTAATTAGACTTTTATTGCAAAAAAAATGGGTTTTATGGTTCACTTAACAATTCATCCTAAGTTCCTAACATGATCATTTTTTAAGAGATAACTATGATCAGGTTTAAGTGCTTGCATGATCAGTTTTAAGTTTTTCTTAACACACATGATAATATTTATGATCAGGCACACATGACAATATTTATGATCAGGCTAGCTAGTTTGGTTGGAAATAAATGAGGTATTCAATTTGTTGGTTCTATTTCCAGATGATCTTGTGGGCGATTATTGGTTTCCATTTTACTTTTATTTTATAACTGAATCATGTTTCCCCGGTCGCTAAGAATCTAATTAAATCCTAGTTACTATTATATATTTTTGTGCGAACAGTATGAACTGTGCTTCTAACATATGCTTCCTACGTATTGTAAATCACGTAGAAATTGACCCTATCACATGTAATAATCTGATAGACTTTTTTTCTTCATCAGCATCCGTCGTTTAGTACACACAACGAGTTATTGATTCTTGCAGTTGGTAGTTCCAAGCACATCTAACAGGATTTATTCGGCTTGCATTTCTAATTTTCGAATCCTCAATTTTTTTCCCTGATTTGTTTATATTCCCACCACTAATTTATGAGAAATTTTACTATGCTTGGAAAAAACATGGGCCATCCATTGGGCGAGATCGGACGGTGGAAAAATAGGAGGTACCTTAGTGGAGGTACCAAATAGGTGGGGATAGTACCAAATTAGGTGGGACCGGTACCAAAAATACGTGGGACCAGATTTATTTTTATTTTTTATTTTGTTTTCGGAAAAGGGTAAATCAGTCATTTGACACTATCATTGAAGGGGGATTTCAGAAGCTTTGTATTGGGCTGGGCTGTACCGGGCCCTGTTTTTCTTCTCCTTTCTTCCTCGTCGAGCAAGAGGGCAGGAGGTTCGTTCTTCTCCGTTTGTTCCTTGTCGAGCAAGAGGTATGGGGGCGCTGTGTGGCAAGCGGGCGCGGCGGCAGGGGGGCGGCGCGGCGAGCGGGCGCCGCGGCAGGGTGCGCTGCGCGGCGAGCGTGCGCTGCGCGGCGAGCATGCGCTGCGCGGCAAGCGGGCGCCGCGGCAGGGGCGCTGTGCGGCGAGCAGGCGCGGCGGCAGGGGCGCGGCGCGGCGAGCGGGCGCCGCAGCAGGGGGCGCTGCGCGGCGAGCAGGCGCGGCGGCAGGGGCGATGCGCGGCGAGAAGACGCGGCGGCAGGGGGCGATGCGCGGCAACCCGGCGCGGCAGCAGGGGCGAGGGGCTCACACGCGTCCGGAGGAGGGCCTCGGCGCAGCCCTGTCGGCGGCGCGGCCTCGGGCGTGGGCATGGCAGTGCCCTCGGTGCAGACGTAACGCTCCGCCAGGACCGCCATCGCTGTGAGCTGTTGGATGTCGTCAAGCCATCGAGTTTCTTAGGCGTGTCTTCCATGACTGATTCGTTGAGGTATGCATTGGCCTGTTTGAATACTTGCCCATTTGAATCCTTGCATTTATGTGGAAGAACGATACTAGGAAAAAAAGGATGTAGTGTACATTGTTGTTTTGGTGTGCAGCTCATGACTCAGTTTGCTTTGCTTACTGTGTATCATCAGGAGGTTCTGAAGTTCTCTCATACTCTGACTCGTCATATGGAGATTTTGCAAGACCTTACTCAGGTCCTGGTTTCCTCTTAGACTACTAAGTTACATTCATCATAACTACTTTGAATGTACTGTTAAAGAAGAAAGCACCACATATGACATGACCGTACTACTGTTTTGACACTATGATTTGTTTCCAATATAGGAATTCTATCGGCTTCGATCAAGTCTCAGGGTTAAACAACAACATGCTTCTCTCCTTGACTTGAGAGATTTTGACAGAGCAAAGTTTGATGTTGAAGAGCCATCAGACTCAGCTGATCAAGCACTTCTCAGGGAACAAGCTGCGATTGGCAGGAGTACTGGACAGGTACGAATATCCTCATATCTGGGCATCCTTCAATTGTTTCTCCTATTTCTTCTTGATAGAACAATATGGATGGGCATTCCTGTAAAAAACACATCAATATGAATTCCAAACTTTTTGGACTTGAACTTCCATTACCCTTTTTATTGGAAGATGATTTCTTGGCACAGGGTCAAATAAAGGAACTCATTACATGAAGTTAAATAAAGAACCATTACCACTTCTTTGGAAACTGATAGAAATGGACCCATATGCTACCATTGCAGTATTGCTTATGGTTACATTGGTGCTTAACATGAAACATCTCATAGAAACAGTAATACGAAACTGAACTAATTAGCTGAACATAGGCCAACTAACTGTAAATGTACTGGAAATAGTATCATTATTACATATGGAGTCGATAATGTGTTTAAAGTTGCTTGTAAGGGCTCAGCTGCAACCGTCCTGGATGAGATACCCTGCGATTTGGGCGTTGCACACGATTAGCGATAGACTCGGTGCTTAGCTGGTCTTTCACAGACTTTGGAGTTTTGTCGCTCCTCCTTGGGCGTCCCCGTTTCCTTTTAGTCGAGTTATTGGATTTGCTGGCATCTATAGGACTGCTGATCTCCTTGACATCATCGTCAGCAGCCTTACTCATGTCTTCTCGCTGAACTTCAGCATGTTTTGCATCATAAGACTCCTTCTAAAGGTCATAATGAGGCATGTTAGATATAATGAACAAGTATTGAAGCCATGTTAAGGAAGGGGTATATTGTTGTACCACTTACCGTTATAATGTCCTTATATGAGCCTAATCGAAGTTTGTTGCAATCAGATCGCACGAGTGCTAAACAAATTTTCCTCTTGAAAATATCTATGTGGGCCTGAATTTCAAAGGAACACACATGAGCTTAAAAATTAGCAATCTATGTTTTGCTGATTTGGTATATGTAATCCATAAATAACATGGGAGTGACCTGTGTGAAATGCTCCGTCATCTTGTCCCCATCCCATGCCATCATGTACTTAAGTACGAATGCACCACAAGAATGGCTGCAATGTATGTAAAGTTAAATACGTATTGTAGAGGAATAAATTTCATAGCATAACAGATTTTAAGTTAAACTATTTTCAATTTACTTAAAAACCCCATTTAAAATAAACACCAAATTGTTCATGCATGACCAATTTACATGAAATGAACCAATTTAATTTAGAATTTGGGGGCGAGAGGTTAACTCAAGTCTAGGAAGATTGTTTTTTTTTTTTTTCAAACATCAACATAGCATAAATAATTGTGGCATGTTACAGCTTACTCCTAGCACCCTGTTTCTGCGGTGTTGTACCTTTACAGCACACAATCCATTGGCCCTACTAACACAAATGCAGGTTAACAAATGCAGCGTTGTAGCAATTCTTCTTCTCAGCTAAAGGAAAAGGTGACTGGCCAGATCACATTACCAAAGGATAGCACTACATCAACATTTTGGCCCTACTAATACAAATGCAGGTTAACATCGCATGAGCTCTGCAGTCTGCACCCCAAACACAAATGCCATCAAGAAACCAAATCGGGAATCAAGCGCTGACAAATTAATCGATTTGAAAGTAACCTGTATGTGTGCCATGAATGACGCCGAAAGGGCCGACGCTGCAAGCACCTGGTGACCCGCGGATAGGGCGCCTGCAAGCACGGGCAGGCCGCCTCCGCCGTGTCCCGTGGCCAGGCCGCGGGCGATGGTGTCCGTGGGGGCCGGCCGATGGCGGCAGGCACGGACCGACGCGCACAGCCGTGGGGATGGGGCAGTGGCGGCGGGCGCGGGTGGCCCGGGGCCGGGGGGGCGGGGCGGCCGTGGCGGGTGCAGGCGGCCGTGGGAGCAGGCCTCCGGCGGCGGACGCAGGAGGCTGTGGCGGTGGATGCGGCGGTGGACTGGTGGAGGCGTCGCCGCGTCGGTCTTCCTCCCGGCGTCGTCGGTCTCTGCGTCGAGACTGAAGGTAGGGAGCACGGAATGCTTGGGCTGGGCTTTGTTAATGTCCATGAAATCAGGCCCATAACGTAGATACAAGTGCAATTACTAAAATACCCATTCTAATATATTTATAAATTAATTACTTATAAATAAGAAAATTTGGAAGTACCTGAAAGTACCTTTGGTACTTTTCCAAGCACTGTAAAAGAGCTCCTAATTTATTTGTGCCGGGGCCGATAACCTTCAGGAGTTCCCAAACTTTTAGGCTCTGGTCGGCACGGGGCGAGTTTGTTTGTTGTTTATAGCTAGTGTGAGTGTGTGTTGTGCTTCTTGTACTTCTTTTTTTTTTCTCTTCGGCCCTTTTCGTTTCTATAGGATTGAACCTTAGTTAATTGGATTTGTTACTTTACTTTGTATAATAACAGAAATAATTTTGACCAAGAATAGCTCGTTTCAGAGAAAACAAAAGAGGGCCTTAATGAAAATGACACTTACTTCTTCAAAGCTTTTGTCATATATATAGGCTCTTCAACGAGTAGCAGCGCATGTGATGTTGACGGTTCCTACTCCATCCGCGTCATCGTCTACACGGCGTTCTTCATTGGCATGGAAGAGATGCCGGATGCCAGGGTTCTCTGGAAATCCAAAGCGCCTGCAGAAAATTCATTTTGAACTATCTTTTCATTGATTTTTCTTTTTTTTTATCTCAACTATATTGTGGGATCAAAGTGTTTCCATGGTAAAGAGCATTTTGCATTCCCATAAATTATCTAGGTAATAACTTTACGAACCTAAGGAAAATATAATATTTATACAATGCCTACCAAAAGAAATCACGATATACCGAAACCGGTGCCAAAAAATCATAATTATTCCCTGTTGGATCCTACCAGAAAATCACGTCATACCAGAACCGGTTAAGGCCACGATTAACCGTGACCTTATCTTCGAGGCGGTTAGAAAAACCGTCTCGGTTAACCAAAAATAACCGCCTCGGTTAAGTTTTCTGTAGTAGTGCTCGCAATTTTTTTGAACGTACTTTTAACTTTTTCCCTCGTACGTGATTATCAAGTTGATAATATTATCCCCATTTGAAGTTAATACTCCATGCTAGCAATTAAATCGGATTCTCCGTTGTGCAATTCTTTCAAAAGGTTATTCGCAAAAAAAGAAAAGAAAAGGAGTAGACTGCATCAGTAGCAATTGACGAGTGACGACTGACACTTGCACTAGCGAGTTGTTGGGTATATGCTAGTACTGAGCACCTTTGTACGACAGAAAGAACATCAAAGGCCAGGACCAAAGACTACGAAATCTGTACAGTAGTATCTTTCTTTGTTAGAAAAATCCGTAGCCAGTTGGTATATACAATAATGTTGTAGTAAGTTGTATCAAAGGATCATGGCTATAAGCACGGGATGATTCTCAAAATTCAAAGCAGTTCAGATGACTACTTTCTCCCTCGTCGCCCCACTTGGATCTCATCTCCCTGGTACTGCATCTGCATCCATGCTTGCATCCTTTTTTTTTTTTTTTTTTTTTTTTTTTGTGCGACTCAACACTTCCTTCTTTCATTAATCATTCGGGTGCTTACAGTCATCAGCCAACAGGCTCGTAATACAGGCCGGGGCATTATGCCACTCCCCAGCAATGAATACATCTGTGGCTTGCTTTGCTAACGTATGAGCTACCCGATTACACGACCGACTAGCGTATAAAAACTTAAACTGGAGGAAGTGTGAGCTAATCTCCCGGATCTCTTCAATGGTTGGCATTAGGTAAGACCTCTGATCAGTGCCTCTGGACCATAAGTCGACCAACTCTTTGCAGTCCATTTCTAGGATCAGTTTGCTGATTCCTCTTTCTTTCGCCATGACCACACCATCTCTGCATGCCAATGCTTCCCCTGCAAGAGCGTCCAACACATGTGCGTACCATCGAGCTCTGCCTCCACAGAACATGCCTGCCGAGTCGCGCAGCACAGCGCCAGTTGCACCCGAGCCAGTTCTTGCATAATAAGCACCATCAGTGTTACATTTGGTCCAATCATCTTGGGGGGGTTTCCACATCTCAATTATATTCCTCTCTTTATGAATCACTTTTGGTTTCAAAATTTCCAGGAGATCATAGGCCAGATCAATCGCCCAAATCGCCGCAGACTTCACTGGAGGCCTTTCCTCCCCATGGCGACTCTTGTTTCTCTGCATCCATAATGAGTACATCCCAATGAGATAGGTACTTCTCTCCATATCAGTGCAGTTTCCATCCATCACTAGGTCTATTGCCCAACTGGCCGACTCCAGCCTTGGTAGTTTGATTCCTGCACGGAGTTTAACTTCCCGCCAGAAGGCTTTAGCCACCGTGCAGTCTACGAGCACATGCCTGACAGATTCATTGTCATTTCCACATACCTCGCAGAAAGATGTGGGCTCAATATGACGGCGATTCAGCTCAGCTTTAGTCGGTATGAATCCATGGAGGACTTTCCACCAAAACACTTTCACCTTTGGTAGGATTTTCAGCTTCCACAAATTCCCCCAAAATTCCTCCCCCGACGTTTCTTCATCCTTCCTGTTGGTCTGCCATGATGCAAGCTCCAGCCTCTGGTATGCCGACTTCACTGTATATGTGCCTTGCTTCTCCAGAGACCATGCCCAACTATCCTCACAGCTCTGGTTTCTCAATGGAACTCCCAAGATGGCCGCAGCATCCACCGGGATGATTTGATCATTGATCCAAGTTGCATTCCAGTTTCCTGATTCAGTCATCAGCTCAGATACCCACTGCACTTGCTGGCCTTCGCTTGGGGTGAGTGGCTTGGCGTCAAAGTGCTTCGGAATCCAACGATCCTGCCAAATATTGGTTGTTGTACCATCACCAATCCTCTTGATCGCCCCTTGTTTCAGTACCTCTTTACCCACTAAGATAGCCCGCCAAGTGTGGCTAGCATGCCCTTTCCTTGTGTGTTCCATGAAGCTCGAATCATGAAAATAACGGCCTTTCAGAACACGAGCACATAAGCTATCCGGCCTTGTGGTCAATCTCCATGCCTGCTTACCTAGCATGGCTTTATTGAACAGCTGCAGATCCCGGAAGCCTATTCCTCCCCTTGACTTGTGACTGGACAGATGATCCCACCGCAGCCAGTGTATACGACGGCTGTCAGCTGAGCCACCCCACCAGTAATTGGATATCGCTGCCCTGATTTTCTTGCATGTCAGCTGAGCCACCCCACCAGTGTATGCTTGCATCCTTTGTTGACAGTGCCATTCATGGAAGGACCAAGCTCCCGTCCATGGCGGAGTTGGAAGCCATGGAAGGAATCTGAGGTGGTGGGGAACCACCCATCTACCTCACCGCCTGGTAAGCTTTGTTTCCGCTTATTCCCAGCCCATCTCATTGCAAGAAAAAAATTCTAAGCACCATCAACGGCACAAAATTTACCAGCCGGAGCGCGGTTGCCTTTGGAAAATCTACACTCCTGAACTATTTAGAGCAATGGGGATGCGCGTTGTGTGCCTTTGACAGAGTATGTTACTGAAAGTCTGGAATTAACATTTGCCCTTCTTTTTAAAAAAATTACAGTTGCATGGAATCAACCGTGAAGGGCAGCATAATCAATATCCTTACCAATCATCATCAAGAAACAATAAAAAATTTACACAAGCTATCAACTCCGAAAATCATAAAATTAAACCCATCAGGGAAAAACAACTCTGGGGCAAAGCTCAAAGGTACAAAGCAATATCAACCTAGTTTCCACTGTAGTCACATAGCATCATCATGTATAAGTAGTCCAACAAACCTTTGCCAAGAGGCTTGCAGCATCAATTCCCCAATCGATGTGCATGACCAGATGAGCTTATTGAAAACACCAGCCAGAATCTCTAGGGTGATTCATTTATGCACACTCAAGAAACAAAAAAATATATTTACTGGTAGTCACTAGTCAGACATACAGTAGTATCACTTTGTGATAAATATGATGGGAGATTCATTTTTCCTACAAACAAGCTCAAATCGCAAAGCACTGAAGCAGTTTTCAACCAATTAAAGACCAGAACGCAACAGCTACACAACATGGTTCTAGCCTAAATAAAGCTAAAAAAAGCATCCAAGCTCATCCTTTTTAGACTAACCTTTAAATTCAGTTGATTCTCAAACTTTAAATACAACAATTAGTTCACAAGGGCACCAGATTCCATCTTTCCTATACATAGAAAACCTTGGGGAGTCACATACAAAAACAACTTTTCATATGTTGCATATGGAATCTGTACGAGCTCCATCACAATTCAGTTATAAACTTCCAAACGGCAAGTGATGAAAGTACCAAATGCTAGTGGCTAGCTCCCCCATTTCCAGAGTGCAGTCATCACCTCAAAAAAAAATTGTAACGAAACTTCTGTAGAAATCTTTGTTGCGTGCCATTGTATGCCTTTTCAATGTTTTCCAATCTGTTGCACTCCTCATGCAGATCCTACTAACACACTTGGGTCACCAGAGTGACCAAAACAAGAAACCATCCAACCAAAGAAATATAAAACAAAAATAAAAGAAAACCAAATAGCAGCCTATCTCCAATTATCTAGATTTAGATTTTTTTAAAGCAAATCTAGATTTAGATATCTAGGAAGAGAAAACAGTGAAATCAAGAGGATCTCTCCAGGCACCTACCGAGGCCAGGCTGGGCGGCAGCAGCTTCCCATCATCAAATAGTAAAGTATATCAACAAAAGTACAATGGGGCACAATCTGTAGAACAGTGGCAATTCTGACAACTAGAAACCAGAGAATAATGAGGGAATTCATATGGATGGACTCAGTTGAGAGACTATTCTGGGATCTTATCTTCGATGACAAACTTGCCTAAGAATTTCATTTTGGGGAGCTGAAAATTCAACTGATCTTGACCAATGGGCTAAAAAAAAAAGTTCGGCCATGATATCCTATGAGAGGAGAAAGATCTTGCCGAAAAAACGATAACAACTATTCTGTTTAGGCGGTGCAGTGCAGGACAACAGAGTTTTGACATCTATATTTCCAAGGGTAATATAATAGTAGTAATTAATTGTTAAGATTACCTAAAAGATACTATACAATATCAAGAGAACTACAACAGTAATACTTAATAAGTCAATCCATAGTCATTAAGTGCAGCAAAGTAGGATGTATTTCTCCGCTATAGTCAACTTTAGCCAAAATGTGAAAGGGCAATACAAGATAAATACTTATCTGTAAAGAGAAAATAAATCCTAGTTAATTCTGCATTAGCAAGAGGACAAGACAAGTGAAAAACGCAAAGTATTGAACAAAAGTAGCATCAATTGATGGCACAAGGACATTAATAGAATTGGTACATAGTAGATAGTACTACAAATAGCAGTAGATGTTTGAGGACTGGTGACAGAATTATAACTACGATAGGATCTTCTACAGCCTAAGCTGAGCCTAACTAACCTCATACCAAGATTCATGACCTTTGCTAATCTTTTGTCGAGATAAATGAGCGCTTGTATCCCATATTTTTAAAGTTTCATCCTCATTGAATAACAGATGTATCGCATTAGTAACTACTCTAGGGCAAACCCCAGAAAAATAGAGAGGATCATGAAAGCACAGTTAAACTATATCACCTTAAAGGTCAAAGGATAATGCCCATACTGTTGATGACGCAAACCCCAGAAAAATAGAGAAGTTCATGAAAGCACAGTTAAACTATCACCTTAAAGGTCAAAGGATAATGCCCATACTGTTGATGAATCAGCACTGGAATTAACAAAAATGTGACCTTATCAAACAACATAATAATGCAATTGCTAACATACTGAAACTAGAACAAATGTCTTTCTCTATCGGTTATAAGTCAGAGAGAACATTAATTCAATAGACAAATGTCATGAACAGTGAATATAGAACCATAAAATTTATTAAATCCTCATCTATTTAATTTAATATTTATAAGAAGGGTGCCACAAGAATTGATGTCAACAAGAAACCATAAGCCAGCAGATGCAGATTAGTAGGCCATGTATCAGAACTGAGAATTAAAAACTTCTGAGCAAGGACAGCATAAATTGTACGTAGTTCGATAGATGAGATGATTTCTCAATCAAGGACGATCATTACACAGTAGATAGAGAACAAACATATAGGTGAGAATCCTGCTAGTGTAGAACTGATGCCGATTTTTGCTAAAAGGAACCATGACATACCACTACTAGCATTAATAGAAACCGACCCTATTTGTGAAAAACCTCCAGATCTTGCAACAGAAAGTATGAAATACCTATGGAAACAACCAATATCCCCTTGTTGGTTCGGTCAAAAAAGTTGCATGTGAATTGAATCGATTTCTCTCCTGCCTTCTGAAGAGTCCCTAAACTGTTTTTTTTTTTTTTTTTTTTTTTTACTTTTATATTTCAAATGCCTTTAAGATGATTGCAGACAACACTCATACACTAACTGGTACAAGTAATTTATTGTTTTGATGATTTATTATTTATCTTTGTACCATAACATAAATTTTTATCCTTATCTGACTATAAAAACAATTATAATTTGCTAATTGCTAATTGTCTTTGTGCCAATAGAAATCAGATTTATTATTTTGTGTAAAGAACTTTTATTCTTGGAACAAAAGAATGTAAATGTTGTCTACATAAACTGCAACCAATGCTGTAATTTAATATAAAATCTGTACAGTGATTGTTGTGTGAAATGAGTTGCTGGTGGAAATAGAAGCGACATTGGTTACTCCCAGCTGATAGCCACTCCCGTGCTCTTTTTCCTCTTAGCGCAGAGCCGCCGCCCGCCGTAGAGGACCAGGCCACCACGGCGACGGCGAAGCGCCGTCCGGTACTGCCCCTTTCTTGCTGCAGGCGAACGCCATCCCGTTTCTTCCATTTCCTTTATTGCTGCCGCAGAGGAGCCGAGCGGCAGTTGGACGCCACGGCGTTGTCGCGGAGTAGGAACAGCCGGTGCCTAATCGGATCCCGTCATATGTTTCCAACCGGGACAGAAGAGTCCGTATTTTCCTCTCCCTCCCGCCGATGCGTATTCGGATTCCGGTTCAATCATCCAATCCAAATCTAGCGCGCGAGGGAGGTGGTCCATATATATATACATATATATACGGAGGCTACTTCGGCGATTTTTGGATAGATAAAGTATAATAAACAGATAGAATCGCAGATCTGCAGGAGAACGGAAACTCCAGGAGAGTCCACTCGTACCATGGGGATTCAGATCGAGATGCAGGAGCGTCAGCAAACCACCTTATTAGGCCCGAGTAAGACTAATCATCTAATTTTTTTTTAAACATAACCATCTGACTCGTTTGCTGTTTTCTTCTTTCAGCTCTTAAAAAAAAAATGATCTTTTTCGTCCGTTAGCTTTTTTTAATCTGTTCGTCAAGGATGCATTGTTTAGACTATGTCTAGATTTTTTTAAAATTTTATTTGATATTCACAACCATTTTTATTGGCATGCAGATGGATCCATTTCTACAGTGGAAGAAATTAATGACTCACCCTGTCAAGAAATTGGTGATGGCAATTCTCAAGATGGACAAACATTGGCAGCGACGGAGCACGACACAAAATCAAGGGGGGGCCAACTCAACAAAAACACAAGTGAAATATGTTGACATCAGAAATAAAACCATATATACTATAATATATTTAACTAGCCACATATCAAATGACTACAAAGACTGTCAGACTACTCTCAACCAAGTTGTGGACTGAAAATAAATAGAGCAAAAGATTGGAGTTGGAGAATGGGGATTGAAGAAGAAAGATAACCTAGAGAGTGGCGACAAGGTGCTGTGGCCTGTTGCCTGCTGCCTGCTGGGTGGCAGTTGCGGGACGGAGCCACGGAGAGACTGAAGGAAGACGACGATTCGCAACTCGCGAGGAAGAGCGGCTGCCCCTGCTGCCGTGCTGCAGGGTGCCGGAGTGTCGGTGTCTACTCGGCTGGGGCTGGAGCCTGGAGGCGGCGCCGTGGAGGTCGGAGGCTCGGAGCCAGGAGCCGGACTGCCGCCTGCGCCTGCCGGAGGACGGAGGACGGAGAGTCCTCGAGTGGCCGAATCCCCTCTGCTCTGCTATTGTGCTCTTGTTGCTGGGCTGTCTGGCTATTGGGCTGAACAATATTTGGGAATTTTGTTTTGCACAAGGGGGGGCCGGAGCCCAGTATCGCCCCCACTGTGCTCCGTCCGTGAACATTGGGATATTCGATCACATACCTTCCTGAGGTATGGCAACATAAAATTCTGAAAGGGGGGACTAATCTTTTGGTCTTTTTAGCTCCATATATAAATATGCAGAACCTTAGTTTATATACATCTACATAATCAGGCATGTGCCTGTTGATGCTGTATCGATGCTTCTTGATGAAATATGCAAATAACCATATTAGCCTAGGATCTCTCTCTAGTGGGATTGTGACCTTTGATATTCCACGATAAAACATCATCTTGTGCATTTTGATAGACACAATATTTGCTCTGTGTGGTCTTATGCAAGCAGCAAGCAAGAAAAGATAATTAAATATAGTAGTTAATCATTGCTAGCTAGTATGTGTATTTTTTTCCCCTTGTCAGG
Organism: Chrysopogon serrulatus; assembly: GCA_015844335.1. Lineage (NCBI taxonomy): Eukaryota > Viridiplantae > Streptophyta > Magnoliopsida > Poales > Poaceae > Chrysopogon > Chrysopogon serrulatus. Next base: position 137,805 of record JADLZL010002189.1, read on the forward strand.
AAACCTCTAGTAATACTGTCAGGGGAAACTTCTCTGTGAAATGCTCAGTTTACCTGCCACTGCTACATTCAGTTGGCAATTTACTTATAGTATAAATACACCGCACCTTTTGCAAGCATGCAGAGAAGCTACCTGGGGAAGACGATATATACTCCATGTGGTTGTACTGTTTTTTTTTATTATTATCTGATTGCAATCCCACTTGTCTTTAAAGTTGAATCATCCCATTATTGTGCATGCAGGATATCTTGCGTCGTATTCATGCTTTAATGCCAATGGCTGCTGCTGCTCGTGCTGCTTGCGTTTCTCATGCCTTCCTAAGCTCCTGGAGATGTGTTCCCAAACTAATCTTGAGTTCACAAACGTTTAAGGCACGTGACAGAAGTTTAAGACGCAGAATCGACAGCATCCTGAGAAAGCACTCAGGAATTGGCTTGAAAATATTGGGGCTTAATTTAAGTGATCAATATGATTTCTTTCGTTATTTCGACAGATGGCTCCATGATGCTGTCACTCCAGGGATTGAAGAGCTCACCCTTGGGCTGTATAAGGATTACAGCTTCCCATGCTCACTTTTATCTGGAGGGGTTAGGAACTCAATTCGGTCTCTTGATCTTTACTCTTGTGTCTTCCGTCCCAGTGCTGAACTTGGTCCCTTAACAAGCCTCACAAGTTTGAGCCTGCGTTCTGTGTGTATCACGGGGGATGAGTTAGGGTGCCTTCTTTCAAACTCCCTTGCTTTGGAGCGTCTGAACCTCACTGGTTGCAATGAGATAGTTTCGCTCAAGATACCTTCCGTGATGCAGAAACTCTGCTACATGAGGCTTGTGTGTTGCCGTGCTCTGCAAACTATAGAGAACAAAGCTCCAAGTCTCTCCAGTTTTCACCTTATCCCGGGAGTTCGAAATCTCTTGCTTGGAGAAGCAACGCAAATGATGAAGGAATTGAGCTTGTGTCATGCAAATGCCATCTGCTATGCTCGTGCTGAGCTTCCATCCACTATGCCAAATCTTGAGACTCTTTCTTTAACTTCGAGCCATGAGGTATAGTATGCAGAGTATGGATACATTCCATACAATCAGCAGTAGTCGTATATACTGTTATATGTGCAGGCGTATGTATAATAAATCTGAACATGACATCTGTCTTTTGTGCAGGAGAATACACCAATGCTTCCCTCCAAATTCATCAACCTCAAGCACCTATACATTCAGATTACTTCATCGACCTTGTCTCCATCCTATGATTATTCTTCTCTGGTTTCTTTCTTGGATGCATCTCCTTTCTTGGAGAGTTGGAGGTTGGAGGTAAGGCGTTGTCCATCCTATATTTCTAGCAAATCAATATATGTGGTGACTCAGTAATTAATTTGGGTTCATGCGATCTATTGATGATTCAGTTTCTTGGTTTTGTCTTTATAGGTACCTCAGGCAGATATGGGGCATGAATTGGTAGGTACTAATTCACACCTGAGGCAGCTACCTGAACGACAGCACCACCACCTCAAGATTGTGGATATGATAGCATTCAACTCTACAAAGAGCCTTGTTGAGCTAACATGTTGCATTATCAAGAGCGCAGTCTCACTCGAGCGCCTTACATTCGACACATTTCGTGGTGATGGCAGGTCTCCATGTTGCTCGGATGATCCTATCATGTCCTATAGCAAGTTTATGATCGATCAAGCATCGAGAGCGGTGGAAGCTATAAGAATGTACATTGAAGATAAAGTTGGGCCTACAACTAAGCTGACTGTTCTGGAGCCCTGCGCATGGTGTCATGCCAACGCTTTTGACTAATAGGCTCACAGACCTTGCATGTTCGTTGTAGCCGGTGCTAGGATGGATCGAGGAGTATCATAGTGAACTATGCTCGGTTTCTTTGATTGTTCGGAGCGGTTTATATGTTTTGTCTAGCCACTAAGGCAAAATAGAAATTTTCTTAGGTGTGATTAGGTTTGCATGAAATAGTATTGCCGCGTATGACTTTAGGTAGGTATACTTTGAAAATATTTTTAATATCAAATCTAATGATACTTGTTTTAGTGGATAAATATTAGTATCTTTTTATATAAATTTGGGTTATCAGTCAAGTCCTGATTTCCTACGTGGCGTCATGTCATGTCAGATTAATCCTCCAAAAGCTTTGAGTGCAAAAACCAAACAATTTTTAAAAGTCAACGTGAGGTTAAAAATTTGATTTTATGATTGGATTAAGGTGGGAAAAATCAGTGTGTGACGAAAGTTGAGGAGGTTAAAAATCTGATTTTAAAAGTCAGGGTCGGATCGGATCTGCAGTCTGCTAGAGTTTGTGCTCGATAGGCTTTACTGTGGCCCCATTTGGTAGCCAGGAGAGGCCTCCAGACAGGCCCGTGGGCTGCAACCATTCTACTTTTTTTCTCGAATATGCAAAAGATTTAAAAGTCATTGCAATTAAGATTAAGTTAGAAGAATTTTGACAGAAATATATGCAGACACCAGAAATTCATGGACGCGTCACGACACGAAGCCTTCCCGACTTTCGTGATTTCAATGGCCCAGGCTTACCCGAAACACAGCTAAAATATGCAGACACCTTGACCTGTAAATGTATCACTTATATGAAGAAAAACATCAGCCATGCCTCCGTTAGTATTTCCCTGTCTTCTTGTCAATATATACAAGACTCAAGAGGCCGGTTTAGCATGACATACTAGATCACATTGGCAGCCATTTTATGCGCTGAGCTAAGCATACATATAGTACATTTACAGTGCTACACATTTTGTGCATTGAAAAAAAAGCTTCAAGTGGTGGTAAAACACACACACAAATCGCAGGCTATTTCTCGGTCAACTCCTTCCATAGGTTTCCAGGAAAAAGAATTGTGGAGTTGAACATCTCTTCCATCGGTAACCATGACAAGTCATGATGTATACCAGTGTATCTATTCTTAGGAGAAAATCATGCCTTACTTATCTGACAACTGGTTGTGCAGGAAGTCAAGAACTGAGAGGCGCTGCAAAGGTTGTGATCAAGGTTAGTTTGGAACAGAACAACAGGTAGCACAGGGATGGGAGCAGGAATAATGAGGATCAAGAATAGCTACCCGTTGTTCAAGGCTGCTAGCTTGTTCAGAATCCAGCTTCAGCTTCTCAAGGCATTGAATTGCTTCCTCAAAACCCTCAACTGCGGTGCTCTCATTCCCAAGATTTCTATCCACATCAGCAACTTTGGCAAGAGAAGTTGCTAGATCGATGACCTATATCCAAGAAATGCAAATTAAAATAATATTACACTTAATACACATACCTAGAAGCAAACTACTCTATAGAACCTTGGATCAAGCTTTGCCTATTCAAACCATATTATCCTTCTCAAAAAGAAAATTTTAGTAAATAACATAAACATGTTTCCTGATTAAAAAAAACTAATTCAGTTCAAGTTGGATCCTGGCAAGGCCAGGAATTGACCAACCAAACATCTGCAGCAAAGCAGGATTTTCATACTTTGACTGAAAATTATTTATCTAGGCCATCATAGGTTCAAGAAGGATACATCAGAGTACAAAAGCTTGCCACTACCCAATTATGACTGATTACCATATTCTCCAGAAGTACAGTACAGTTTCCATCTTACCAATTATTCCATATCATTAGTTTGTTGCACCCTTCTTTACCCTTCCCTACCCCATCACTTCCATTATAGCATTGCACAGAGGAACTAGATATCGATACGTGACAAACCTTTGTACTGCAAAGCATTCCTATCCCATGTCACCCAACAGTTTACGTACAGTATAACTCCCTGCCTCCCACACAACATACCTGGGAAGCCACTGCTGAGTGCTCTTTTACGGCATTTCTGCGAACATCCAATGAACGGGCATAATAGTTCCTTGCAGATTGGAGGTCCCCATCATAGTAGCGAAGGTCACCAATTTTATTTAGTGAAACAGAGAGAGTATGAACCAGCTGCAGATGAATGTAAAAGATAAATTAGCAGATAGTAATTTTGATGTTATTACGTTACACTAAAATTGAATACAACCTCAAGATCTTTTTTGGGGAGTTTTGAGAGCATCTCAACACTTTCTTCATAGTATGCGACTGCTGAAGGAGCATCTCCCAAGGTCCGACTGAAAACACATTTACAATGGCAAGGATGCAGTGTTGAATGAGTTCAGAAACTAACTGATTAACAATTATGCTGACAAATATTGATTTAAGTACCAAACATAATTATATGGAGGACAGACATAATAAGGGCATCATTAAGGGCGAGCAGACATACCAGCAGTCCCCAAGCATTCCTAACACAGCTCCAAGCTGCGAACATAGGTCTAGATTATCTTCTGAAGATTTCAACTCCTCCCTGATGTCATCTGCACACATAGTGAGCCTTGATTTTGCACTTTCAATGTTCTCGGCACGAAAAGCCTGTAGACACAAAAGTAAGGGCATTGTTGTAACATCAATACCATAAATAAATCCATGAATAATAGAGAACAATTAATTGTCCAATTTTTACAGTTAAGCAAACATAAGAGTCTAAAGCACTTGACTTAATTACTGACCCTCATAGCTTGCTGCACCAGAAAAGCTCCTCTCTTCATGGAAACATCCTCATATATGACTTTATCCTTGAAATCTGCTGCTTCCACATCACCTGTAGCATGTAACCGCTTGATTCTGGCATGGCCATCAATGAACCGATCAACAAGAGCTTGAAGCTCAGCATCAGGCTCAATCCCCTCTATATCAGCACCACACAATGGGCAGTCCTTAAAGCGTGAAATGCATGCTCTGCAAATGGAAATCCAATAATAACCTGCTGAAGCAAGGAATCAAACATAAAGCACATGCTAAGCACAAGACGCACTTGCAGAATTTATGGGCACACGGTTTGCATTTGCTGCTTTCATGGAGCAGCGCCTGGCAGACAATGCAGCTGAGCGGACCGAGCTTGAACGTATTGGAGTCGTAGCCAAATGGGCACTTTGCCGGCACCACACGAGGATCATCGGTGCCCTTTTCTTCACCCCCATCAGTACTTTCATTGTGCTCACTGCCATGACCCTTGCCAGTGACAGGGCACACACCAGTGATGCTCTCGTCAGATTTGGCTGCAGGGCATAACCCAGAGCTGCTCTTATCGGCGGCTTTCACAGGGCATACACCGCCACCGCCACCAGTGATAGCTCCCGCAAAAGGGCAGAGTGAGCTCATATTTATTCAATTGCTGTTCCCTTCCCTGCAGAAAATGGGTCATGGAACATGAAGTTGCATATTTGGAGCACAAAAGTATCATATGACAGCGAAACTGAAATTCTATATGTATTTATGTATGTACATATGTATGCAATGGTAGCACATCGTTGTCGGCAAGCAAAGCATCGATCCGTTTGGTTGTTGATTGTGGTTGTATCGGTCAGCGCCACAAAGGCATAGCAAGGCATGTAATGTTATGGATTGAAATTGATAAAGCACGGCATGAAAACTCGAGGTCCAGTAAATTTGAAGTTGGCTACACTACACATCTGAGCTGTTTGAGCATTGGGGCACACGCGTTCGAAGCTGATGTGATGATAAAGTTTCGCTTCGATTTCAGCCAGATTCAACAAAATCGAAAGGAAGGGGTTTGCCTTGCCAATCACCCACCGACGTTGCTCGCCTTCCTGTGCGCTGTCCGCGCGGCGTCCTGGGTGGAAGCGCGCCCGGTCCTCGGCGAGAGGTGAGGTCGCGCGGGCGGCGGCGGCGGCGGCGGGATCGACGGGCGCAAAGCAGAAGCAGAAAGAGGTGCGTGAGTGAGTGGTAGGGAAGGCATGGATAAGATCGCATCCAACGGTGCTAGGAGTGCCACGTGGGATGATCCAACGACCACACGCTGCGCCACACAACCAGGATTATTATCACCTTAATAATAGATAATTGATGAATTAAGCAGCACCACAAATGCTATCTGCATTGACATTGCTCACTGTACACATCAGACAGACTTCATATCTGACCCATCCATTCATTCACAAGGTAAGAAAGGAAATGCAACTATCTGCTGACCACCTCTCTCATTCTCTATATGATCTGATCTGATAACAGAAGAAAGAAACAAACACATTGACCTCCCTAAATTATTATCCGACACAGCCTGTTTCATTTCAGTTAATCAATTCCCAGACCTCTCCTCCCTTTTGCAACCTATGTGCTACTCATTTTCTTTTTTTCATTCATGTACACTACATACATGCAGTCATGACTTCACTACCTCCGCCTCTGCCTCCGCCATGGAGGCGGTATTCTCCTCCGCGCTAGCCTTGCCTGGGAGCAGCGCCGCGGGAGCTTGGATCTGCGCGATCTCCAGCAGGATCTTGTTGAGTGACTGCGGCTTTGAGAAGAAGGGGCAGTGGTCGCCGCCCTTGATCTTGAAGATGCCGTCGGGAGGGTTCTCGCGGACCAGCTTCTCCTGGGCGTCCGGCGACAGCATGTGGTCGTCGAGCGTCTGGATGAAGTAGCGGCGGACAGTGCCATAGTTCTCTGGGGTGAGGGAGAGCTTCTCCATGATTGGGGCTAGAGGAATAGGCCTCATGGACACCGCGGCCAGCGCCATATCCTGCATATTATGAAGCATGTGCAAACTTGTTAGCAAGTCAACTGGAAATATAGGCTGGCATGACAATGCTGGATACAATACATCTTTTAATAGGTTCTGGTTGCATAATGGTAGAACACAATGTACCTTGGAAGGCGTTTGGTTGAAATAGAGCCCCTTGATCTGCTGTTTATCGAACATCAGCCCAGTAGGAGGCTTGTCCTTTCCATTTCCATAAACTAAAAATTGTGATTCTTGCAAGAAGACATCTGCTGACCGGAGCTGTGAAATGCAGGTTAACGTGAGCTCCCATTGAATATGTACATGGAAATGTTATAAACATAGAAAGAGGGATTCCATACTTCCTCCGAGAACACATCAAAGGGCCGCTGGCCATCCTTTACCATCGTAGCAGTAAGAAACACCGCCTTTGAGATCTTTTTGGGGTACTTCTCCAATGCATATGACACACTTGCGCCTCCGCAACTATGGCCAACCAAAATGACCTGCATTATCGTCATTACAAACAGTGCTCAGAAAATCTGGAACCTGTTTCCACCCAAAAAATTAATATACACAGAACTGCAGATGTAACAGCAACCTTCTCGTCCTCAGGAAGCTTATCAAGGTAATCAATCAATGGCTTGGAGTAATCTGCTAATGTAGCTATGCTGTTTGTATCAGTATGGTCTATGCCAGAACCAGTGAGATCTAAGGCAACAGGATCTAGACCAGCTTCCTCCAAGTGGGAGATGGTCTTGTACCAACACCAAGCACCAAATCCTTCTCCATGAACAAGGACAATTTTCTTTGTTTCCAAATTCTCCAAAACAATTGGGACCTGAAAGCATATACCAGCAGCACCATTAAAAATCTATTTTTTTTCTCTAAGAAACCACAAGATAATTTTTGTATGAAAATGTACATTTTCTGCCTACTTTAAATGTTGACAAGGCTAAGGACAAAAAGATAAAATACTCATAGATATTTACAGGTCAGGGCAACAAAAACCATAACTAGCAAACAAGTCATAAATGAGACAGTTTTGGGTATGGGACCATGCCGTCGAAGCAGTTAGGTTACTGCTGGGTGCTAGCATTGTCTGTAGTCCCAATGCCATATAAATTTCTCCATGAATACACAGCCATGTCTTGTACTTATGTATGACAACAGTTGCACAAAAAGATACCTTTTGAACATGTAGTGGTATAAGACAATGATATATAGGTTACTATATAAACCATAATCTTTAGAAAATTAGCAAGTGTATGACAACAGTTGCACACAATGATACCTTTTGAAGAAAAAAATCCCTGTTATGCTTGAGGTGAAAAGCATGCAGAGCATAAGAAAGGCATGCCCAGCATACCAAGAGAACTGAATTAAAAAGAAAACCAGAACTATCTTGGCTGGCAGAGGGGGAAAGCAATACACCACCATTTTATTACGAACAAGATCAAGGTTCAAAATTGTAGCAGTATAAGGCATATATGCTACATTGAAAGACTCAAGCTCGGTTTTATTGTTAGTTCTGAAGTATATACTTCAACAGGGCATTTAGCACAGCAGTACAGCACCAAGCATGGAAACACAACTTCATATTCAGTATGGTATACAACTCCACACAATGAAACTACTTTTAAGTTCTAACAGAGAAATGCCAAGTAGTTATCACTTAACTAATTAGCAGAAACTCACTATTCAAATACAGCTAAATTTTACCTAACGAAGGAAGCTACAGAGAAATAATTCAAAAGGTTTTCCTGGATGGCAAAAATAATTGAAAAGGCCATGATGGTTTCCATGTATAAGAAGAAGAAAAATCCTTCAGCAAACAAAAAGTACACCACAGACAACTAGTTGAACTCACCCAATCACATGAAGTCCAACACTAACAAGTAACAACCACATTATAACTCAATAGATTAACTAAGAGTAGTTACATATGAACCAACCAATACATCCAGGCCAAAGATGGAGTAAAGTCACAGTCCAAGCTACCCACTTAATAGTGACGTACTGATTTTAAGAGCAGAATGCTACTGAATAAACACCTCAATCGAGAAAAAAAAAAAAAACTGTATGAAAAGTCAGCACCATAACTAAACAATCTCTAGGAACTGTCGAGCAAGAATTCTTACAATTGAAGATTAAGGCACTACATCTGATAAGCACATATTGGAAATTTCCAAATACTACGAATTACAGAAACTTCGCACAATTGACCATATACAGAAAACTATGGCAGCACCAAAATGTACAATTCTAAGGTAACATTAATAACACTAAGATTGGATTAGGAGCGCAAGAACGCAGCGCCAAGGTTGGAGGAAACAAATAAACAAGCAACTGAAATTGTAACTGAAAGAAAGGGGTAGGTAGGTAGGAGGCTTACGGGCTTGGCATTCGTGACGGAGTCCGGCAGGTCACCGCGGCGGCGGGAGCTGGTGGAGCCGGGTGCCATGCGCCGGGACAGGGGAGGCGCCGGCGTCGATGCGGCGTGACATGGAGCCGCCGGCGTCGAGGTGCTGGTGGATGGCCATGGCCAGCGCCTGGCGGTGCAGCAGCTCCTCCTCCGCGGGCGTCAGCTTGGGCCCGCCGCGCGCCGACCGCGCGCTCCCCATCCGCTTGCTGCGCGACACCGCCGCCGCGGCCCGCTGCTCCTTGCGCGGCATGCACGCGAACGCGTTGCCCATTGGGAACGAAATCCGAGACGGGAAGCAGCAAGCTGGCGCGCGAGATTCCGGCAAGAACGGCGGATTGTGGACTGGGGAACAAGCAAATCGGCAAAGGCGACCGAGAGCAAAGAAACCAAGGGGAAAAAGGAGGAATTTTAAGAAGAGAAACTGAGCTCTGCTTCAAGAACAAGCTTCTGTCTCCACTGGAAACGGTGGACTCGGAGGCCAGGAGAAATCAAACCAGCCCGACTCGGGACGAAATCCTCAGGGTGGAAGAAGGGCAAGAACGAATTTTCTCCAGGACTGGGCTCCGGCGACGACGCATGGGTGACCGGCAGCAGCAGAAGCACAGCACGGATGAGATCTAAAAAGAAGTGGAATTTATGAGTGGTCCTTGCACCTAACTCATCTCCACAGGAATCTCGCCGGAGCGATTTATTTCCCTCCCTGCGCTGCACCTTCCGAACCTAAAAAAAAAAAAAAAAAGAGAAATCTTTGGCAGCCGATGCTAATCAATCGATCAAGGGAGTTGAACGCCAAAGCCGCCGGATTGCAGGAAGCTTTTGGGCGGTTTCTAGGGAATTGTGTCCGTCTCTTCTCTTGCCGTGTTGCTACTAGTGGTTCTGCTGTGCTAGACCAAGGCTTCGCTAGCTGTACACCGCTCTCCAGCTTTTATTTGTTCTCTTCTGTAGAGAAAACAACAAAAAAGAAATGGTTTCTTTTGTGCTCTTGCGATTTTATTTAATTTTCCACACAAGTTCACTGATTGTCTTGTTTGGTCTGGCTTTTTGACGACCTCGCTGTCTTTGTCTTCTCCATCATCTTCAGAATTCAGATAAAGATGAATGAAAGTGGCACCTCCTTTCCCTCCCCCTTCTGAAACACTAAAATAACTTCCAACAAGTGCTCTTTTCCTCTGGTTTTTCTTCGATTTCTGGGGAGGGGATATCCTGGTCTGCCTTTTTTTTTCAGATCCCAGGACCTGCCTGTCACAATTCTTTTTAGTACCAGTCTATCAGTATGCAGCTGCAAATCTGATACAGTACATTTTTTTTGGTTAATAACTGATGGGATGCAAAAGTTAGTAGGTGTGTGAGCTTTTGAGCTCCAGAATTTCGTCGGCCTTGGGCCTTGTTTAGATGGTTTGAGGAGAGAGATTGAAAAGTCTGAAGACTTCGTTTTTATTTGGTAAATATTATCCAATCGGCCCAACCAGGCTCAAAAGGCTGTGATTTACAACCAAACTATGCAATTAGTTTTTTTTATTTATATTTAATGCTCTTTATATGCGGCAAATCATTTGTGAGAGGGAGAGAGAAAAAAAATGAGCATTTCGTTTGTATGTGGTAAATATTGTCCAATCGTGGTCCAACTAGGCCAAAACCTGATTTACAACTAAACTGTGCAATTAGTTATTTTTTTTTATTTATATTTAATACTCTTTATACACAAATTGATGTGATGGAGAGAGAGTGAAAAAACTTGGAAGTTGGAGGTGCATCTAAACAAGGCCTTGATTTGATATGCGGCTGGCTGTACGGCTGCACCTATGATTTGCTGAAAAGAAAAAAAATGAGAATAGGGCCACCTGATGAACAAACACAAACAGAACGGATCAGCGAGTGCTGTTTGAAGTCAGGGCAAGTTATTACCCTTCCTTATCGTCCTTCGTAATTCTTTATTGCGTTGATCGCAGCGTTCAACAACTCCCCACCATAAATTCTGAATTGATCCGTTGAAGTGACGCTGGAACAGTGTGGTGCTGTAGGTGATTCAAGTGCAATTGCTTGCTCATCACATGCTCATGCTGGTTTGCCACTGTCAGGACGGCAGTTGCTCCTTAATTTATAATTTAATCTGAAACCAGGACGGCAGTTGCTTCTTTCACCCTGCTCGCTGCAACCTCTTGTGGCTGCGTGTTACATCGTCGTGTGATTTTGATATCTGAAGATTTTGATTTTTGAACCCCCTGTTTCTTCTGCATTTAGCCTTGAATTGCGAGTAATCGTTCAATTCTTTTGTATGCTAGTAACACATTATGTGCTCCTATGGGTTGAAAAAAAGAATATCAAATCTTATAAATTTGAGCTCATAAAATTTGTTAATTTTAATGAGGAGCATTAATTGGTGTAGGGAAGCTACATCAAAGTTATATTCAGATATAAGATTTCAGTAATGATATATTGATTATCTTTTTTATCCTATAGGAGTCTAGGAGAAATGGATAGCCGAAAGCACATATCTAAAGGCTCTCTCCGAATGAATGGCAGTCGTTCAGAGATCCGTCGTTGACCTTGCTTCATATTGCCATCATATTTTCCCCTTTTTTTTCACATGCATGTTGAGTTGATCTGTCCTGGCATTTTTCAGATCTTGAGATACGATGAGGTGTACCGTGTACGTAGTCAACTATAGCATACTAGTACTAATTTGCATGTAGCACATGTGTCATGTCAAAAGCATGCCTGGCTCCGTGAATCCTCGTATGTTATTTAAGAAAGAAAATACGGTGTTGTGTAGTAGTTACTAGTTAGTCACAACTCACAACAAGGTGCGTAGCAGTTGCCCTGGAATTGAGCATATATATGCCGTAGTGTATTCGGTTCAAGCTTTGTCTCAACCTACCAATGTAATCCATTCCTCATAGAGGGTGTTAGTGGTGGCTAATGACAAAGGGACACGACATGAATAGTTGAAGACATGGGAGCTCACTAAATTCTAAAGGAGAACTTAGGGCCTGTTTGGTTTCTCTAGGGACTAAAATTTAGGTACTAAACTTTAGTCCTAATGTGTTTGGTTTTAGGGACTAAAATGGACTAAAAGTGCATTAAAAGGGGGCATATGCTCTCACAACTTGGCCTTTTAGTCCCTTTTAGTCACTTATTGCTGACTAAAGCTACTAAAGTTTAGTTCTAGTAAAAACAAGGGTTGTTTGGAAGGACTAAACTTTAGTACCTAAACTTCAGCAAGGGTGAACCAAACAGACCCTTAACCTTTCACAACGCACAAGTGCACAACAACTAGTTCAATACATATAGTATAGCTTTGGGGGGAAATTTTCAAACAATTCACCTTTATTTCCACTACGGTACGGTTGAGGACAAAATCACTTGGACCTAGTACTATATATATGGTGAATTAACAGCAGTTTCTGCGCATCAGACCTAGTTCCAACAATCTGCCCGTAAACGATTAGGAGGCCATCATTTTGGAGGGACTTGGACACCACCAAAGTGCAATTTTTTTTCGTTTGGTGATGTGGGCTGCAGATCATCTTACATGACGTGGCTGGCCTAGCCATAGTACATATGCCCACTGTGCCAATGCATCCCTGAAACGAGTCTAAACGACCATCCATCTCTTTGCTCACACTATCAAACGTGCAAATTTGATGGTGTCTAGTCCCACCAAAATTTTATATGCTGAAGGCGCTCTAAGATTTTTGCGTACTTACTGTTTTTTTTGTTGGTCTTGTCCTCATTTGTTACTTTGTTGGGGCTACTTTTAAAAAAAATGGTAAAAGATAGAAGAGATATATAGATTGTTGATATTGTTACAATCTGGATATAATAAAAAAACTGTTAAAAGCATGGACAGGTTTTTTTTTTTTATGAATTGGAGCTTTAATTAAAAGCTCCGGAAGAGCCATCGTACTACTGCTGTCATGAGAACGGGGATGCAACGGCACGTACATATAGCTAGTATACCAAAAGTGCAAGCGATGCGTTTTCTTTTTTCTTGTGTGACTCACAATAATGCAATTAATTATGCAAGGGATCAGAACAAGCAACAACAAATCATTTGATGTATAGCGACGTTGGCGATGGCACCGCCGGCCACACAAATGCATACGACACATAAACCACATATACCAAACGCTTCAACTACTAACAACCTGCATCAATCTTTATACTCCTATACGTGAGCCATTAGGAAGGAGTAGCTCGATCTTTAGCATGCATGGACGGATCGGCCGTTCCAACAAGCAATCATCCGTCCATCATCATCCGCCCTGTCCTGTCCTGCTGTGTGAGACTGTACAGACGTACCTCTATACTGGTACTGTTGTTCCTGCAGATCCAACTGCATTTGCCTTTGTATGTTCAGAGCTACTACTAGCTACTCCGTAGCTTTTGCCAGCGTCTTGTCCAGCATATCCATCCATCATCCATTTTTGAATTATTATTACTCCCTCCTTGTATCAAAAAAAAGTATCGCTATGATATTTATGCCGGTCAAATTTTTAATTAACGAGTATAGAAAATATTAGCAATATTTTTATCTTAAAATAAATTTAACAATTTATCTAATGATATGAATTATGTACCATAAATATTAATCTTTTCTTATAGTTTTTTATCAAAATTAATAATATTTGATTTTTTGGGAAACACGAACTACGCTTATTTTGGAGCGAAGAGAGTAGTTGGCAACCTTCTTACCACTGTTGTCAACCTTCTTATCATCTGATCTGGACGTCTTAGATAAATGGTCAAATGGGTTGCCCATATACTCACGTACTAGTCACTCCATTAATTGTAAATTATTATAAATCATTTTGGTTTTTTATGTATCTAAGATAGGTAGAGAAAACCGTATACTCTATATTGGAAATAGAAGTCATTTAAGATAATAACACGGTCTCCAAATTATAACTTTGACTTCATATTCTTATAAATATACTCATCACAAAGTGATATATTTATACTTTTTATAAAAGTATTTTTTAAGACAAATCTATTTATATAGTTTTTACAATTCTAAACTTAACAATTTAAAAGTTATTCATGATTTATATTTCCAATGTTTGACCCAAACCTTGTCTAAAAAACGACTTCTTTTTTTCTTATATGGAGGGAGTATATCTAGAACGACCAAAACAATCGTAACTTGAAACTAGGAATGGTCGGGCTGACCGAGTGGTTAGCACGGCTTAGTACCTCCCCTCTCTGGGGTGGTCAGAGCTCGAGTCCCAAGAGAGTCATTCTTTGTGGCATTTATGGCACATTTGACCGGAGGAGAAAAAAACTCCCTCGTCTGCCCCATGCCAAAGTACATGTCTAAGGCCAGCCCAGTCTCACGGGAGCTGTGGTACCACTGTGTATGGTGGGGTTGGAGTTCGGGGGTTTTCTCGACCTGCATGAAAAAATCTTCTTCTTAAGCAAAAATACCAGAGGGCTATATTACCCCGTGGGTCGAGTTTTATTATCATAACTTGAAACCAAGTGAGCAGTATTATTTGGCTAGATATACTACTGGTCTGACCAAAGCTAAGACTCCCTTCAATAATCAATCAGCCTTGGTGGTACGGTTGTTTTTTCCCCAATATATTCATGGATTTTTTTTAAAATTTTCTCCTCACAGCCCTCAGGTTATTTAGCAATTAGCTCGCTGTTTCTGTTCAACTTTATTGTTTTTTACTGGACCATGCTAGCTTTTGGCTTTCTCTGTTAAAACGTGCATTGTTTTTTAAACGTGCATTGTTTATGGAACATAACCCTCCTCGCAAACAAATGAACCTAAAATCTAATCCTAGAAACCAATAAGAAAATAAGAATTAATTGTACAAGGATCTGGATCCGAATTGGCATTCTGTTCAGCTTTCTCCTCTGAACTGAAAAGCTGCATGCAGACAATTGACAACCAAACCATAAACCAGCACAGTTCATGTGCATGTCATTTTCTGCGAGCTTTTCTGCAAGGCGTAGCATGCAGCAACAACTCTCTCTCTCCTCGGCCGGACAAAAAGCATGAACGGACAAACGGGCTATGCTCTGCGCATGCTATATAAAGAACTGTTGTCTATATTATGACAGCGAACCTACCAACTACCGTGAATACTACTACTAGTATTCTACCTTTATTCTAAATTGTAATATACATATGCAGTATACAATAGTGTTCTTTTGTTGTATATTTAGATACACTCTATATCTAGAAAAACTATGTATATTTAAAAAAATTAAAACGACACTGTATATATAATATATATATAGAATGAAAGGAGTATATTCTTAGTGTACGGCGAGTTATTAAAAGCGTGAAGAAATTTTCTACCACGAGGACGACTCGGCGTTTGATTCTAGCAGCATGATCGAAACTGCTAGCAATGCATGATTATCCGCATGTGGATCAAAATTAATCTTTAAGATTAAGAGATCTCATCGTACGCATCACATGTGACGTTGATTCTTGACCCACATCCAATCACATCACATCACGACTAACTAATAATCCAACCGATTGGATTAGTGGTGGGTTGGATACAGTATAACATTTGCTTAAATCATCAGTTGATCAATTCTGTCCTCGCTCCTCTGACCAAGAATACTTGAGCCTCTTTTTGGCTGCTATAGCGCTGTGGTATACATTCATCAGTCATCAATGGACTATATATTATGTGGCCTTTTTTTTTTTTGTTATGGATGTGCTTAGTTCACTACTGTACTTGTGTTACTGGTTTGTGGTTTGCACTTGCACACCGACCGCGAGGTTCAAGTGACAGACTTTTTTTTTTTTTTTATAACTTGTGACAGACATCTTTGGTTTGGAGTTGGACAGAATTTGTCACACTGACGCTGCTCGGCAGACAGTACCAGGACAAGCTGCCTTGTCGGTTGAAATAAGCCCAGGGCCATGATGGACTGATCAGGCACGAATCACTAATGGGCCTCGATGGGCCCGTACAAGTAATCTGAGTCGGCCCATCTGCAAAGTGCATTGACCATGCCGGACCACCGATGCGAAGTGCCGTGGGATAATTGTTGGGCCTAGTCCTAGAGTGCCTGTCCACCACACGTCCGTCCATACCTGAATAAGGCCCAAGTCTACCCAACAAACTGTAGAAGGCCCAAGAGCATGCCGAATGCAGGGTCATATGTTGACACTCACTCCGCTCGCTCGGCCTCGCCAGCAGCAGCAGAAAAATTGCATCCACAGAGGCATCAGTCTCCCCATCTGTTTCATTGCCTGAGCAACAAAAAACTTGTTCCTCAGTTACAGATGATAGAGTACATCAGAGGGGGTAGTATATATTTCTCTGCAGTGTTTAATTCGTAAGAAAAAAAACTACAGTATACTAATGGATAGTTACTCCTCGATCACCAGTAGGAGCTTGCCTTTCCTTCTGAAACAGCTTCAGCACACCACCATGTGAGTAACGCAACTCCATCGTTCAGGTACGAGGCATGCCGCCGGCTGATCAGCAACTTGGATTTAACACGTTGGAATGTCGTCAGATATTCAGCATGTCATACCACCTGATCTGATCAGCATCAGCATTATGTTGTTGGCAAACATTCAGAACCCGAGCCCGGCACCATCATATCCAACTTAAACATCCCTGTGTCACACAGGGTCATTTTGATCCATTGGACGGATTAGAAAGAGATGAATGGCTGCTCCGGCTCTGTGTGCCCAGTCTTGAGCTCTACCTACATCTTTCTTTACAAATGAATAGAAACCTGCCATTTTTCAGATAAAAATTCAGACCTATAGACAGACAGATATCCGCTTGTGCTGGTAGTAGCTTATTTGAATCGACAGGACAGTCACACCTAGACCTGGGTACAGACTCTATATGTACATGTGTGTCAAAAAAAAAAATGCCTACTGACTCAAATACTGTAAGTAACTGCATATGATCATCATATCATCATCTGCGCAAATATTATTTGCAATCAAATCTGAGTATCACACACGTGCGCACTCATGGCACCTACTACAAAAAAAGAATCCTAGCAACAAATTCTCATTTACAGAGGCGATGAAGCATATGTACATGATCAACACATGAATCCTCCATTTCCATGATCTGATCATTGAACATTCTATCTCTTGGTGCTTGTGTATTATCTATCCACCCAATTTCCGCCGATCTTTTACCACATGATCTCTTCATCCATCTCTCCTTCAACATTTCTCTTGCCTTGTATTTACCTTTGCGAAAATCGAATCAAAGCGAAGCAACATATCCAACCTCACCATACCCAGGGCATTCTCTGTTCCTCAAAAAACTGTACACTACTGATGCAAAGGTTCCCATTGATGATCACCCAGAAACACACTGGAATCCCTTGCACACTGCCAACCAAGCTGCAAAGAGCACAAGGCAGATGACGGCATCGATGATGATGATGGCCTTCACATGGCGCATCCACAACGACCGCGATGGCTGCTGCTGCAGCTGCCTCCGCAGCCTGGACTGACTGCCGCTCCGCTCCAGCGACATGCCACCGACATCCTCGGCCGGCACGTCTATCCTCACCGCCCTGGTCCCGTGGTGCTCATCCTCACCATCCCCGCTCGATGATGACAGCTTATCCCTTGACCGCCGCTTCTCCTTCCTGCTCCCGCTCTTCCCAAGCAGAGGCACCTTGGACGACGACGACGTGCAGCCATTGCCGCTGTCGTTGTTGCCCGCACAACCGTCCTCAAGGACGAACGTGGCGTGGGGCATCTTCTCCAAGGACGCCACCAGCCGCTGCACCGCCGGCACCAGCGAGTCGTGGAACCCGCTGCTCCTACTGCCGCTGCTGCTCCGGAACGCGTCCCGAACGCGCTCCAAGAACTGCAGTGCGCCTGCGCTCCCGACACTGGGGTCGATGATGGCGAAGAAGGTGTGGCCATCGGCCATCAAGTAGCCATAGGTCCTACAGCCGGCGGTGTGGACGTAATGCCGGTGGTGCGGCGGCGAGTT
Source organism: Chrysopogon serrulatus (assembly GCA_015844335.1). Taxonomy (NCBI): domain Eukaryota; kingdom Viridiplantae; phylum Streptophyta; class Magnoliopsida; order Poales; family Poaceae; genus Chrysopogon; species Chrysopogon serrulatus. The sequence goes on from JADLZL010002189.1 coordinate 155,747, forward strand.
TTCGAGACAGAGCGCGGCGGTGGCCTCTGTCTGCGGGTCGCCGCCGCCGTCGCCGCCCTTGCTGCTGCTGCTGCTGTAGCGGTAGATGACCCTCTGGCCCTTGGCGATGCAGCAGTAGACGGTGTTGGCGGCGGAGGAGCTCATCCGCGCGTCCTCCTCTTCCTCCGGGATGTCCACCTCTAGGGCCCTCTTGGCTTTCGCCGACACCAGCTTCACCGACCTCGACCGGCGCGAATTCATCAAAGTCGCCGCCGGATCAGCCGCCCCGCACCGCCGATTCAGCAGGCGAATAGGGCCGGATGGCAATTCGTACCGCCGGCCGGAGCTGAGCACGGGTCCGACGGCGGCGGCGGGGATCACGGATCAAGAAAGCTGCAAATTGACGACAAGGCACAGTGAGCATCCGCACGCCCAATTGATCCGCCAAACTAGCGAAATTAGAATCGCGCACGAGGATGGATTGATTGATAGAAGAAAAGATGGTCTTTTTTCGCGAAGAATCAATCTTTGTCAGGAGCACGGCCGGCGGAATGAGGCTGTACAGTACAACGACACGGAAGAAAGCACGGGAATTGATGGGTTGATTACCTCGATGAAATGGCACGGCGGGGCGCCGAGGACGGCGGGCCGGAGAAATAATAGCCGGCGGCGTCACAGGCGGGGATCTGCAGAGGGAGAGGGTGGAGTAGCGGAGGGGGAGGAGACCGGAAGTGGGAGAGGAAGAGGCAAGGAGACGACTTGGCCTGGTTCGGTTTCTGCTGGAGCCTGGAGGAAGAGGAAGAGGAGGAGGTGGGGGATTCCTTCATTCGTCGGGTTCGGCTGGTGTTGGATTGACCGGGCAATGCCAAGACCACAAGCAAGGAATTTAATTGGAATTAAAAATGTCACGCGGTTTGGGCATATCTCTCTTCGTTTTGTTTAAGGAGAGGATGGGAGGGAATGTACAAAGCCACCGACCATTTTGTAGGTGCTGCTGGGGCTAGTAGTAGTAGTAGGGATATAATTGAATCAAGTTTAACAACAACTTCTTGTCAAAAAAAAAGTTTAACAACTTATCTAATGTGCTTTGATGATTGCTACAGTATGTGGAGAGATTTCGTAGATGTTTCAATCGAATATTGTTGATATCAATCGGGTTGCTCATAAAATAGTTAGAAGTTCTTTCCCTAGTAAACAAACATGTATTTGGGTTGATGAATCCCTTAGTTTTCTTCTTCGGTACTTGATGAACGATGTAACTATTATAATAAATCAATAAAGTTAGCTGATAGGCATTTCTTAAAGAAAACTTATGTAATATGGATAGTTTTAGGTTTTTTGTTCGTCTTTGTATGTTGGGTGAGAGCATGCGGACAATACATTTAAATGAGTTCTTTTTTTCATTTAGAAAAGATGGTATGATGATGACAACTCAATATAAGACATGATTTATTATTGTTATATTAAAACTCTTATATCAGGGTGAACGGTTGTTCCGATTGCAATTTAAGGGCTCCTGTTTCTTGGATCCTCTCGATCCCTTCTATAATTTCAAAGCTTGTTGCCTCGCTTAATTTCAACCGCAATTACAACTACAATGTTCTTTTACATTTCAATTCTATTCTAGATTTAGAGGCTCTGAACCCAGGATTTGCATTAAGGTTGGAATTCAGCATAAAGACTGGGAGGGGGCTCGAGCCCCCCTTACCTATCATGGGATACTGTCCTCTCTCCCTCCCTCAATCACCCATCCAAAAAAAATATTATATGCCCAACTTAATTAGATCCTTTATCTAGCTAGTCATATTGGATCATCATCATTTACACTTTTAATATGTTTTTATTTTCTCTTGCCAGTGTTTTCCTTAGTGGTGCCGTTAAGGTTACCTATGTATAGTGATGCCGATTAGGTTATCTATGTATAGTGATGTCAATGAGCTTATCTATATATAGCTACACCCTCCTCATTCGTTGCCCACTGTTGGGGTGTTGATCGATATAGACACTTTGTTAAGTTTCAGGACACATCTTAGACAAAAATAATTACCCTCCCTCCCCACGATTGTGCCTAGGCACAAAAGAAGAGAATATTCTTTTCAAGCAACTAAAGTCGAGGAAAGATAATAAATTTGATTGTCACCAGTATAGTAGGATATTATGCCACTTTAAAGAATATATACACAAATTATGTATGTATCATGACTTTCTCATCATAACAATGATTCAAATAGCATCCTCAACTAAGATTTAGACCTTAGAGGATAAATCATTCATATAATAAGACAACAAGATATAACAAATGTTTTTTGTTTAAAATCAAATGGAGACTTTAATTAAAAGTGGCATGGTAGTCTCACAAGTCTATGTCAGTATGACAAATATAAGATGTTTTGTCTTTTTCTAGATTATTGATTTTATAACATATCTAGACATAAGTGTATATATATCCAGATGTACATCAAAATCTATATATATATGCTAAAATATCTTATAATTTAGATGGATTGAGTACTTAGTAGTGGTACTGTTAACATGGTATCATGCGATTGCACCGCTTGAATGTTTTGTAGTTCCTCGAGTCTATGAGGCGTGATCGCTAAAAAGAATATTTTAGTTGGTAGTTTGTTCACCAATGAATTTCTATAAAGTGTAGAATAAACCCTATATCAGCTCTGATTTGCACATGGTATGTGCTTTCAACGGTTTATTTGTGATAGGGTGCACCCACTTGCTACTGTGCAGATTTTGCGAGCGCGCATATACCATCCTTGTAGCTAGAATCTTTTTCTTTGCACTTTCTAAAGCGATTTTTACACATGCGGCACCACATGAGTTGTCCTAAGAGAAAAGCACAAACTGTGTGACTTCTATGCGTTTTTGTGATGTCCCACCTAATCAAGCCAGATTTTAGATAAAAAAAACTGGCGGCACTGATTTGCTAGACAAATAATGTTAAGTGATAACACTTCAATTTCAATAATTTTAAAATGAATTAAGTTTGTGAAAATTAAAGGGATATATACCTATATATAAGTGTCCACACCTGTACTATATTTTTTCTATAAAGCTGGATTTGGGCATCAGTAATAATAAATATTTATTCACAATTTGTTAAATCGCCTAAAATTTAGCTTAGCGTTCCTGATCTTTGTTTTTTTTTTCTTTTGGCACCAACTAAAACCGTCACTGTGAGCGAGGAAGAAACAGGGGACATGGAGACCCCGCGAGCTGCAGTGCACGCGCACACACACATGGCTCTGATTCTTTGAGCCAGGGACGACGACCGGCTGCGCCTTTGAAGCGTTCAAAAGCTGCCGTCGTCGTCGACACCGTGTGTGCGCCGACGACAACGGAGACGGAGACGGCGCTTTCGTGTTTCGTCTCAGTTCGCTGGTGCAGTGGCCGTGTCAGTGTCACCGGTCGTCGCAGCGGCTCGGTCTCCACTGACGCCGACGCCAATGCAAGAAGTGCTGCCGCCTGCGGGCATGCAGCTTCGCAGACGCTTCTCTTCTCCTCTCTTCTGAATCCTGATGAGGCATGTAGCCAGCCGCACCACGTCGTTTCAGGCTTTCGGCTTCGTCAGAGTTCGCCACCAACCAGACGAGACGGAGCGACGATCATCCCTGGATGTAGACGGATGGATGAGTGGCGCCTTTATCATTGTCTGTTCATTATTAATTGCAATTAGAAGCATCTCGTTTTTGCGATGATGATATCCAATTTGACTGGGTCGTTGCAGTCACACTCACAGGCGGATTTCCATACATATTTTTCCACGAGACCATCGGATAAAAATCCAGGACAAGTATTCTCTTCCCTGTCAATTCCGATATCTCTTCCTTCTTGTGTCGAGTGTTGGCCGTGGGGATTTTATCTTTCCCCCCTACTGGTGTTTACCAAGTACTAGTGCATTTTTAAATTTAAAAAATGGCTCTCATAAAATCTCTACGTTTTAATTTTCTTTCTTTCTTCTTTTTTTCATTAAACATCTTCATGCCAGTCACTGCTACAATAAAATCATTGCATAGTCAGCAGAATCGAGCAGAGCCCAGTGTACTCCAAATACAGGTCGTTTAAGGATGTATGCAGAGACGCAGAAACGAGAAGTCTTTCTTTTTTTTTTTTTTTTTTTAAATGCAGAGCTGAAAAACATGGCCCTTATAGAATCCTAAAGTGGTATAAATTTGGGATGGCGTGAGTACACTAAGACAAGAGAAGGCAAAAGGTACCAACCCAGAAGAGGTGTTTCCCTTTCACTGTTCACATAGGAGTATATGAGTTCTTTGGTGGCAGCCTAACGTCCTTTCAATCCAGTCTTTCTCCATAACCTCTTCCATCTCTTGGATAAGCATTCACACACTAGCCTCTTTATAAGGAAGATTGGAGTGGTGGCGACTGATGCATCCAATCATCCAACCCAACAAATGCAGTACGTGAAATGCAATGGCATTTCAGAAACTAAATGTCGGCAATGACTTGGCACTTGCAGGTGCTGATAAGGCATTGCACCTAACCTTAGCTTTAATTTGACCCTTTTTCGAGTGGATAATGCGCAGACTGCAGAAGCCGTGTTCATCAGTGCAACTGCAAGTGCAACCCAACAGCTGATCTGAATAATCATCCTCATGATGCATGGGGCGGCCTGCGATTTGCAGGTGCTGAAAGAAAGGCTTGGTGCAGAAACACTCACACTCACATGAACATGATGATTGATTATATCTCTATAACAGAAAAGAAAAGGAAACAAGCAACACTCACTCACTCACATGAAGATGAATATATATAATAATAACAGAAAAGAAAAGGAAACAGATCCATGGAATCAGCAGGACAGGAGACCAGGCGAGAAGAAGTGCCTGGCAATGGCGAAGCACCAACAACCCACTGACAGTAACAGCAGTGCGATAATCTAGACAGGCTGACAGTAAACAAGGTTAGTGAATGGGGCCCTTATGGGCCATTTGGGCTTATTAGTTGATGACCAAGCTGAGCCCAGCCTGCCGCCATTCTGTATATACTCCCTCCATATCAAAAAAGTAGACGTTCTGGCCTCTTCACCTATTTTCACAAAACATGTCGTTCTGAGCATGTAGCGGTGTTTTGGACTTGTTTCGCACTTGAATCGAGGGAAATTAACTGCAAAATAGCAGGCCACCAAACGCTCGCCGCCCTTTCCACGCTTGCGTCGAGGGACATTAATTGCAAAATGCCAGTTACCAGCCAAAAAAAGGTGCATCAAGTGGGAATCGAACCCAGCACGCTGGAATCAAACATCAATTAGCCACTTAAGCCAAGGAAACTCGTTTGAAGAGCACCTGTAAACATATTTATTAGGGGTAGAGATGGAAAAACTAATCCCTATTTAAATACTTGGTTAACAATCATGTCCTAAACGTCAGGTATTTTGATATGGAGGGAGTATAGTAAAAAGCTTTCCAATAGTTGCTACACAATTTTGTAACAAGGCTAGTGAATGGGGGCTCTTATGGGGCATTTGGGCTTAGTTGATGACCAAGCTGAGGCCGGTCTGCTGCTATTCTGTAAAGTACCAAAAAGCTATTCAGCAGCTAAACAATTTTGAGGACCTGTACTGCACTTAACTGAGAAGAAAGCTGTACAATACAGCACCAAATTTCTGAAACCACGTTCACTCTTATATATACTGAAGAAAATGATACATAAATCTGCCATAGGGATCAACTAGCTAGAGATGCTTGCACCGTACTATGTACTGAACTGAATATATTACAAGGTAAGTACCCCACAATCTCAGACTCGGAGTGTAGTAAAAAACTGAATTACTTGTGTTAGTTTACTAAGCCTGCAGTGCATTCAGCAATGTAATAACAAACTGAAAAACGGCAGCAACGACTCGCACAACAAGACTCTTGCAAACCTGTGCCCATGCCCATAGCCCTGTGCCCATGCCCAACGGGTGATCTGAGCAGTGCTGACACCATGCAACCTGGACAGCTCAGTCTGAGAGAACTGATGATCCTTAGAAACGACCACCTGGCACATACGCATGTTTCTCGGCAGAAGGCTCTGGGACAGATCCATGACGTAGTTGACGCCGTCGCCGAGCGCAGACATGTCGTCGTTGTCCTGGACGCCACTGCTGCTCGAAACCGCACGCCAGAAGCTCGGATTCGGGTTGTTCATGAGCAACGCTCCGACGATCTTTGCTCCGAAGAAAGACCCGTCCAGCTTCTTGGCAATTGCCTTGCCTGTCGCGACCAACCGTGGGTTCTCCTCGAGGTCTCTCCCGGAGAACGCGTGCGCCCTGAAGAAGAACCAGTACTCCGGGAACGGCAGCGCCTTCAGCATGATCGGCTTCACTGTCCCGACGGTGGCGACGAGATGATTGTTCGTCGTGACGATGATCTTGCTCCCCCTGCTGCTGCTGCTGCTGCTGCTGCTGTCAGTTCTTGCGTGCAGGAGATCTTCCAGCACCTGCTTCTTGCGCGTGTCCACGTCTTCAAACACCAACAGGAATCTCTTGCTGCCAAAATCCAACTCGACCAAGTCCAGTGGATCGTTGACATCTATTCCTCTTGCATCTCCAATGACATGCTTGGGGCGAAGAACAAACCGCCTTCTTTCACTCCTGACGGTGTATGAGAATTCCAGCAGCATGATCACCTGGAAGTGGCTGCGCACCCTGGCGTCGTCACAGGCGTGCTGCACCAGTGTCGTCTTGCCGACTCCAGTGTCGCCGACGACCGGTAGCACGGCCACTCGGTCGTCGTCGTCGTGGAGTAGGAAACTGATGATCCTCTCCTTCTCGACATGTCGACCGAACATCTGTCCGTGCCGGAAGATGTTGGTGGCCAGAGGTCGACGTATGGGTTTGCAAGTTGGTAGGAGAGCATGATGAACTCCCTGAGGCCATCGCAGGCACCCTGCAACCTCTCTAGAACTCTGTCGATCTCATTCTCATCAACCGTGCGATCATGGCGGTGTGACAATACCTTGCGCACAGAAATCCGCACCCACTTTGCAGGATTAAAACGGGATAAGGAGGAAGCTACCTTGCCATCATCATCATCCTCCTCTTCCTCGCCTTCATTAATAAGCTCATGCTTGATGCAGTCAAGCAAGTTGTTGCCCTCGTACTCAGCGTCTATGAGCTCCGAAAGCCACTGGAGGGTGTCGTCGTTTGCGATCTGCTTCCCACTGGCCTCTACTACCGCGTTGTGAACCCTTACGAGCTTGTGGCGTATCATCTGCAGCTTGGCTTCGGTGCTTTGATGCTGGTGTCTGTAATAATGTCCGATGAGATAAGAGATCACTATGCTGAAAAATCGCCTACGATGGCAGAAACGATGGTTTCGGCCATGCCGGACTCCTCTAGCTATCCAGAGTGGAGAACTTGGAGTTGCAGGCTACTAGTTCTCAGGATAAGAAATATCTGCATGTATCATGTCATCATGTGTGGACTTGAATGCTTGATGGTTACCATCTTGTTTTTTTCTCGATCACGCAAAAGATTTGCCCGTCTTTGTATTAAGGTAGAAATCGAGTTGGGTTACATGACGCATTAGATGCGTCCAGGTGGACTTTTCATGAATAGCAAGACCGAGCGAGCCCACCTCCGTAGGCCCAAACAGGCCTACACTAGTGTATTTTATTACATGATGAATTAAACAACCTAAATTGGAGGCGCCCGCTTGAACCCAATGTTCTGCCTCGAGCTTGAGCACTGCTAGGAGTTGTGACAACTGCGTGCTAGCTCCCCTGAATCACCGAGCGTTACGTTCTTTCCAAAGCTCCCAAGCGACGAGCAGGAAGATGGAGTCAGCCCCTCTTCTCTCGTTGCCTGTCCAGTGTTGTCGCCAGGTACTCCACCACTCCAACGTTGTAGCAGTATGTGTGGTCACCACAGGTTGCTGCAGCGCCGCAGCCACGTTCCACCAAGCCTGCTGCGCGTAGGAGCACTGAACAATGATATGATCGATTGTTTCAGGCTCTTGATCACAAAGAAAGCAGTTGTCATTGGCTTCGAGTCTATGTCGACGGCGGCGGTCTCTGGTCCAGTGTCTTCTGCGTAGGGCGAGCCACATGAACAACTTTTTTTTTTTTTGACAATTTCAACGGGGGAGAAAAAGATTCCCCACCTGATTTTATTGATGGGCTCAAGGAAGCCGGTTACATGGGGGATTTACAGTGTAAAGCTGAAGGCAAGCATCAAAGAAATTACAACATTTCAGTTGAGGAAATCGCCGAGTCAAAAAGGGAGATCCATGCATCAGCTGCAACCTTGCTACGTCTTGGGAGTCTCGTTCTCCACAGGGCGGCCTCCGTCTTGCAGGCGACCAATAGTTGTCGTTGGGACATGTCCTCATTGCGAAAAATAGCAGCATTCCGCCTCTTCCAGATTTGCCAGCAGCATAGAGAGACAAAGGTGCTGGACTGCTCAGACGGGATGGAGTGGGGGAGCCGTAGAAGGTGCAGATTTGCCGTTTGGTTTTCCGGAATGCGGGAGAGGCCAATAGCCTCCCAGAAGTTTAACAGCAACCGGGCACTGGAAAATGATGTGGTCACTGTTCTCAAGTTGCGCCCGCAAACCTCACAAGCTGGGAGAGGAGAGCATTGCTTTTCTGAACAGGTTTGCTTTGCATTGGATTCTGCCCTTCATCAGCAACCAAATGAACATCTGAACTCGCGGTGGTGCTGCATTCTTCCAGACGAAGGAGGAGGTCTGATCAGTCGCGTGACCTCTTCCCTTGAGGAACTTGTAAATTGAGGAGGTGTCAAGCTTGTCCCTCGACCTGCAAAAAGGAGATGTCCTGACATCCGGGTTTTCTGACAAAGCCGTTTCGTGCATGATCTCCCCTAATCGATTGAAGCTCTGCCTCGGGCCCGCAGGGCGACATGCGGTTGACAAAGGCGCCCTGAAGGTTGGAAGTGATGGCGTGCTGAACCGAGCACTGCTTGTCAATGCAGTGTGAGAATAGCCGAGGAAAGCGGTCCTCAAAGCTTTCATCTCCTTCCCAGACATCCGTCCAGAACATAGTTGAGCAGCCGTTGCCTAGGCGCACTGAGGTGATGGCCTGGTATAGTGGTAGCAGAGAGCACAGTAGCTCCCAGTGGCTTCCATGGAGGTCCCCTTGAAGGTTTGCCATATTGGAATGTTGGTTCACCCAACTTGCCCAGGCCGAAGAGTCAGCGCAGTGGAGCCTGTGGATCAGGTTCAGGAGGAGGCTGACGTTATGGGTTCCGAGGTCCCTGATCCCCAGCCCACCAAGCTCCTTTGTAGTGCAGACATTCTGCCAAGCAACAAGACACTTCCCTGCTGACGGTGTTGAACTGCCAGCCCAGAGGAAAGCACGTCTTCGCTTATCGAGTTGGTTTATGACCTCCTGGGGTAGCTGGGTCGCTGACATGATGTAGACCAGCTGGGAGTCGAGGACTGCGTTGATCAGAACAACCCTGCCCATGTTGTTCAGTAGGGATGCCTGCCAAGAAGATAGTGATCTGTCCATCCGATCGACGTAGGTAGAGAAGGCCGAAACCGTGAGTTTCGACGCCGACAGTGGGAGGCCGAGGTAGTTCTGCGGGAAGGACTGCATCGGGCACCCCAGGGTGGTTGCACAGAGGTCAGCGAGGTTAGTTGGCATGTTGATTGGTACGAAGGTGCTTTTGCTGTAGTTGATCCGGAGTCCGGTTGCATCCGAGAATGTCTGCAGCACTGTCTTCAGCTGTAAGATGGCTGTTTCTGAGGCTTCTAGAATCAGGAGCGTGTCGTCTGTGTATTGGAGTACCACGGCAGGTTGATCGAGGGCAATTGGGTGCCTGAGCAGCTCACAGTTCCTGATCATTTTCTGCAGTAGGTCGGCGACAAGGAGGAAGAGGTATGGCGACAGCAGATCCCCCTGACGAAGACCGCGCTAGCCGGTGATCCATGGTCCCGGGCATCCATTGACCAGCACAGCTGATTTTGAGGTTGAAAGGATGTTGTGCATCCAGCGGCACCAAATGTCCTGGAAACCCTCGCTCGAAAGCACCGGCTCGTAGGCTTTCCCCTGCATGATCGCGGTCGAAAAAGCCTTCGCGAAGTCTAGTTTGAGCACGATGGTAGGCCTGCTTCTCTTGTTGCAAGTCTGCACTAACTCAGCCGCAAAAACAAAAGACTCGGAGATGGACCTGCCCTTGAGAAAGCCGGTCTAGTGATGGTCGATGAGCTCCCCGATTTGTGCCTGCAATCTTCGTGTGAGAACCTTGGCCAAGATCTTCACAGAGCAGTTTTGAAGGCAGATTGGCCTAAAGGCATCCACTGCAACCGCTCCCAGCTTCTTGGGAATGAGAACCATGTAAGACCGATTGATCCTCTCTAGCCTCGACCATGGAAGAAGTGATGCATGAACTCCATATAGTCGGCCTTGATTGTACCCCACACCACCCTGTAAAAGGAGGGGACGAAGCCGTCGGGTCCTGGGGCGCTCGATCTATCCATCAACCTCAAAGCCTGCATGGTTTCGGCCTCAGAGAAGGGCGCAACGAGCGCACTGGAAGGGGGTCGCTGCTGACCGTAAAGCGCCGAGATTTCAAAATTCCAGAGAGGGGCCACAGTCGTGCCGATGATGCTCCGGAAAAATTCAGTCAACGCCTGTGTTTTCCCCTCGTGGCTCGCGACAATACTGTTGTTGGCTTCGACGTAGGGGATGTTGTTTGTGCGCAAGCGCGAGGTCGCCTGCGCGTGGTGGAACGCAGTGTTTGCGTCCCCTTCCTTGATTGCCTTGTGCTTGCCCCGCTGCTTCCAGTAAGCTGCTTTCTCTTTTATCGCCTGGGCCAGGGACTCGATGCATAGATTCCTAGCCTGCAACTCATCCTGGGATAGAGGTCTTTCCTCCTCAAAACTGTCAAATAACATAATAATGAATTTGCAATTTGGGATTAGGTGTGGGGGCGCCCTGTAACGCCGAGACCAAACCTTCACCACCGCCCTTGTCGACTTGAGGCGAGCCGCCAACTGCCCAGCCGTGTCAGTGACAGGAGGATCCTGTTCCCAAGCCGGGAGAATTGAGGGGAGGAAACTCTGCCGGCAAAGCCACGAGTTCTCGAAGCGAAAAAGCTGGGGTTTTGGGATCGAAGTCTCCATGGACAGGGAAATCGGAGTGTGGTCGGATGTCGGTTTGGCAAGGGGTGCAAGGGAGGTTAAAGGGAAGGTTATAGTGTGTTGTAGGTTTACAAGAGCTCGATCAAGCTTAGCAAGGATGGGGGGTTCCTGCCCATTGGACCAAGTGTAACATTTGCCGAGGAGTGGAATTTCCATGACCTGCAAGAGGTCAATGGCGTCGTTGAAGGCCACTTTGAGAGGAGCCCAGGTGTCCTAGATCATGTAACAGCCGGGGATTGGGTATGACGCGATGTGTCCCAGATCATGTCACCATCTTGTTCTACTTATTGCTGCGTTTCTGGTTAACTTTGAAGTAAACAAACACATGGAGACCAAGTCTGAGGAAAAAAAACCGATTCAATAGCGAGGAAGTGCCTAGAAAGACTCAAGGTGCCCTCACACGACTAGTCATAGGCTCATAGATCATGACACATCGAGGCGATCACCGATCAATAGCAACGTATTACGTGCGTGTGAGACTTTTGAGTGCATTGTTTTTTTATGTCCACACATAATTGTCTCTTATCAAAATAACATGAATTAATTAATAAAAAAACTGAACTACGAAAAGATAGTGCAAGGCTCTGAGCTGCATGAATGAGGGAGGTTAGTTTACCGTGGTTTGCATGGGTTTTCACGGGAAGTTAGTTTGCACTAGATATGTTCCCTTAACAAATAGTGGAGAACTGGTTGCTCATTTGATTTGGTTTCGATGCCCCCAAACAGGTCATTGTCTTACCCCCTCAGATTAAACCCTACCGTAAGAATAATACATGCTGCACTCTATGCAAGATCTCTTTGCCGTTTCTTCAGCTCATCTAAGTGAAGGAACGGGCAAATTTTGGGACCCCGAATCAGATTCGTGAGTGTGAAGATCTCGGTGATGCGGAGCCCGAAAGCACGCATCGCCGGCCGCCCATCCCCGTGTTGGTCCATGCTCGCGGCGACGGGCGGTCCCCGCGATTCCGTCGGCGACCACCAAAGCCGGGCGCCCACTGCATTCCAGCCCCAAGGGCGAAGGCCTCCCCGGTGAAGATGCCCGATCATCCGCCGAGACAGTCGAGGCGCCCCGGAGGGGAGGGTGCGGAAGGGCCCGCTGCTACCACGCCGAATCACGCTGGTCGGTGACCCTGGGAGCTCATCCTGCCGGCCATGGCCAAGGCTGTTTTTGCGGCCGCCGCCGTGATCCCACAATTGTCGGGTTTTCAAAATTCAAATGAGAATCCAATTCGGGATGGACTGGGCCGCTACGACCCAGCCCGACAACGCTTTGTTTGGGCTGCGACCAATCTCCATGCAGAACCAAGCCGGGCACCCAGGCGGGCGTTTGATCAATCCACGCCTCTTCCACGAGCCGCCGCCGCCGCCTGCCCGACCAGAAAGACGCCACCGTCCCCACCGCCGCCGCTGCACCTTCCTACCGCGGCGCTGATGGCGTGGGAGGACATGGATACCGGGGCCGTGCCGCATTCACCGGGACCGCCTTGCTGACGCCGCCGTGGGAGAGGAAGAACTCCTCCTGGCGGTCGCGACCTGGCTCGCGGTCGTGGCCATCGGGGGGGACCTCCCAACCGGGGCGGCGGGCTGTGGGGGGGACCTCTTCCTACCGACGCCATCGACATGGGGGGCCGCCGCCGCGGTGCCCATCGCCGGAAGGCGTGAGGACGGGCGGGGGGTGTACCTAAGGCCGACGGGCATGAAGCCAATGACGGCCGCACGCCGTGGCGCTCCTCCCCGGTGGAGATGATGGAGCACACCAGCCTCAAGCGGAGGCCATGGCCGCAAAGAACTCCGCTGCAGCCCGATTCTCCCGGACAGATCGACGATTTACCAAGGCAAGCCGAAGAGGAAGCGTAAAAGAGCAAAGGTGAAGCTGGAATGCACCATTTGTACCGAAGATCACTACACTAATCGCTGCCCACCGCTTCGGGGTCTAAAGCCAACGGTGGCATTCTCGTGGTGCTCTTTGAGGATGGCATGGGGTTCTTCCAAATTCAGGCCACGAGAAACAATCATATTGTCTCCCTCGCGCAATCCTCAGTGGCAGCCCTCATTACAGCTTGATGCCGGGAAATTTCCGCTCAGTTGCTTCAATCTGAACCAGGGCCGAGGATCATTCCAAAGGAGGTGGGCCGGGAGGTACAGGGAACTCGATGCTACGCTTTTTTATTGTTCCGTTCCCAAAGCAAAGAGGAGTTGGACCGAATGGTTGCCATTCGCACAATTACCACAAGGAACAGAGAAGCCACTATCATTTTTGATGAATTTATTGATGATGTTCAGCCCATCAAAGTGCTGGACCAGGCCTGGGTTACAGTCACAAAGGTTCCCAGGGTACTTCGATCCTTTCTTCCACTGTGGGCAGTTGGGACCATTATTGGGGCCACCCAGAAGGTAGATATGGCACACCTTCGAGCAACGGACAGGTTCAGATCTTAGTGGCAGTTTTTGATGTGACTCAGATCCCGAAGCATGCTGATGTTTGTGTTGGGAATAGCATATATCGCCTATACTTTAAACCCGATGAAGCTTTGCAGTTTAATGAAATTGACCCCGGAGGCAGATGACTTGAGTGATGATAATGATAAGCATCCCGGGGTAAGGACTATGAGATGGAAGATGCGGAGGCAAATCCTAACCCTCCAAACTGCAGGATGATAATGGCTCTACCAAGAAGTCCAGGGAGCCACCCCCTCTAACTTGCCCCCCACGTAATCAAGCCTCCTTGATTGATGAGTGTCTTAATCCGCATGCACACAATTGATAAATGAGATTAGCCTCAAAGTTATGCTTGAGCAAGATGATGGGGTTGTGAGAAAGAAGTATTCCCCGGTGACGTAAGTCGAAGTTAGCTGCATATAACGCTACGGTTGATTTTCCTAACCGTGTTGACTCTTCTTCTATTTTTGTGCTGCCAATGGAGGATACAGGGGCCGACGCTATGCGTTGTGCTGTTGTTCAACATAGAACTGCAGGAGTCCAAGCCGGGGAGGGGGGCTCTACATCACCTATTGCCCCTTGCCGAACGAAGCCAGTGCGGTGCAAAGACAGCTTTGCCTTTGCTGCCGGTCCAGGGGGACGGTGGGGATCTGACTCCCCCGTCTTCTCTGCTGGCCGAGAAGACCGGAGGCGAGATGGAGAACGGCGGGGAGGGATCTACAGCGACTACCGCCCTCCCCTCTGCCACTCCAGCAGCAGGAGCGACACTAAAGGTGTCTCACCAGACACCTCCCGTGACAAGGACTGCCCCAGCCTCGCCTACACTACCAGTCCAGGGGGACGGTGGGGATCCGACTCCCCCGTCTTCTCTGCTGTCCGAGGAAGGGTCGTACACGACCGGTGGCGGGATGGAGAACGGCGGGGAGGGCTCTACAGCGACTGCCGCCCTCCCCTCCGACCCTGCCTCGCCTACCCAGCACGGGACGTCCTCCCCAGTGCTGCTGCTTGGGCACGAGGCTGGGGCGCCTACGGTGGAAGCTACTCCACCGGTTTCTCCGACGCCGACGCACGCTACCGGTGACACGCTATTGGCAGGAACCGCTACGCCGACACTCGCAACTATCGTTGCTCCAGTTGCTCAAGCTCCCATCAAAGTGCTGCGAAGAAGCTCCAGGAACGCGGCGGTGGCAGATGTACACACGCTGAACAAGGCCGAGTGGTTGGCGGCAAAGAAAAATCTCGAATTCCAAGGTAATTCTTTTACTACTTTTCCAGATTCAAAAATTATTTCAAACCTTAATAAGGTAGGTATCAAACTAGATTCATCAGATGCAGTGGTTATTAAAAATATAGAGGTTGATAGGCTAGTTCTTCACGCTAATCAAAAGAAGAGTAAGCCTAAGACTAAAATCTCGAACCTTGATAGTGATGATGAACGAGAAGATAGACTTGAAGAGGTTCTCACCACACTTGTGGAAATCTAAATGAGAGCTTATCGGAGACGGAGAATGATCATATCTTAGATCTCTCCCTCCTGGCCGGAAGAAAAAAATATAAGAATGCCAAATATACTAATAAAGGCAAAGTTCCCAAAAAGCCAAAAACCCCTTCAAAAATTATCATAAAATGAAAGGGGTATTCTGAATAGCAGAGGTCTCGGCAGACTTGGCTAAACACGTATTCTTGGCTGAATTAGTTAAAGAGGAGCAAATTAATTTTATTGCCCTCTCGAACGGAAGAGATTCCTTCCCGGACCATGTCCTCAAAAATCTATGTGGAGGACGCGACTTCATTTGGCATGCTATGGCACCCCATGGCAGATCAGGAGGCATCCTACTAGGTGTCGACCTGAATGTGTTCGATATTGGAGCCATTACTGAGGGAGATTTTTATGTTAAATTTACCCTTAGGTATAAAGCAAATGACTTCAAATTTGTGCTTTATACAGTCTACGGGCCCGCACAATATCAAAACAAGAGCGCATTCCTCGCAGAGATAGCGAACACTTGCTCTAAAGAATCCCTCCCGTATCTGATTGGAGGGGATTTTAACATAATGAGGGCTCCAGAGGATAAGAGCTCAGGAGTGTTTGACCCTAGATGGCCAAATCTATTTAATGCAGTCATCGAGTCTCTAGATCTTAGAGAGATTGTCATGGCTGGCCGTCAATATACGTGGGCTGGACCGGGTGATAACCCAACTTTTGAGAAGTTGGATAGAATCCTGGTTAGTACGGAATGGGAAGATCAATTTCCATTGACTACCGTTGAATCGAGAGATAGGAATATATCAGACCACACTCCTCTTGTACTCAACACAGGAGCGTCGACACACCATTCCCAAAACCGACCTTTCAAATTCGAGAGGGGTTGGCTAATACGGGAGGGCTTCTATGATATGGTTGTAAATATATGGCAATCTCAGACCACAGGGTCGACTCCTCTTGAACGTTGGCAGAATAAGATCCGTAGACTCAGACAACATCTAAGAGGCTAGGCTAAACACACAGCAGGGGCATACAAAAAAGAGAAGAAGACTCTGCTGTAACACCTCAGTGTTAAGCATGCATTAGGCACCTAATTAATTAACTTAATCATCACTAAGCATGGCATGAGCATCATCATTAAGCATTTAATCCAAAGTGCATCATCATTTCATGTGCTTGTTTTTAATTCCCAAATTACTTGCTTAATTGTTTGATTTAGTTAATTAATTAGCTTGCAGATGCTTGATCAAGTTTGGATCCACTTGTCCTGCACTTTGAAAAGTTTTTAATAAAATTTATTGTAAAAGATTTGGAGCATTTGGAGCAAAAAGAAAATGAATTGGAAAATTCCTTTTATGCCTAAATTCAAAATGAATTTGTATTTCAAAAATTTATTAAGAATTTCAAGATGAGCCTTAAATGAAAGTTGTTCAGTTTTAAATTCTCTACAACTTTTATTTTTGGCACTTTTCCTGAAAATACTTTGAAATGGGTCAAAAGAGGCATTTTGTCAGTTTGGTTTGAATTCAAAAATTCAAAAAAAAATAAAAGGAAAATCTCAGCGAAAACGGCCGGGCCGAATTCGGCCCACGGCCCACGGCCTCCACTCCACGCCAAGGCCAAGGCCAAGGCTGCCGCTGCCGCGGGTGGATGAAGGGGCAGAAGCGACGCCAGGCGCGCACGCGCCCGCTGCCGCCGCCGGGCCAGGTGGCAGTACGGCGAGCCCGGCAAGCGGGGCCCGCCGGGCGCTTCACCCGGTAGCACTCGCCCGGCGTGGAAACGGCACACTTCCCATTCCACACTTCTCGCCTACGCTTCTCGCCGCCGCACTCGCCTGCCCGCCGCCGCCGCCGCTTTCCGAGGGCCGCTGCTGCTCGCTGCTGTACATCGCCAAGACGCTCGGGCCGACGAGCGCCTAATTTTCGCCACACGCTTCCATCCTCGCTAAGACCATCCGCCGCCCCGGCATTGCCTCGTAAGGGCCGGATAGCCTCCTGCCGCCGCTGCCACATGGCCGGAGTTTCAGAGCCTGCGGCCGCTGCTTCGCCACCCGCATCGCTCCCTTTATCTGCGCGCGCACTATGGCTGCTGCGCTCGAATTGAAGGGCTGCACCTCAATCGAGGCAAATGCGCGCTTCCATCCGCCGAGCAACGCCGCTGTCGCCGCTGCTTCTGCCATGCACGCGGCCGAGATTTCCGGCGCCGGCACTCGGCCGCCAAGCTCACGGCTAGCCCTGCCTACTCGCGGAGCTCGCGCACGCATCACCGCACCACGCCACCGCCTCGCTCGCCGCCGGCACGGCCATGCAGAGCCGCCATGCGCCGCCGCTCGTCGCCGGCACGATTCCGGCCGCCACTGCGCGCTAAAAAACCCTCGTCACCGGGTCACCGGGCTGCCGCACGGGGAGCACGCCGGGTGCTACCTCGCCGCCGGCGAGCTCACCGCCGGCGAAGCTAGCGCCGCCGGCACGCTCCCCCGGCCGGCCGACCGGGCCGATGGGCCCGTGGGACCAGTGGGGTCCTGCGGCCAGTGGCTCACGGTCCACTGACCGAGTCCACGAAGGCCAGGGGCTCGGCCCTTTTCTTTTTATTGTTTTTCCAAAAAATCGGTTTTATATTTTTGAAATTATAGCTGGTGCAAATGGACTCCAAATCTGATGAGACTTGTTTTGTTAGGTTCATACTGAGTAGATCTATCATTGAAAAATATGAGATGCATTTTTGGTGAATATTTTCTGTGTAGATTTATTTAAATGCTTAAATGGCTGAAATCTGTTTAATTGCATAATAAATAGAAGATAACTCTGAAAAAATATGATTCTTGTTTTGCTAGACTTGTTATGTGATATAGTTTCTGAGAAAAATATATGGCATGCAGTTACTGTACA